>VTON01000078.1:0-600000 GCA_009617725.1 Hydropsyche tenuis
TTCGGTAAATCTCGGGGGGTCTGGAAAAAGTATTTTAAATTTTTTTCTCGAAATTTTTCCTTAAATGTTTTTGTAGATTACAAAAAATTTAGCTTTTTTTTCCCAACAAATTGTGCCAAAATATTTATTGGAATTTTTTTCACATATTCGATCAAACTCGGGGCCTCTGGAAAAAAAGTATTTTAAAATCTTTTCTATTAGAATTATTTCTTAAATTGTTTATCGTAGATTACAAAACAATTAGCTTTTTTTTCCGCAATAAATTGTGCCAAAATATTTACGGAATTTTTTTCACATATTCGATAAACTGGGGCCTGGGAAAAAGTATTTTCAAAAATCTTCCTATCCGATTATTTCTTTAAATTGTTTATCGTAGATTACAAAAAACAATTTGTTTTTTTCCAATAAATAAGTCCAAAATATTTATTGAATTTTTTCACATATTCGGATAAATCTCAAATTTCTGAAAAAAGTATTTTAAATTTTTTTTTCTCGGAGGTGTTATTTCAGATTACAAAACATTTACTTTTTTTCCGCAATAAATTGTGCCAAAATATTTATTGGAATTTTTTCACATATTCGGATCAAACTCAAGGTCTCTGGAAAAAGTATTTTAAAAATCTTTTCTATCAGAATTATTTCTTAAATTGTTTATCGTAGATTACAAAAACAATTAGCTTTTTTCCGCAATAAATTGTGCCAAAATATTTATTGGAATTTTTTCACATATTCGGATCAATCTCGGGGCCTCTGGAAAAAGTATTTTAAAAATCTTTTCTTTCCGGATTATTTCTTAAATTGTTTATCGTAGATTACAAAAACAATTAGCTTTTTTCCGCAATAAATTGGTCCAAAATATTTATTTGAATTTTTTCACATATTCGGATAAATCTCGGGGCCTCTGGAAAATGTATTTTAAAATTTTTTTTTCTCGGAATTCTTCCTTTAAGTGTTATTCGAAGATTACAAAAACAATTAGCTTTTTTCCGCAATAAATTGTGCCAAAATATTTATTGGAATTTTTTCACATATTCGGATCAAACTCGAGGCCTCTGGAAAAAGTATTTTAAAAATCTTTTCTATCAGAATTATTTCTTAAATTGTTTATCGTAGATTACAAAAACAATTAGCTTTTTTCCGCAATAAATTGGTCCAAAATATTTATTTGAATTTTTTCACATATTCGGATAAATCTCGAGACCTCTGGAAAAAGTATTTTAAAATTTTTTTCTCTCGGAATTCTTCCTTAAAGTGCTATTCGTAGATTACAAAAACAATTAGCTTTTTTCCGCAATAAATTGTGCCAAAATATTTATTGGAATTTTTTCACATATTCGGATCAAACTCGGGGCCTCTGGAAAAAGTATTTTAAAAATCTTTTCTATCAGAATTATTTTTTAAATTGTATATCGTAGATTACAAAAACAATTAGCTTTTTTCCGCAATAAATTGGTCCAAAATATTTATTTGAATTTTTTCACATATTCGGATAAATCTCGGGGCCTCTGGAAAATGTATTTTAAAATTTTTTTCTCACGGAATTCTTCCTTAAAGTGTTATTCGTAGATAACAAAAACAATTAGCTTTTTTCCGCAATAAATTGTGCCAAAATATTTATTGGAATTTTTTCGCATATTCGCATAAATCTCGGGGCCTCTGGAAAAAGTATTTTAAAAATCTTTTCTATCAGAAATATTTCGTAAATTGTTTATCGTAGATTACAAAAACAATTAGCTTTTTTCCGCAATAAATTGTGCCAAAATATTTATTGGAATTTTTTCACATATTCGGATCAAACTCGGGGCCTCTGGAAAAAGTATTTTAAAAATCTTTTCTATCAGAATTATTTCTTAAAATTGTTTATCGTAGATTACAAAAACAATTAGCTTTTTTTTCCAATAAATTGTGCCAAAATATTTATTGGAATTTTTTCACATATTCGGATCAAACTCGGGGCCTCTGGAAAAAGTATTTTAAAAATCTTTTCTATCAGAATTATTTCTTAAAATGTTTATCGTCGATTACAAAAACAATTAGCTTTTTTCCGCAATAAATTGTTCAAAAATATTTATTGGAATTTTTTCACATATTCGGATAAATCTCGGGGCCTCGGGAAAAAGTATTTTTAAAATCTTTCCTATCCGGATTATTTCTTAAATTGTTTATCGTAGATTACAAAAACAATTAGCTTTTTTCCGCAATAAATTGTGCCAAAATATTTATTGGAATTTTTTCACATATTCGGATCAAACTCGGGGCCTCTGGAAAAAGTATTTTAAAAATCTTTTCTATCAGAATTATTTCTTTAATTGTTTATCGTAGATTACAAAAACAATTAGCTTTTTTCCGCAATAAATTGTGCCAAAATATTTATTGGAATTTTTTCACATATTCGGATAAATCTCGGGGCCTCGGGAAAAAGTATTTTAAAAATCTTTTCTATCCGAATTATTTCTTAAATTGTTTTTCGTAGATTACAAAAACAATTTGATTTTTTCCGCAATAAATTGTGCCAAAATATTTATTGGAATTTTTTCACATATTCGGATAAATCTCGGGGCCTCTGGAAAAAGTATTTTAAAAATTTTTTCTATCAGAATTCTTCCTTAAAGTGTTATTCGTAGATTACAAAAAACAATTAGCTTTTTTTTCCGCAATAAATTGTGCCAAAATATTTATTGGAATTTTTTCACATATTCGGATAAATCTCGGGGCCTCTGGAAAAAGTATTTTAAAATCTTTTCTATCAGAAATATTTCGTAAATTGTTTATCGTAGATTACAAAAACAATTAGCTTTTTTCCGCAATAAATTGTGCCAAAATATTTATTGGAATTTTTTCACATATTCGGATCAAACTCAAGGTCTCTGGAAAAAGTATTTTAAAAATCTTTTCTATCAGAATTATTTCTTAAATTGTTTATCGTAGATTACAAAAACAATTAGCTTTTTTCCGCAATAAATTGTGCCAAAATATTTATTGGAATTTTTTCACATATTCGGATAAATCTCGGGGCCTCTGGAAAAAGTATTTTAAAATTTTTTTCTCTCGGAATTCTTCCTTAAAGTGTTATTCGTAGATTACAAAAACAATTAGTTTTTTTCCGCAATAAATTGTGCCAAAATATTTATTGGAATTTTTTCACATATTCGGATCCAGTTTGGGGCCTCAGGAAAAAGTATTTTAAAAATCTTTTCTATCAGAATTCTTTCTTAAATTGTTTATCGTAGATTACAAAAACAATTAGCTTTTTTCCGCAATAAATTGTGCCAAAATATGTATTGGAATTTTTTCGCATATTCGCATAAATCTCGGGTCCTCTGGAAAAAGTATTTTAAAAATCTTTTCTATCAGAAATATTTCGTAAATTGTTTATCGTAGATTACAAAAACAATTAGCTTTTTTCCGCAATAAATTAGTCCAAAATATTTATTTGAATTTTTTCGCATATTCGGATAAATCTCGGGGCCTCGGGAAAAAGTATTTTTAAAATCTTTCCTATCCGGATTATTTCTTAAATTGTTTATCGTAGATTACAAAAACAATTAGCTTTTTTCCGCAATAAATTGGGCCAAAATATTTATTGGAATTTTTCGCATATTCGGATAAATTTCGGGCCTTGGTAAAAGTTTTTTCAAAATCTTTTCTATCAGCATTTTTCCTTAAAGTGTTTATCGTAGATTACAAAAATAATAAGCTTTTTTCCGCAATAAATAGGGCCAAAATATTTATTGGAATTTTTCGCATATTCGGATAAATTTCGGGCCTTGGTAAAAGAATTTTCAAAATCTTTTCTATCAGCATTCTTCCTTAAAGTGTTTATCGTAGATTACAAAAATAATATGCTTTTTTCCGCAATAAATTAGGCCAAAATATTTATTGGAATTTTTCGCATATTCGGATAAATTTCGGGCCTTGGTAAAAGTTTTTTCAAAATCTTTTCTATCAGGATTCTTCCTTAAGGTGTTTATCGTAGATTCCAAAAAAAAATAGCTTTTTTCCGCAATAAATTAGCCTAATATATTTTTCAGGAATTTGTCGAAATATTTCGCCTATTCGGGTATAAAGAAGTTTTTAAAAATTTTTTGTCGCTGAACTCAAAATCAATGCGTTTTTCTTCGCGATATTTTCGCAGTTTTCTTATTTTTGTAACCCAATTTATGAATGATTTTGAATTATTTCGCTCGAACTTAACCCAAGTCTTCGCGATATTTTCGATGTTTTCACATTTTTGTAACCTAACTTATGGATGACTTTGAATAATTTCGCTAGAACCTAACCCAAGTCTTCGCGATATTTTCGATGTTTTCTCATTTTTGTTACCTAACTTCTGGATGACTTTGAATAATTTTGCTTGAACCAAACCCAAGTCTGCGCGATATTTTCGATGTTTTCTCATTTTTGTAATTTAACTTATGGATGAATTTAAATAATTTCGCTCGAACCTAAGCCAAGTCTTCGCGATGTTTTCGATGTTTTCTCATTTTTGTAACCTAACTTATGGATGACTTTGAATAATTTCGCTAGAACCTAACCCAAGTCTGAGCGATATTTTCGTTGTTTTCACATTTCTGTAACCTAACTTATGGATGACTTTGAATAATTTCGCTCGAACCTAACCCAAGTCTGAGCGATATTTTCGCAGGTGTTTTATAAATCTTTTCTCTCAGCATTCATCCTAAAAGTGTTTATCGTAAATTACAAAAATAACTAGCTTTTTTCCGCAATAAATTGGGCCAAAATATTTATTGGAATTTATTCGAATATTCGGATAAATCTCGGGGCCTCGGGAAAAAGTGTTTTAAAAACCTTTTCTATCAGGATTCATCCTTAACGTGTTTGACGTAGGTAACAAAAATAATTAGCTTTTTTCCGCAATAATCTGGGCCAAAATATTTATTGGAAATTTTTCGCATATTCGGAAAAATCTCGGGGCCTCGGGAAAAATGTTTTAAAAATCTTTTCTATCAGGATTCATCCTAAACGTGTTTCTCGTAGGTAACAAACAAAATTACCTTTTTTCCGAAATAAATTGGGCCACAATATTATTTGGAAATTTTTCGCATATTCGGAAAAATCTCGGGGCCTCGGGAAAAAGTGTTTTAAAAATCTTTTCTTTCGGGATTCATCCTAAACGTGTTTTTCGTAGGTAACAAACAAAATTACCTTTTTTCCGCAATAAATTGGGCCACAATATTATTTGGAAATTTTTCGCATATTCGGATAAATCTCGTATGGAACCTTACCCAAGTATGCGCGATATTTTCGATTTTTTTCTCATTTTTGTAACCTAACTTATGGATGACTTTGAATAATTTCGCTCGAAGCTAACCCAAGTCTATGCGATATTTTCGATGTTTTCTCATTTTTCAAGCTTTTTATTAGTTTGCTCTGACGCACACCGTTGTTTATTTGTGATCCTAAAATAAAAAATGTAATATAAAAAATATATATGTATATGTAATAAAAAATTAAAAAATATAATATAGAAAAATAAATATTTAATAAAAAAAGTTTTTAAAACAAGCTTTTTCGGTGTGCTACTAAATTAAAAAAAAACACAAAATAAAATATAATATAAAAAAAAAATAAACATACAATAAAAAAATATACAATATAAAAAATAAAAGAAATATATATAAAATAGAAAAAAAGTTTTTAAAACAAGCTTTTTCGGTGTTATTTAATTTAAAAATAAATAATTTAAATAAAATTAATTAAAAAAACAAAACATATAAAAAACATAAAATAAAAAAGTAATATAAATAAAATTAATTTAAAAAAAATAAAAATCTAAAAAATGTAAAATAAAATATATAAATAAATAAATATATAATAAAAAATATATATATATATAATGTATTGAAATACATAAAATAAATAATATTAAAATGTGTAAAAGAAAATATTAATAATGCTGTAAGGAATAAATTTAATATCGGCGTGAATGGCGTGAATGATGAAAATTCTGTTCGTAGTGCGTTTACTTTGTTTCATAAGAATTTCTTTATATATTATAAATGCATATATGTAAACGATAAAGTAAACGTAAACCAATGATGCACAACCCGCGGCCTTAGGGTCACATGTTTGTACCATTCGCTTATAAGGGCGACTTGACTCTGTGAAAAGGGTGCGGCCCTCAAACATTCGGAAACGGTTGAGATGGTCCTTTTGCCGAAAAAGGTTGTGCACCGTTGATAAATGTTTAAACGCAAAAGCTTGGGGGCGTGCTTTTATAAAGTGATAAGGTATGTTTAATTGTTTAATTAAAAACGTATGTTTAATTAAAAAAAATTGTAGCCGATTTCATTCGGAATGGTATCATTCTCACTTCTCTATCATGACTCTACGTCACTTTAAATCCGATTAGAAGTTATCAAAGTCCCGGGGAAGACCCTGTATAATCAATCTATTAATATGAATAAAAACACTTTATAACTATTAAAAATACATGATTAGTTATAAAAAACTTGTTGCATGACTTCACATACCATTACGGAGTGGGTGTCTAGCCGGGTGAGATTTAATAAAAGTAGCGTTATAAATGTAATATGTATGTTTTTCTTCTTTTTAGTGCGCTCATTTATATGCGACCTTTGTACTGAGGGCGGCTGACTAACAATAAGTCTCATTGTTTAAAAAAAAATGCTTTTTTTGAATTCATTATTATGTGTTTTTCACGTTGTACTAATTGTAAGTGTACTCGTTTGTATGCGTATAAAATTATCCTAATATAATCACAATATCGGTTACCTTTGCTCTGGGAGCAACTGGCTGGGCCAGATTTGAATTTCATTATTTATTAAATGATTTTTTTTTTATTAAGAGCATTCGTTTGTATACGTATAAAATTATCCAAAAATAATTTTATAATATCGGTGACCTTTGCACTAACGAAGGCAGCTCTCTGGATCGGATTATTTTAAGAATTTTGCGGTTCATTATAATTTTTTTTTTGTGTAACTAATTGTAAGTACAAAATTATACAGCAGTTGAATATTCGCAACTTTACGAAATCGAAACGTATGGTTTTAAATAAATCGATGGACTTATTAAGATTAATAGCAAACGAATAATATTGTATTTATAGATTTTATATCCATACAAAAATATTATATTATTCGAGAAGATTTCAGTTTTAATTCGAATAAAACACAAAGATTGAAGAAATACCATCAGTTTTATTTTTCAAATATTAAAATGTCCAATTTCAAATTATTGGTTTTATAAATCGTATTACTGTTAATAATAGACTTCAGTTGGCGAGATGATTTTCATTGACGATTGTATGAACATTCTCGTGAAACGTAGCATTAATAAAAGCGCAAATTGGTTCGAATCGAGCTTGATATTTCGGACAGCAGCAGTCGGATACATTATTATCCAATGCCATATAACTAGGCTGAAAGAAAAGGCAATTCAGTTTTAATTTCACTAATTAAATCTTATAATTGTTAATGCAAATTTAAACTATTTGCGAACCTCCATGAATACGTTCGCATTGAAGGATTGAATCAAATTTCGTGCATCCGGCGTCAGGACCATTGTAAATATAGCAGCGAAAAGTTTATCAACGTAAGTTGTTGATTTGTACAAATCAAGTACACCATTATGCAAGCAATATGGCAAATTTTGTCCAAAAAAGTCTATGTTTGGTATTATGTCGTATACGTAACCGCGCATGTAGCAATTTTGTGGTAATTGCTGTTGATAAAATAAAATATATACATATATAATTGAAATCAAATATTATTAATATCAATATTTTATTATAGATATTTACTGGTGGTTCAGAAACGTTATTGCATTTTATTCCCGATAAAGAAGCGGTTTCTACCATTTGGCAAAGCGTATAAGAAACTTGAGCGATATCGAAAAGTGCACTTGGTGCATCTTTGTTGTCTTCATTTGCCGCCCATCTTCGAGATCCATTAATGTTCTGAAAAAAAAGTAAGTATTTGTCGCTCTTCAAAAGCAGATAATGTTAAATTGTATTATCAATTTTGAATTAGTAAATGTGAACTCACGGAAGCCAACATGCATAGAGAAGGAGTTGAATCAATATGGGTCACATAAGGCATTAAATATAAAGCGAAAGCTGAAATAATATTAAATAAAGTAGGCGAATCGGTGTCCACATTTGTTAATACACACTTGATGAATTTGTCACCAACGTCACCAAGTGGTGGTATAAATTTTGATGTTAACAAATCTCTCATATATTTTCTGAAATATTACATAAACAACAAACAATATTCACCAAGAAAAGCAGATTTTTTGGTGTTTATGAAATTGAACAATTCAAATACATACTTATACGCGTTATTTCTTTCAATTGGATTTGTGTTGTTGATGTTCGTTTTGGTATCTGGACAAGTATAATTTTCGGTGCATCCTGTACCATCGATATTCTTAAAAGATTTTGTTTAGTTGAGCATTTTGAAATTTAGATAATATACGATTATAATTAAAGAAAATACCTGCAAACAGAAAATGACGACTGCCAAAATTACCACCAAACAAATATTCTTAGCTGTCTTCATTGTAGCTTTAGAAAAGTGTGCGAAAAATAAAGAAGTGCCCCAGTTTATTCTTGAAGCAAATTCAAAACACCTGCCGTTGTGTTGCGATGCAACTGCTTATATAGGTAATTCATTCCCCTCCAAGTCTCCCTGATCCCACCGTTTGGCATTTCTGCTTCGATAATTGAATGTGTGAGATAATTGATGCCGCGAATAACTTGGCGTCTGACTTTTTTTTTTTCGAATAATAATGTTTCATAACTCATTACATTTTAGGATAAACCTCGTGCTGCAATCCAAATTTTTATGAGCGCCCCAACTTTTTGACCAGAGTGTGTAAATCTTATTCAATGTTCTTGTTTTTTCAAAATATTTTTATTTCTCCATTCTAAAGTTCAATTTTTTTAGTATGGATTTTGTCTATTGTAAATAAATCATTTTTGAGAGAAAAAAAATAAAACAGGTATTATGGTAAGGAGACCATACATCTATATAAATAAAAATGAATTTATATATGTCTGTCTGTCCGTATGAGACCTATGCACACCTTTACCGCTTATCCGATCACGATGAAATTTTGTAAATATGTTGGTTACGCATCCAGGAAGGTTTCAGCATAGGGTGACCATATTTTCCAGGACCCAAAACGGGACGCTCAGAAAAAAATATATCCCCCCTATACAAAAAAAAAATTGTTACACGTTCAAAAAACTTCCCTCGATTAATATCGTTGAGAAAATACACTACCGATAAAATATATTTGCCCACCGGGACAAATCAAACAATTTTACGAAAACGACGGGACGAACGCAAAGCACGACGAAAACGGGATGTATGGTCAGCCTATCTATAGGGCCTACCAGTCTATTCTTCATAAAAATATCGTTCGGTTTCGCTTTTTCAATTTACATTTATCTGTTATCATGACTTTTCAGAAAAAAGGTGCTACTATGTACTATGTGTGTGCTGAACTGCATCTTTTAGGTTAGGTTAGAATAATTACTTAACATCTAAAGCACCTATGGGTTAGGTTTGTTTGGGATAGATTAGATTAGGTTAAGTTGGGTTAGGAAAACAAAATTCAGTTCAGCCGAAAACATACTGGCACCAAAAAAAACAACTAAAAAAAACCCAAAAAAACCCGGGCAACGCCGGGTACTACCGCTAGTTATTTATATAAGAGGACAGCGATTTTATTTCACCGTTTTGATATTTAAATTAGTTTATTTTCTAAAATCGCTTTTTGATACTTCGTTTTATAAAACTGACTATTTTGTATTAATAATAAATGAAAAAAATTTCGCCAGCAGCGCTACTTTTAATTTTTATTACATTTTCAATAAGCAAAATTCTTTGAAATCGGTTCAAAAATCAATCACATATTCCTTTAATTTGCAATAACGTAAGTTCATCATTTGAGAAATAGTATCTCTAGAGCCGGCATTGTCTGTCTTTTACGGTTCTACGAATGTTCACATATCTACTGGTAGTTCATAGAACGAATGTTGACCCCCAATATTATTAAGCGATATGTTGTACGACCAATCGTTAATTTACTTTGATAAGTTGTTACTTGGGGGGTTTTGGTCACCGAGGAAAAAATGATCCAAATACAATATTAAAGTAAACAAAGATCGTAAATTAAACGCGTGTCATATGAAAAAAAGTGATAGGAGACGCTCATATCCATTTTTACGAGTTTGTTATTTGTATTGAGCGACAAACGGTTTTTGATACGTGATGCCAAAGACGAGTTGCATTAACGTATTGATGAGTATATTTATTAATGTGTAACATGTAAGTACGTCAGATGACCAGATTGTAAGGAGTTCACTCTCGTCAACGGAAAGGGATAAGGTCACAATGTTCGTTGGTCATTCTCCAGGTCAAATGATTAGTAGATTCTCACGAGTTATGGAGATACTTGGTACGAACCTGGTACTCTGTCTATAAAAGGTTGTAATAAAACTCAGAAAATTTGTTGATAAAAATTCATTCCAAAATCTGTTGTAAAAATATTTCACTATAATAAATTATTAAAACTTAAACCGTCTGCAAAAATTCAATTGGAAGAATAATGTGAACTTACATTCATAACAATACAGTTTAAGTATCACTTACTGTAATCAATCAGCAAATAAAATTGTTTTTAAATTTTACAAGTGACAAAATCTAAAAACAAATCGCAAATGTCATGTAATTAAGCTAACAGATCATGATTATCATTTTTATCAGATCAATAAATGAAACAAATTGTATATTTAATTATAAATGCACAATAAATAAATCGTCATTTACAAAATTATCATAGTATAAAATAAGACATTACTTATCCTTCAGTTTCCAAGACTATCAAGATCATTTTGTGCTATTTTCACATGTGTGTGATATCTAAACATATATAAATTTCAATGCTTCTATTAAAATTTAAAAACAGACAACGGTTTTAAATTAAATATATGTATATAGGTATATATACCATTTAATAAATAAAAAAATATTTTTTAAAAAGTTTTGAGTACATAACACGTGTGTATTTTAAATTAATATAAAAATACATAGAAATCACATTCAAATTAATTTACATTTACCATACAAATTTCAGTAGTTTATCGGCGCTTGCCTTTTCTCTAACATTGGTGTTGTACAATACATATATTATATTATATTATATTACAGAATGCTATAGTGAATTTGAATAACTTTTGATTATTTATAAAATTACTCAACAATTTCAATCATTCAAGTAATCGAAACAAGAATCATATTTATCCATCCATTTACGTTTAACTAAAATTAGATATTCAAATCGATATTGAATTTTATACATTTTGAATTTAAATGTTAGTATAAATCAAGTTGAAAAGTTTTAACAATGTAAAAAGTTGAAACATGATTTTCATACAAATTTGGACCCTTGATAACCTTTAATAATTAAAACCAAAAATCACAGCACTCGATAGTGAAAAGATTAAGTCATGAAAAAAGAACACACACCTCTTGTGCAATCAAATTGTGACCTAAACCAAAAAAATATGCAATAATCTATCAATAAAAAAAAAATGGATTCTACATACATAAAGTTAATGACTGACCGTATGAGAATATTTAAAAATATCTATTGTAGCGATAAATATTAAATAATGCTGCAGAAAACTAAAAAGTGGGTTACAATAAATAAGTGGAATGAATTCAAAGGAATGAATTTCTGCTTCATAATACAAATTTAAAAAAATTAATACACATGAAAAAACTTAAATACAATACAAAAAGAACTAACTTTAATAATGAAGGCATATATTACACAACCTGTTTTCAAATAAATATCCTATACACAAAACCTATCATACAATAGACGTAAACCAGTCGACATGATCTTCAATCTTCCCACGTCATAAAGCCGAATCGCTAAAACTCAATTATTTGAAATAATAACTCTAAAACATGGCGATAATACAATCGGCATTAATACAATTGCGTTTTACTTGAGCACTGATTTTTCTTATATTATATCATTGGTTGTGTGACATACATATATATATATATTACATAATATTTATAAAATTATTTAATTTTGATAAATCAACTAATATCTACATTTGTGCCAATTAAATTTTTTGAGTCAAAATATCATTATACTACGGTACAAATTTCTTCCTTTTCTTCATACTGTCAAATACTAATCGAACATACACAGATCTTTCAGATCCATGCTATTTCAAAACTCGTATCAAAACATAAATCAAATCATTTTGATGAATAATTTACAAATTCAGATTTAGTTTTAATATTAATCATAGATAAATATATTATTCACTCGCAGTACATTTGCAAACTCAAAGAGTATTGCTATTTATGAATAAATAACACATACTATAAACTAAAAACCATGCAGGCGACTTTCGAAATAGACAAATAGAAATGGATTACATGTAAAAAAAATCATCTCAACTATTGAGAATATACGAATTTTGAACATTTATTTACAAAACGATGATTGAAAAACAAAGTTTTTAAATTGGTGTTATTTAAATTCAAAAAAAAAAATGTAGGGAATAACAATTTACGTCCTATCATGCCTTACAATCAGTGCTACAAAATATAGTATTCCATTTACATTTTAAATTTACAATTGTATTTTACAAAAATAATTTATTATACACATTACTTATGAGGTGGTTTATGTCAGAAACGACATTGATCTTTCGACTTTATAAACTAACAATTGCAGGCTGCAACTACATGTGAACCGCCTGCAGGTCGTGATGTCAAACTGTGGCGGGCCACAGTGATACAGTCGAGCCGTCTAAACTATCTAAATCTAATGCGGTATCTATCATTGTTGTATCGTGCAACAACCTCAATTTGCTAGCGCTCAAAACGGCGATGCCGTTGTTGTTGTTTCCGTTCCTGGGCAATCTGTCAGCCCACGTTTGATTCTGGTTCGATGGAACGTTTAAATCGTTAGGATCGTGGTGTTTGACCGGAAGGGGTCTCACTGTGTTGTGATTAAGTTCGTCACTTATAGTAGCGACGTCCTTTTCTCGCCTGTACGAAACGTTCTGGCAAGATGACTCGGCTGGAAATTTAGAAGAAGCTTGTTTATGCATCATTTCTATTCGTTGTTGGCTAGCTTCTTTAGCAGACATCAGATTTTCTTTCGAACCTACGTTATACGATAATTATAAGTTTAAAAATTTTAAAAGAATAGATTTAAAATCGACAAGATCACGTTACCTGTCAAAACAACAGGATCTAAGTCTAAATTGTGATTCATGTATCCAGAATGACCGATGTTAGAATAAAGATGGCTTTCTTTATTTTCTAACGTCAAATCTCCATTAGACGTAGACGGCTCTACGTTTATTGTATGTTCTGACAATATTTCGTTGCCTTCTAAATCAGATTCCCTCTCGTCTAACCTGTACAGATTCGTATAACTAGCAGTTCGCTGCCTGTTATACAAACTTACAGGTTCCGTATCTGTCGATACAATTTAAAAAATATTAAAATCCTATTATAAAATACATTACATATTTAGCTAATATAATACCATAAGTAACAACACCGGGCGGAGGTGATCTTTCCGATATAGGTGGCAACTCAATCGTAGGAGGCATAACCACAACCTGTTTAGAAAAAAAATTAATTTTGACAAACATATAAAATTGACACAAATTAGAGGTGTTAAAAAATAATTACTCTTTGAACTCCCGGTTCAGATTCAGTTCTTTGTTCATTAGTAACAATACCTCGTCTATAATGAAAAAAAATATTAAATAACTTCCAAACATCCATAAAAAAGAATAGAATATCAATACCTGTCGATTAAAGAAGGTGTAACGGGGCCACACAAAACGTGCCAGCAATTACTACAAACACCGCCCCTAGAATAAGGATTTGGACTCTCTTGGCCACGTTTAGTAGAAAATGACCCTTTTATCTACAAAACGAGACAACGTTCAATTTTTTTATTAAACATATATATATGACATACATAAAAATAAAAATAAATACGTCTTCATTCGTAGTTTGATCAGTCGTTATAAGGTACGTATGAAATCCTGCCATTCCAAGAACTGACCATACTGAAAGAAAACATATCGCACAAACAATAGCCGAAGCGGGACTCTTTCTCAAAGCGTTGACGACTCCTCCACCGTCGCGCGATACTAAACATAAAACAAATATATTTGGAATTGTATCGAAAATAATTACTATACAAGATAATAAAATATCGCTCACATAATATGAGATGTGTTATTGCACATGCGAATATAAAAACGGCCAAAAACGCCAACGATATAATGAACATATAAAAGAATCGATAATTTCGTTTGCCCACACAGTTTCCGACCTGAAATGCAAATTTGAAAACTCATCAATACAATCTCACATACAAATCGGACTGCAAAACAACGTGCAGCAAAACTGACCCACGGACAGTGATGGTCAAATCTGTCCACGCAATTGTCACACAATGAACAGTGAGACGCGCGAGGAGGTCGAAAAATTTTACAAGTATAGCAATATTTCAGTTTCACCGGCTGTCCGCGAACTAATACTTCTTTCGTGCGAGGCGGCGGCCGTAAAGTCGGAGAATTGCAAGAGTTTGGCACTTCTGAAACAAACGTAATCATAAAAGTAAATTGAAGAATTTCGATAAGTGTAATTTGAGGTTTACCTATTTGTTTTTCGATATAGCTGGCTTCGTCTTGCGAAGCTCGAGGAATTATGCCGGGATCGCTGAAAGACGTCCTCAGCAGCGAGCCCATCGTGAAAATGAACAAAATTGCACCAATGCATGGTATAGCCGGGCTGACGTAAACTGCTAAATAATAACAACTACGACGGAAACATAAATCGTCGATTAGAAAACGAATAAATCGATGAAATATTTAAAAATTGACTCACTCAAAGACGAAAAATAGAGTACACGTGACCGTTATAAGGAAGACCGTGAGGTAGAAAATTCCACTATGCGGGGCGGTTATCAATCGACCGTTGCATAGGAACTTGTTGCGACCGGCGAAAACCTCCCATTTCCTCGTGACCTTTTTAGACGTCATGATGACATGACATCAACTGCGCCGATTCAAATTCTTCATAGACTTCTGGGGAAAAAGTTTACGTTTAAGTTTTTCAGTTTCGACTTTGAGTTTACGATACGTATTAAATGCCCTACATTATTATATTTATACATTTTATATTAATATTTTATATTAAATGTTTTTCGGCGATCAAATGTTTTTCGGCAATCAAATGTTTTTCGGCAATAAAATGTTTTTCGGCAATAAAACATTTTTCGGCGTTCAAACTCCTCGAGTGTTGTCGCGGCTCGATCGAATCATGATGGGCATCGACGAAGAGGGAAAATGACCGAATTTCGTTCTTCGTGAATATTGTATGGGCTGCACGCGACGACGATTAACTTTTCAGTTGTATATATGTTAGTCAAAGTGTATCATCAGTTAAAATATATTTTGACTGACGTTTTAGATAATTTATATTTGAATACAAATTGTCTAGTTAAGATAAATTTCAACAGACGAAATTACAGTTCAACTGGTGCTCACGAGTTAAAGTGTATTTTCAGCTTGACAGAAGAGTTTTGACAATTCAAATTTTTTAAATGAATATTTTGTATTAAACAATGTGTATATTTTACTTCAATTCTTGATTATTGAAAAGATTTTAATAATATAATAATCCCAACGATGCATTCATCACAAAAATGCTAATTTGGAGCCTATATTAGTGGACAAGTGAAATTTCTATGCTTTTCCCTTTGATTATGATAATTAATTTCTTGAAGTGAGAGTAATAAAAATGACATAAACTAGAATAAACATGTACAACTATCATTCGAAACGGTCTGCCAGGGGCGTTAGCAAAACTGGCTTACAATTAGTTAGCTATAATACACTTTATTTGCATCTGACCAGTTAAATTATTATTTCCATAGTATCATATGAAATAACTATGTGGGTTAGATAAAATATATTTTAACTGTTAAATACACTTTGACTGTAACATATATAAAAAAACAGCACACGTCAGACATTGTTCACTAAACGTTTTCCTCGAATATCTTATTATTTGAAAGAAACGTTCAGATTAACTTACAGCAACATCATCTCTTGAAGCGACGACAGTTTCGGTTCGAAAATATCTCAATTACTAATCCTCGGTTCGAAACGTCAATTTAGAAAAAAAATCCTTCATATAAATAACGAGATAACATTGTGTCACATATTTCATGACGGTAAAGATACGATCGAGAATCGAGATTACAAAAAAATTGTACAAAATACCACAAAAACTACAGATGAAAGAAATTCGGCTCTGATTAATCAGGAACGACTCACTTATCGGATCTGTCACCTTTCCATGTCGCAATCAAAATCGGGAATATAGTGTATCGGGAATATAGTGTATAGGGAATATCGTGTATCGGGAATATCGTGTATCGGGAATATAGTGTATCGGGAATATCGTGTATCGGGAATATAGGTATCGGGAATATAGGTATCGGGAATATCGTGTATCGGGAATATAGGTATCGGGAATATAGGTATCGGGAATACAATGTATCGTGAATCGTGTACCGGGAAGACGGGCGGGGGGTGGGGAGCGGAAACGGGCCACCGGAAGGGGGTCTCTCTTTCACCGGGGGGGAAGGGTAGGGGCTCAGCCCTCGGGCTACGCCCCCTCGGATGTGGGGCGAGGGCGCACGCTCGACCTCACAACACTGCTTGACAGCACCGCACCAACACAACGACACCGCTCGTCTGTCGCCCGTCGCCCTTTTCGGAACGCGACTGGATCGTTTTTGTGTCGTTATCTACGATTATTTATCGTAGTTTCGAATCTGGATCGAGACGAAAACGCATCTGTATGCATTTATTAGTTTTGGGGTAATGTATCATTTTAGCGGTCTCACTGGCAAGTTGGTAGCACCCTCTCACATAAACAGTCAGTCCGATGCCTGTAATCGCCGATTCGCAGCGAAATTGTAAATCGTGTATGTTAAAATTTTATAATGTTTCAAACAGGGCTGTGGAGTCGTTAAAAAAAAAACCACGACTTCGACTCCAATTTCGAATTTTCCAACAACATGACTCCGGTTGGAGGAAGCTAACGCACACGAAGCAAACGCACACGAAGTAAACTCACGGGAAGTAAGCTCACACGAAGCGAGCTCACAGGAAGCAAACTCACACGAAGCAAGCTCACACGAAGCAAGCTCACACGAAGCAAGCTCACACGAAGCAAGCTCACACGAAGCAAGCTCACATGATTTCGAAAATTTTAAAATTTTAAAATTAAAGTGAAAAACGTTTAACACGAAACTTAAAGCACCAAAATGTGTTTTTGTATTAAAAGAATTTCACGTCAGACGTAATAGTATATGTACGTCCATAATATTTTGTCAGTACTAAAGTAATATTTCTTGTTAAATGATACGAAAATTTTCGAAAGCATGTGAACTTGCTTCCCGTGAGCTTGCCTCGTTTGAGCTTACTTCGTGTGAGCTCGCTTCGTGTGAGCTTGCATCCTGTGAGTTTACTTCGTGTGTGTTTGCTTCATGTGAGTTAGCTTCTGGGAATCATATTTTTATAATCCGTGTAAAAAAAATAATCGGTTCTTTTCCCTTGAACCGTGTTATTTTGGAACTGTGTAAAAAAAATCCGTGCTTGTCCTGCAGTGGATAACTAATAGGCTCCTAAATCATTATAAGATGACGATTATGATACGAGGTAAGTATAATTTGAAAATTTGAAAATTTTCGAAAGCATGTGAGCTTGCTTCGTGTGAGCTTGCTTCCTGTGAGCTTGCCTCGTTTAAGCTTGCTTCGTGTGAGCTCGCTTCGTGTGAGCTCGCTTCCTTTGAGCTTGTCTCGTTTGAGCTTGCTTCGTGTGAGCTCGTTTCGTGTAAGCTTGCTTCTTGTGAGTTTACTTCGTGTGCGTTTGTTTCGTGTGCGTTAGCTTCTCCCAACCCAAAAAAATGGTACTTTGATACCGACAAAATATGTATGTATTGTGGATAACTAATATGCTGCTAAATCATCATCAGATGACGACGATGATACGAGGCAAGTATAATTTGAAAATTTTCGAAAGCATGTGAGCTTGCTTCGTGTGAGCTTGCCTCGTTTAAGCTTGCTTCGTCTGAGTTTACTTCGTGTGCGTTTGCTTCGTGTGCGTTAGCTTCTCCCAACCCAAAAAAATGATACTTTGGTACCGACAAAATATGTATTGTGCTTGTCCTGCAGTTTATAACTAATAGGCTACTAAATCATCATCAGATGACGACGATGATACGAGGCAAGTATAATTATAAAATTTGAAAAACATTTGCGCTCGCGTCTAGTCCGTCTCGCGAGCCCGGTTGGCAGCAGTGCGCTCGGCTTCGACGGTGTTATGGTCTCGGTCCCTCCGTCGGATCGCTCGTCGTTCGATTCCTCCCGAATCTCAGGCATCGAGGGGCGCAGCGCCCGGGAACCCGCCCCCGTCCGCTCGAAACTCGTCCTGCGAGCGAGCGCGCCCCCTCTCGGCCGCGCCTCAGCCCTCCGCCCCTCCGCCCTCGGCTCGGCTGCGTCGCCCGCCCCGCCCCTCCTCCGCCCCTCCGCCATAGTTTTTTCCACAGTTTCGAAGATCGGTGAGCAAAGATGGCCTGCGCCACGCTGAAGCGCAGCCCCGACTGGGAGGGGGTAGCGCAGCTGCCTGCCAAGCGCAGGCGCTGCAGCCCGTTCGGGTTGCAGCAGCATCAGATGCAACAGCAGCACCAACATCAACAACAACAGCATCAGCAGCACCAACAGCAGCAACAGCAGCAGCAGCAGCAGTCGAGACAGGAGGCGTCGTCGTCCTCGCCGTTCCCGGAGCCGACGCTCAAGCTCACCCCGGGTGAGCATTTGTGCCTTTGTCACCTTTGTCGTTTTTTTTTTTTTCGAAAAAATTCTGCAGAGTCACTTTATGCGTTTGTTGTTTTATCGCATAATTATTGTTATTTTTTTTTTATTTATTAATGAATTTAGTTTTAGTGATGGATTCTAGATAGAATGTTGCTCAAAGGTCGAGAATGTGAGATCGGGGTAAACTACGATATCACCTTGCACAATGTCAATACAGCAACATCTAGGCGTGTTTCCCTTCTACTTTTCTTATAAGTGTCCCGAAATTAACGCAAGATGTAATTTTGATAGAAAACATAGATTTTTAATTAAAAATTGTAATTTTTTTATTGATTCATACAGTATACAGTATAGGGTTACGTGTGAAATAGCATATCAGGTAAACGGCTTTACTGGCATATACGCATTTTTTCGTTGAAATTTTCCACGACTCTCGCGTAAATGTAGCTGGATTTCATTGATATAGCGCTCAATTTCCTCATTCAAGGTGTGGTCGCTGTCTCAACACCAACAAATACGTTTCGAATCATCGTATACATGTTGACCTGAAAATTCCATCCATCCTAGACTATAAAATCCCAATCCACAAATTTCTTCAATTACATCCGCAACCCAAACAACAAAACCCTATACAGACTTCAAGAACACAAGCAATTAACACAATCCCTCGGCCTCGTAACATTCTGAGCGAATTTCCTTTTGTCCCACCATGATTCTCCCCTGTGAACTCTTTAATATCTTCCTACATTTAGGATTCCCAGCATCTTATCCTGCATCGAAGGATACCCAGCACAGCACGTGCTCCTTCAGATTGTCACATCCTAGTTTTTTGTTCCTCGTGGCGCCTGTTGTTTCCTTATGTTTCTTCCTATGTGGCAATTGGACTTGGTTCCAAATACCACCAAGCAATGACAACACGAAGAAGAGACCTGATTGAATAAGATACGTTGAGTAAATGTGACACAAAAAACCTTTTCTGTCTAACCTAAACACGCGTTTAGTAATTAATACGTTCAGACTTGCGTGCGGCATTAAATAAATGCAGCCTTTGGCTCAACGTTCAGTTTTTCTATAAGGAAAGTGGAAGGGAAACACGTCTAGATGTCGTTATATTGACATGGTGCAGGGTGATGATTGCATAGTTTACCCGGTTATTTTTAATTTATTAATATATTTAGTTATAGTGATGGATTCTAGAGAAGATATTGCTCGAAGGTCAAGAATGGGAGATTCTTCCCGTTGCATTTTTAGGCCCAATTTACCTTTTTCGTTAATTTCACATTGTGCAATTCTGGTCGAAGAGTTATTGTGATGTGCGTCGATTTCGAAAATGGACGAAATTTAATTAAATCAAAATTTACGGTGCAACGAAATTTGACAAGGAAACTATCACGGCGTCTGTTGGCCGACGGTATGAAGTAAGAAGACAAGGGATTACAAAAACAATTGGAAAATAGATTATTTGTAAGAGTTGAGCGTTGCCTTAAATTCCTAAATCTTCCATATTGATCTTGTCCAAAATTTCAATGACGATGCGATTTCTTGTTTTGTCAAAACATTCGACTCGAAACTGAACAGACTGAGATTTTTTTCATGTCATTTTCATTTAGGGTAATCTATAACATCACCGAATCGTATTAGCAACGTCTAGACATGTTTCCTTTCAGAAAAACTGAACCAGTTTGGTCTTGCAATGCGCAATATATTGACATGGACGCAGAATGATAGCATAGTGACCCCCCAATTTCATACCGAACATCATGTAGTATTTTATCAGGATTTCAAAATTGTTTATTTTCTACCAATTTTACACCCTGAGTGTTTCCGTCGAACAATTTCCACAACTTTTTTTTTTTCATACCTGTATTCGTGACGCACGCGATCGCTCAAACTTATCCCAAACACTTTTTGTCATTAACAAGTAAACTAAAATTGAGATTTTGTATATTTTCAGAACGCATGGCTCAAGAGATATGCGACGAAATCAAAAGATTGCAACACAGACGACAGCTCCGAATGAGCGGGCCGTGCGGCGGCCGCGCCGACAGCGACGGCTCGTCCAGCGGCTCCGAGGGTGACTCCCCACGTCCGCCGCACACTCGCGTTCTGTTTACGTTTAAACAGGTTCGTCGATCAGAGTCTCTAATTACTCAAACCATCGAGTATCTTTTCGAGTACTTACCGAATGTACCAAAGTAGCTAATATTCAAATTCATGTATATGTTACAGTTCAAGTATCCGTTTCAGTCTGTTCATAAACGTACTAGTTTGTTTATACACAAACTATCGATTTTAGTTTGAGTATAAACAAACTAGTACGATGCCATAAAACTTTTACGATAGATACTTATAAAATATTTTCGATGTGAATACCCGATTGAATAAAATACGTTCAGTAAATGTGACGCAAAAACGCTAACCTAAACACGCGTTTAATAATAAATACTTTCAGACTTTTGACTGAGACATGCGGCATTAAATAAGTGTTTAGTTTTCCCTGACTGAGAAATGCGACGTTTGGCCCAACGTTCAGTTTTAATCTCAATACAATACTCAAACTAAAGATCATCAGTACGAGTATACTAAGACTAATTTGTATGTTCATTATTTATTTCGTGCACATTAGAACTAGCCAATTTAGAATGTGTGTAAACAAACTAGTACGTTTATGAACAGACTGGATGGATACTTGAACTGTGATATATGTACTTGATTCTTCTGAAGACGTATTTGGGTGAATCTTTTCGATAATTTCATGACCCAATTGAATTGCAGTGTTTTTGGTGGAGTATTTAATGTTGACATTTGAAATACAACTTCTATAACAGTTTACGCCACAGCTGCATCCATTTGTCGGAAAACCCGAAATATGTTTTTTGATGTGTCATATTGTTTGTTGCCATAAATAAGATAAGTCTAGAGGACACAAAGCACAAAAGAAATTTCTCTGTTGAACCCCACAAACACTTTACAGACCGGAGTAATGGCTGCTGGATTTACCTTAACGATTTTACGAAAAATATCCTTTTTTGCGCAATTTACTTAAATTGTTGTAACTTTATTATCAATTTATTGATTTTTACGAAACTTTCAAAAATTATTCATTGTAAATGTGTTTACGTGTAAATGAAAAAAAAACAATTTTTTTTTAATTAATTTAATCCAGAAATACGTTCAAATAATTACATAAAAAATAATAATAGAAAATGTTTAGAATCACTGGCACAGCACTCATATTCGTTTTAATTCATGATTAATTCATCAATTAGATTTTAAAAGTTTCGATACCTATGTAGAAAATAATCGTTTTTTCGAATAGCAAAGTGTGCGTATATGAGGACGCCACATTGGCGTCTGCAGTCGTTTGAACGGAAAAAAAGGACGTCAATGCTACGTCTGCGGTCGGTAAAGTGTTAATAAAGTTGTTGAAAAGTATCGATCGAGTAATTTACAAAATAGTGTACTTGAAAAATGGACAAGCATACCGATTACTCGAATTGGAAACCCTAATTATCATGTGACACTTAACGATTGTGGCAGATTGTTGACATATTTTGCAATAATTGTATTGTGTGAAGTGTGTTAGGTGATGTTATGAAATCCAGACACCACGTTCAAATCGCTAGTTCTCAAAAGTGTGAGATGCGTCTGTTCTGTGTTTAAATTCTATAACGTTTATTTCCTTTTAAAGATAACTGGATATACCAGTTAGTTATAAAGATTTCCCATCGTCATTTTTACTGACCGTATATTATTCATTCGAACGATCTGACTGAAGATTCAGACTGCGCTGATAATGCGTCGTCTACATATCAGAAAAATACGGTCCCAATATTTTTATTGTGACTTAAACTTGTATCTTTTTAAATAGTCATTGAAGCGTAATATGTATGTTATATAATTTTTGCACATGTAGGTGCCCTTTATAACTTTATTATAAATCGGCAATTGACAGCTGGCGAATTGTATGCGTCACTTGTGACCGTGTTGCACCTGGATTCAATTAATTGTTGACCCTTTTCATTTTAACCTCCCCAGTCCCTATATACATCACAATGTACATAGACTGTTGCCTTTTTTTAAGCTATTTTAGATTTATTTTTATCGGGACTTTTTGTAAATTATAATGTAAACTATGTTATTTCGATTAATTTTGTCTGTTTCGAAATATAGGGTGCGAAATTTTTGTTATGTGGCAGTTTTGCTTGATGTTTATTATCACGTTTTATTTTCAATATTTTGTTATTAAAAATTCACTCACATAACATTATTACGGTACAATCTTAAAAAAGTCTTACTGCTTTTATTGATTGAAACCAAAATTTCATTGTATGTTGTAATGTATCATATCATAATTTGACATCAAACATGAACGTACATTAGAACGTAAATTTGGTCTGAAGGGTCATTTTTGTCACTAGCAGTATTATTTATTTTCAAATAATTAGTTATTGTGTGATTTAGATAGATAAACAAGTCATAAAAGAAAAAAAATCTTTTTATGCATCGTCAATGCTATAAATACGAAATGATAAAAATAATTTTTTTTATGAAAAAAAACGTCAATACTGAGGAGGTTAAAATGTTCCATTCGGGACTAGTTTCCTTTTTAATATGAATTATGAGATCGTTCACTTTATTCGATTATTTTGTAAAGTTGATAAAAACTCATATATTGAGTCTAGTTTTCAATTGTTCAAGTGAAAGATGAAGATAAGAATTAACCCATGCTCAAAATTGAATCTAATAATATTATAACTTATGCAATATGCTTATAAAATTCAAACTTATGCAAATATTTTTTTCACACTATAGGTTCGTATGATCTGTGAACGCATGTTACGCGAGCAAGAAGCTGCACTTCGGGCAGAATACGAAGCAGCCTTATGTGGGAAGCTCGCCGAGCAATACGAATCGTTTGTTCGTTTTAGCCAAGACCAAGTGCAACGGCGTCACTTGCAACCTCAAGATATTTCTTGTAAGTCACCGCTCGATCGTAATGTACGTCTTTAACTATCGATAATTATATCTTTTCACGTCTCGTTTCAGATTTATCGTAATGATTAAATTCGACTGCGCTGAAAATTATGAAAAAAAACTGAAACGACAAAAACAGACTCCACCACGGCGGCCGGTGTATGTGGCCATCTTAATACGTTACGTTGTAGATCTTGCAAAACCTTTTTATACAATTATGTCAAATCGAATATATATAAATATACATATAAAGCCATGCTTTTGCAAGTTATATAACTTTAGCTCATTATCACTAAATTAGTTGTAATGTGAATCGTTGAAAGAAACGGACAATTGTGTGATTATCTTTTTTCACGTGTGAGTATCCCGGATAATATGTTATTATATATTCTGTGAAGTGCAATCATTTTTAATTTAGACGAGTGATTTCAATTGTTCTATCCTATTCTGAGCTGTTTTTTTTTCCTTTTTTATTATTAATTCGTTTTTCTTTGTTACAATATAAATTGTTTAGTTACATCTAATGTAAGATGAATTATTTTGTTGTGATATTCGTTTTTCTCTTGTACAAAAATTGAAAATAGGATTTTTTCACAGTACATGCTACATACGTTTTATTTATCCGGTGAGTCTAAAAACACATTTGACAGTTTTAAACACACATTGTTGTTTTTTTTTTTTTTTTTTTCTCTTCTGTATATACATAATGATTTCGTTTATTTTATTTTCGACATGTATACATGTATATTTATGCTATTGAAATAGTTGTATTTTTTTTTCCTGTCAAAAACCAATACTTTCCATACAATAATTTCATTAGATTTACGTATCTTTCGAAATAATGTTTTATTTCAAGAATTCAATATTCGAATATCATAATGTAATCGTCAAATTTCAAACTTCCTTATTTATTCTCAGTTTTTATGAATAAATAAATCTGATGCTACGTTTTCTTAGTTTTGTATTAGAGATGACTATTTTAATCTTTAGAATTCCCAATCGGTAATTTAAATATACATATTTCTTATTTCAACTGTGAAAATTAGTGTGAGTTTTCGAAAGACGGCATCACCATATTTAGTCATAAAATTATTGTAGATTTTTTTGCATAATGAAAAATCTTATATGATTTTTTTTATTTATTAAGTAGGACCATTGAAATAATTATTACTCATTTAATTATCTTTGTTAAAACTAATTCAATAATATAATAAAAATGTTACATTGTCCTTGCTTTATTTAGTTTTTATTTTTATTTAGAATTTTTTAGTACTTTGCATTAGTTGCGAGCTGTGTCTACTCGTTTTTCTAAATGAAGAAAAAAAAACTAGTTCATTTTAAAATTTCGAAAGCAAAGGTATGTTTTATTTTTGTTTTCAAATGAAAAATATTTCATCATATGTGCTAGTTTTTTTTATAAAATGACGAAAAGACACAGCTTTTATTATTTGCAAACTTATTATTAGTGATGTGCTCATTAAATTGCTTGTTAAGTACATTTTTTCATATAAGAATTGGCAACGCTGTTTTAGTTTTTGAACGACCGAAAGTAATTACCTCAATGAAATTAACTGAAAATCATATATAATATAGTATATCCCTCATGTGTATATACGTATAATCGGGACGTCAATATGCTGAATATTCATATCTAACTGAAGCAAATATAATAAATACTTGGATCGTGTAAAATTCCATGTGTCCTTAGATTTTAATTGTACATTGGAGCAGAGAGGGCGTGGGACTATTATTAAAAATTAAGGTGATGATACTTGCTACATTGTGAAGCCATATAAGGCCTTATATTTAATATATCAGAATATAATTGGAATACTTCTCTCAGGTGTCGTCGTCGAGACACATTTAGGTATAGTTTATACTTATATACATAAATATATAAAGTAATAAGTTTCTTTATTTCGTACAAAGTGTAATGGATAAAACAAAATCGCTACCTTTCTTTTGACTGTTTAATTACTCGGGCAGTTTGTATCTGCCGTAGATTTTGTAATCGCTCAATCGGATGACTATCAATTTCTGATATTTACTTGCATAACTAATTGCTTGGAGTGTTTTCAATCAAATCTTATGCAGACGCATCCAATTGATGAATGTTGAAACGTTACCTTGTTTCGACACAATCAAATAACAATAACCCAAGAGGACTTTCAATTTTACCAAAAATTATATAAATATTATTTACAGTTTGGTTTTGCTTTTATATATAACACCAAAATTATAAAATATGTAACTTAAATAAATACTATTTAATTAGATGGTGTCTTATTATTCCACCACATCCCAATTCATCCCTGCTTAATTGATTGTCTTATTTAAGGCACTGTTTCTCAAATTATTACTATAGGTAAGTAAAAGACCTCAAACTTCTGATAGTTTTTAAAAGTAAATCAATATTTCAAAGAAGGACTAGGCGAGGCAATAATTGGAATGAGAAGAAATTAAACATTCAATTGCATATATATATATATGTATATATTACATTTTTATATTAACTTAATTTGTGTAATATAAACCTTTCTTTCTATTAAAAATTCACATCGGTTCAGTACATAAAATAAAAACAATACAGTGGAATCTGATCACAATCGTGACGAATATTTTATTACTTATGCGTAGGGCATTCGTTTATATGAAAATTGTGGGACGAAAAATTCCCCCGGATATTATTAAATACATATATATAGAACAGAATCGTCGAAGCGATTATATTCGAATTCCACCAAATTTAACAATGAAACCTTAAAAATCTAGTTAACGTATACATATATAAATTGATTCTTTGCATGAGATTATTCAATGTGTGTATTCAACACAGACATTTTGTATATGCACTTATAATTTTAATATTTCAACAATTAAACAACGGTGAGCATATATTTTAAAATCACAGCTCAAAATTGAGAATGTACTCCTTAAGAGATGAAGGCAGTTTTAATTTACTAACATTAAAAGCTGGTTTCCTACCGATACACCTGTATATTTTGTATCTGGCAATCTGTTTTAACGTTCTAGGCTGTCTGCACAGATCTTTGATCAACATCACGAGATTCTCCGTCGACTTGGCCGGCACTTGAGCTATACATTGCGTGTATAAACTTTTGAGGCAAGCGTACAACGGTTTGTGTTCCATCGAAAAGTAAAAAAGATAGATTATCTTGGCAAAGTTCATGTTGGGATCGGTCAGGATAAATTCTTTTTTAGTAATCAGCGAAATGTAATAATAGAGAATAGTATTTTTGGAACCGTTACGAAAAGAGTTTTTGTTTTCCAACGCTTCTGACACATATATGCGATTGTTGGACTGTAAATCGTTTTCCACGTAAATCATCGAGATCAAACTTTGATTCGACAGATGTGTATCTGGATCGGCGCCGTATTGCATAAGCGTCAAAATCAGCTGATGTATGCATGACATGTCTTCGACACTCCGAACGTTTTGCACCATATCGGCGCAACTTTGTAAAATATGCTGAGCTTGCGTCATAACACGTAAATTACAATCTAGTCCGTGCTGCAATAACAACACTAACAAGTCTTTTATAAATTCAAAATTTGATTTCTTCTGAGTTCCACAGTTAAGCGTTATATTTTCACTGATGCTGAATATTAAAACGTGCAAAGGTGTCAAATTACATCTATAAGAACAATTAGGGCTCGCTCCATACTTTAATAAAATTCTAATACAGTTCAAATAACACACCTGAAAAGAAACAAAATAATGTACTGTTTATACGATAAGTAATAATGTTTATTGAAAAAATTATACCTTCATCGTGTGAGTGAAATGATGCAAAGGGTCTTTATTTATTAGAGGCACGAGACAAACCATAATAGGAACCGATCCATCACGTCCGACATTATTAGGTTCACCTTTATGAAATTCATCTTTATTGAGTCAACGTATTTTACGTATATTTTCAAAATAACGGATTAAAATTATAAATCACCTCCGTGGGCCAGCATCATATTGAGGAGTTCGTAACAAACGTCCCAATCTCGAACGTGCCTCAAAGTACTAGCAAGAGCGCTATTGCCAGGTTGATTTATCGACAAACCGGCGCCGGCCTGCAAGAGATGCCTCGCCAAATTCAAAACGTCCCATTTATTCCAACGATTGCATCCGTAATGAGCTTCTTCCAAAGCATATCTGAAATTCATTGTGAAAAATGAAATTCTGCCAAGTTTCAGCTCGCGCCAGTCTTTCGAACTCACCTGACGATGAGGGCGTGTAGAGGAGTGTTACCGAGACTGTCAGGAGTATTGATGACTTCTTTACATCCATGGTCTAGTAAAAATTTTAGAATACTCAAAGTTTCCTCCGCACTCTTTCTGGCTATCAACAAAACTATATGCAGCAAAGTCATCTGTTGCGTACACGTTTTCACGCACGGTTCTGCTCCGTGATTAATTAACAATTCTAAAAATTTCAGATCGTGAAGCACCGCCAAGTGGATGGGATAATTTTCGTCTTTGATAGTGTGTAACTCGTCCGATCTCACGTTGACCTATGAAAGTATTATTCAGAATAAACGCAATATTACGAAATAAAAGTCAAATTGTCTGAAAAATTATTACCAAATGTTGCACACATTTCCACGCCGCTCTCTCACATGCAATATGTAAAAGAGGTTTTCTAACTCGAAACGGCATCTAAAAAATATTAAAAATTAATAATCGCTCTAAGAATAGTTATTTCACGGTCAAATTTATTCGACGAACCCAAGGTTCCTCCATTTTTTGAGCGAGCATATTCATAATATTGATTTGATCACCGTCAATAGCATAATATATTGCACTTTGCAGTTTTGAGCCTTGATTACTAGGGATTCCTCCGTCGGACATGGCTGAAATGATCAAATTTTGATTTATTAAAAAAATATATACTTATTTATATTCATTACAATAAAATACAAAGATAACTCGTACATATTTTTCCAAATTCTTCACAGTTGTGCTGATGGGTTCCGGGAAAGCACATTCGAGCTTCGGCGTCCGTTCGAGCTCCGTGACGCAACAGCAATTCAACGCACTCTTCATACCTTCAATTGAATTTTTAAAGTTGACATATGAAATTGAAAAAATCGACCTACAATTCACAGGACTCACCCTTTCAAGCAAGCTATGTGTAAAGGGAGGGAACAAGGGCATCGGTTAACGTCTAAATTGTGTCTAGTCAAGAGCCATCTAACCAGATCGACATGGTTCAGTCCTACGCACTTTTGTAAAATATTGTAGCCGGACTCGTCGTGAATAGATAAAATATTTTCATTCTGAAAAAGAAATGAATAATATATGTGAATTTAAAAGATTTCATAGATGAAAACTTTGGGTGGCTTTTTTTTGATAGAGGAAAATACTTTTCGAGAAGTTAAAACACAAACGATGTATCATCTTTCACCTGAGAGTATTTGTTGGACGATCGACAGAATAGTGTGTATGAAAGGCTGAATCGTTTGCCTTTCCTTTAAGCGCATAATGCACGTTAATAAGGTGACCAGGTTTTGAAAATGTTAAAGGACACTTTGTTAAAAATGCATATGAAAAAAAAATCGTTAAAACATTCTTTATTGATCATATCGCCGATTTATTACAATTTTAATGATGTTTATCGAGAAGCTTTAGGGAAATCTTCGGATTAGCGACATTTTAACAAATGAAAGAATAACGATTAAGGTATACCTTGACTGTTATTCCTAGATATAATGTATACCTTGGGTATCAAGAAGCTGCAGGGAAACCTTCAGATTAGCGACATTTTAACAAATGAAAGAATAATGATTAGGATATACCTTGACCGTTATTCCTAGATATTTGGTATACCTTGGGTATCGAAAAGCTTTAGGGAAACCTTCGGATTAGCGACATTTTAACAAATAAAATAATAAAAATTAAGGTATACCTTGACCGTTATACCTAGATATATGGTATACCTTGGGTATCTGTATGAGCAAGGCTTCGAGACGCTGCAGGGAAACCTTCGGGTTAGCCAGCAGCGCGGCGAACAAAGTGTGAAGATGAGCCTTCGCCTGAGGAGAGGCGCGTGGCCCTCTCGGCCCCTGACCTCCCGACACGGACAAGCTACCCCCCATGGTGTGGTGACCTGTGACCTGCGACCTCTACCTTCCAGCTCTCCCTATATCGTATATGGTTCCCCACATGGCGTTTCCTCTACCTGCGAACGGACGACGCAAACTGACCGAACGACGATCTCTATGTCACATACGATCAACAATAACATACCCTTCACACAAATACTACCCTTAAGCGCGTCTTCGTTTAGATCAAATTTACATACGTTTTATTTTTAAGCGGTGCTACGCTAATGTGCACCTTGTTCTGTCTGTTTTTAAGAACTTTATTTTGTTTTGTACTAATCGACAAGGTGTAATCGCCACACACTCATATATGGTAACCGGATTTAATTGTAAGCGCACATCATCTAACAATAAGCGCACATGATCAAAGCGCCAATGTTTTCGAAAATTTTCAAATTAATACTTTACCGACCGCAGACGCAGCATTGACGTCCTTTTGTTTTCGTTCAAACGACCGCAGACGTCAACGTGGCGTCCTTAGATATGCACAACTTTGCTATTCGAAAAAACGATGATTTTCTACTTAGGTATCGAAACTTTTAAAATCTAATTGATGAATTAATCGTGAATTAAAACTATTTGATGTTCTTATGTTTGCGAATTGTAATAATTATACAATGTAATAAAAATATGTCAATGGTGCAACCCATAGGTGTTTATGCTCTTGATTCATGCGTGTTTTAGTCCTAAAACAAATATAAGTGCTGTGCCAGTGACTCTAATTGTAAACATTTTTATATAATTATTTGAACGTATTTCTGGATTAAATTAATTTAAAAAAAAAAAAATTCTGAAAGTTTCGTAAAAATCAATAAATTGATAATAAAGTTACAACAATTTAAGTAAATTGCGCAAAAAAAGATATTTTTTGTAAAAACGTGCGGTCGTTAAGGTAAATCCAGCAGCCATTACCTCCGGTCGGTAAAGTGTTAAAGTGGAAAACGTTTAACACGAAACTGAAAGGACCAAAATTTGTTTTTTGTGTTAAAAGAAGGTTATAGCCCAGTCTATACATACATCGCTCAGTCAAGCGATGTATACATATGTCGAATTAATTTATATTAGTACCTATTACTTACTAGGTATATTTATCGTTCATTATCATTATTGTTTTTAATATATGTTCTCAAACTTTTGCTACAGGCCATACATACTTTGTTTTCACTGATCAAAATAGGATCTTTTAACTGATCGGTTAAATACAGACCAATTTTCAATCGCGGTAAAAAAATGCTCGACTTTTATCTACCTAAAACAAAAATCTGGATTGACTTTTGATCAACTGTCAATTTTTCCGTGACGTGTTTATGTAATAGAAAAGGTGTTTTTTGTCCCCAAACGTATGAATATACATATACATATTGATTTAGAGAAACATGATCAAAGTATTTCGCGGCGTCGCTTCTCTTTCGGAGATCGTTTGTGCACAGTTGAGTTTGGGGTTATGTTTCAGCACTTGACTCTCGTAGCGATCGAATAACGTTAAATTTTCAGGAATGGGCGTTCGCAGAGTTACTCCAGCCTGTGCGGCAGGTCTTACAAAGTTTCAGTCGAAGACAAGTTGTTCAGGCGAGTTCAGCGACAGTTCAAGTCTAACAACAGAAAACCTTCTAGACCAACGAACGTCATCTTTGAAGGAGTTCCTGTCGACTCAGGCCCCGTTCCTTTCAGAAACTTGATAAAACCGTTCGTCTTCACCGTATCGGTAATTGCATACTCTACGATGTTTTTTGTTACATATCTATACTATTAAGGTGACCAGACGTTGTCCTTTGAGGAGAATTGTCGTCCATATGGAAACTTTGTCCTCTTCAAAAATTGTGTCCTCTAGGGAAAATTGTCCTCTTTTGGGGTAAACTACGCTATCACCCTGAACCATGTCAATATAGCGACATCTAGATGTGTTTACTTCCGCTTTCTTTATAGAAAAACTGAACGTTGGGCCAAAAAATATTTGAACCTTAAAACGAATAAACGTGTATTAGAACAAAGTAAAATAGCAACCGCACGACTATTATTCACAACTTTCATAATATAATCTATATTTTTTTAATGCACAGTTAAATCGCACCCATATATAAAGTGGTTTCATAGAAACAAGAAAAAGAAAGTGTTTGTCTCAAACATTTGGTTTCATAGAGTCAGTCACTTAAAAAAATACAAAGTAATGATAAATATTGTTGAGTTTTTTTAAAATCCATTTTTACCAAAGTGTCATCCTTTGACATTTTCAAAACCTGGTCACCTTAATACTATACAATATCGAATGCATTATTTGAAATTGTTGAATTAGTTTTCTGCAGGAAGTTTAGCCGGAGTGACGATATGGCAATACGAAAACATGAGATCGCAAGCTTTGTCGGCCATGAAAAAACCCGGAAGCTGGCTCCACTCGTCTCAAAAAAAAGCCGTGAATTGATCATTTCTGTTGGGATAGTCCATTCATATATTTATAATAATCTGTTGATTCTGTACATTTCGTAACAGGTTAAATGGAGGCAGGATTTAAATAACTGGTGGAATTCTTTAAGAGAAGGAGAAAAGCTGTATGCACCCATTTTATTGTTAAACACTTTAGTATTTGCTATTTGGCATGTTCCCCGTTTCCATCCGGCCATGGTGAAATATTTTTGTTCCAATCCGGCAGCAAGTGCGTTTTCTTTTTAAATACATTTTTATAATTATCTATAGGGTGTCTCAAAATAGACGACAGAAGTAATTTTGATAGAAAACATAGATTTTTAATTTTAAATTGTAATTTTTTATTGATTCACACAGTATACAGTATAGGGTTACGTGTGGAATAGCATATCAGGTAAATGGCTTCAAAAACTCCCTAAAGAAATTTAAGGAACTCCCTAAGAAGCAATTCAATCATTGCATGATTCATTTCCTAGTCGTGTAATTTCCCGTTTTGGTGATTAGAATTGGCCGGATCATGCGATTTAACGCCTTTGGTGGTTTTTGAAGTTTAAGGTTTATGCCAACAAGCCCATGATCACCCACACCTTGAAGGAGGAAATTTAGCTCTATATCAACAAAATTCACCGACATGTATGGAAAAAATTGATGGAAAATTTCAACAAAAAAATGCATATATGCCAGTAAAGCCATTTACCCAATATGCTATTCCACACATAACCCTATACTGTATACTGTATGAACCAATAAAAAAAAATTACAATTTTAATTAGAAATCTGTGTTGTTTATCAAAATTACATCTTGCGTGAATTTTGGGACACGACTATATAATGATTCAGCATAATTTACTTTTGTTATTTTTTAGAGGTACTCTGTTGGCCTATGATTTTATCGACATTTAGCCATTATTCCCTATTTCATTTATTAGCAAATATGTTTGTACTCTATACATTTAGTGCAGGTTAAAGATTTTTCATTTTAATATTTTCAATTTACAATTCGTAATGTTAACGTTTCACATTAATTATGACATTCAAGGAGTCGTGCAAAATATGGGTAAGGAGCAATTTTTAGGAATGTATTTGGCGGAGGTGTAATTAGCAGTTTTCCAGTTACTTATATAAGGCTTTTACTTCTCAAGCGGGTTTAAGCTTAGGTGCTGTAAGTTTATGTATATATTTGAACATTTTCAATTTTGTCCAATCGTCCAATCAGTGCTTGATAAGTTTTTTTTTTTTTTCAGTCAGGTGCCATTATGGCCGTTCTAGGATATGTGTGCAGTGAATATCCCGACACACAACTTTCGATAATTTTCCTTCCCATGTTCACTTTCTCAGCGGGTGTAGTGAGTCGCTTACGTTTAATATAATCGACAGCCAAATCTACTCGTATTCTAAGAAATATTTGTTTTCAGGCACTCAAAGCTATTGTCGGAATTGACTTAGCTGGTATAGTTTTCGGTTGGAAATTTTTTGATCATGCTGCTCATCTCGGAGGGGCACTTTGGGGAATGTAAGTTTATATTCTTGAAACATATTTAACTTATGATTTTTTTTTATATTTACCATTGTTATTAAATTTTCAGAAGTTGGTGTTATTGGGGAAATGCATATATTTGGCAAAAAACGTGAACCCTATTACAATACTGGCATAACTTGAGAACATCCAGATAACTATTTCATGATATTGCATTTAAGTGAAGATTCTTTTATAAGAAAAATATTTATTCAATAAATCTTTATTCTCAAAATGGGTTTTTTTTTATTTATATTATTTTAAAATATGTATATGTATATATTTTATTACTTTATCATAATCAATCTTATTGATTGTTTCATGATAGTTCATTTTAACCATCAGAAATTTTGATTCAAATTTAAATCTTTGAGAATTTTATCTTTATTAGTATTAAAAAAATTTTGTTTTGTTATCTTTATTGTATAAAAGTATGAAAATATAAAAATACTAATTTAATCATCATATTTTACAATCAACCAGTTATGAGGTCGATCAAATCAGCCAAGGACATTCCATCTAATACTTTATTCAAAGCATTGAGAATCCGTCACCAACAATTAAGGATACAAAATCTGAATATTTGTTGAAGAAGTCGGAGCCAAATCTGCCAACATGGCATTGATTACATCGTCGATATCACCACCTCCTAACATGCCTGTCGTTTGAGACTGAATTTAAAAAAAATATTATTTTATATATGGATATCAAGAAACTCCTTATTTTAAAAAAAATATATATAATTGTGTATTACTTTGAAACTGTCTAATGACAACTGTAATTGAAGATCTCGTAATTGCACTCCACTAAGGCCTACTTGAACTCTTGCTTGACCAGAGAAAGAAAATTTTCCTATTTCGAAACTATTAAAATAAAATTACTCATTGAACATATATTTTGCAATGAGGAAACCATATTTTACTGAAATTACTTACTGTGCTATTCCGTTTCCATATACGGGAAGAACATTAAGGACCTTTCCGAGGAGTGAATATTTTTCTGAAAAAATATCCATTTATAATAATGTAATTTTCGAAACGATTTTTTTTGTTTGGAATTAATATTTACCTGCATGAAGAATAATCAATGGAAACTCTCCGTCAAATTTAACTGCCGTTATAATACTGTTATATCAACATTTGAAATGTCGAAAGCTCCCAATCCAGATAAAGCTATATTTTCGGTATTTACCTTTACTCTATAAATTAATTTTAGTGATAAGAATATTATTGAATATTTTTTGATAACAATTAATTATTTATTGTACAATCAACTAAATGGACATTTAGGTTTTTTTATTTAACTATTTAAATACCTAATATATATTATAGATTGTACAGAAAATTATAATTACTTTAAGAATTCATTGTCAAGATCTAGGTTGAGAGAATCGCGTTGCAATGGATCTAAAACAGGAATTCCCAAAGTTTCGTTTCCGTTATATATCAATTTCCTCAATTTTTTCCAATGCTTCGGTAATGCCGTTGCTTACTCCCGCGTTCGAATCTGTTATCTAAAATTTACATATTCATTTTTTTAAACATCAATCCTATTCAGAGACATGAAGTTTTAATAGATATTCTTATTTTTATAATAATTTGTAAAAAAAATCGTATTACCTGGGAATCCATTAGATGATGCGAAAATGCAACTTATTGCTAGCAGAAAGACAAAAAGCTTCATTTTGAACTGTGACAGATAACAAAAAATGTATAATTTGTTCTGTGTCAATGAGAACAATACAGATCAGTTTTATCAAAATCTTGTATTTATACTTGATTGACCTTAGCGATTGTGCTCGAGAAATGCGTTGCGAGAATTCCCGAGATTCTGATATCGATTCTCAACTATTTTCATGTTTTAAGTTTCTCGAATCCTGCAAAAAAATTCTAACAAATCAAAAGTTAGAATTTTATGATAACAAGATAATGAAGAAGTTTATAAGATAGTTAAAATAGCGTGATTTTTTTAAATTAAAAATTTCTTATTAATTCGATTCACGCCAAATATGAAAAAAATTGTAAAAAAAAAATTCTAGCATATAGCTTTTACAATAGATAAAATAAAATAAAATGTTTTAACAAATTCGTGATTTTCCGAGTCTTGGGATAATGAAAAGTCCGGGAAAACACAATTGTTAATGCCCTATTTATAAAATGTATTGCCCATCTGCTTGTTGTCTATATTTTGATCAATTTTGGTATTTTTAATTATTTGGTAAAATATTACTCTTTTATCATTGTGTCATATCAGATTTGATTTAAAAATAATTCATTATGATTTTTTTTTTATTTCTTATTTATATACGGTGTTCGCAATTTTTCGATTTTCGTAAATTTATTTTTTTTTAATTTTATAACTACATATTGTAGTAATGTTCTATGTACATAACGAACGATGACTTAAAACAAATTATTCCGTATTAATTTAATTTTTGGTATTCTTCTACTAGGAATAAGTGTAATAATAAAATTAAAAAAAAATTAAAATAAACATATCATCGAAAGTTTGATTATATTCTCATCAAACATAATTTTCATCATCTGTGTCTATATAGTGTTTTCGTCACGAAAACACTATCATAACATCACTATGCTATCACAGTTCATCGATTGGCACATGACATTTAATAACAAAACAATTTTTTTTATTAAAATCACGTAAACATGATACAATATCTATTGATTGACCATTGTTAATTTTCGATTATATCTAAACATCTGCGTTAGTTAACCTTTGTTGGTTTGGAATCAAACAAATCGAAAAATATTACGTTTTGTTTGAAGAATGACTATAATAAATTTTTTATTTAATAATTTTTTTAATATAATATTATAAAGTTTTCTGTTGACAGATTTTTTTTAATTTCCTGTAAAATGTGATTTTCTCGTCCGTTTCTCGTAAACCGAATTTATATAATTTAATATTATTATAGCTGATCATCATTATCATCATTTACACATTTGTCGAAACATTAAAATAATCCAACTGTAATATAATAGATTATCAATATATTGAATTGGGTTCCAAATGCTTTAATCACTATCTCTTTAAAATCGGACCATGTTAATTATCAGATATACTATTTCATATTTATAAACACATTTTTTATATTTTCATGCTTCAAAAAATGAATGAAAAATTTAATTTTCAATCACATAAATATCCAGATATTTCTAATAGATTAATTATTCCTATATTATTATAGGAAGGGCAGAGCCATGGGGGGGGGGGGGACTAAATTCCCGAGGATTTTGATTTTTTTTCAAGCTTTTATTAACAAACAGATTATGTCAACAATGCAGATCCTCGATTTTTATTATATTTTCTCGAGCTACAATGTTCTGAAATATAATATGAATAATAAAGACGGTAATAATAGTAAAGATGGTAATTTCGATCAAACAATAAGTTTTCTTTCAGATCTAATTGTAAGTTCCTGTGAAATCGTATCATATTTTCTTATAAATTACAATTTAGTTTAAAAATAAAATTAAAAAAAGCACCTAAACGAAAACACATCTTTTTATTTTTTTTTAGAACTTTTTTCCCAGGCCCGGGGATTTCTCTTCATGGCCCTGAGGAAGGGGTAAACATATTACCTAATAAAATATAATAAGATTCTTTTATCGATGTTTATTTATTAAATGAACATATATATTTAAGATTTTTTATAAAATCACAATGAAAGATATTAAATTTTCTAATTAGTATATATTTTATTGAAATTTAACAATTTGTTGTGAATTCTAGCATTAATATAATTTGGAGTTTTGAATAAAGTTATAGCAATCTGTATTATTATTTATTTTTTTCAAGAAACGATGTTTATCAAGTCATTCAATGTCAATCCTTCTATAACTTCGTTAATTTTATCCAAAATGATGTCACTAATCAGTTCTGATATTAATTCAGAATTATTGTTGAAAAATTCTGGCGCCAAGTCAGCCATGAGGGCGTTAATCAAATCGTCAATATCACCTCCACCGAGCATTCCAGTAGTTTCAGACTGATATAAATAAAATATATAATTAATAATTATTTTCAGTTGATGATAAATATTAATTTAATAAACGTTTACTTTGAATGTTTCAAGAGTCATGACTAGATGGATGTCTTTAAAATATACACCATTTGGACCTTCAGCCACTCCACATGATCCAGTAAAGCGAAATTTCCAATTTCGAAACTGAAACATGGTTTAATATATTGTGTTATTTTTAAATTTAAAAAATATTATTTAATGTATCAGGTTTCTCACTATGCCTTTCCATTTCCGTATATCGGTAAAGAGTTAAATACTAATCCTCTCAAACTATATTTATCTGAAAAAATAAAAACGTATTGTAGAATATTCAAGGATAATCTTCTATATATTTAAAACTCAAATGGTGTATATGTTTATATATATGTATATATGTATGTATGTATGTATGTATGTATGTATGTATGTATGTATGTATGTATGTATGTATGTATGTATGTATGTATGTATCCAATAAACTCCTAAACCGATAGACGAATCTTCACTAGATTTGATAAGAATGTGGTTTAAAATAATATATGTTTTTTTAATATCATTTCGCTTTTTTGTTTTTTTCTATCGATCGCCATAAAATTATAAATTAATGTGCCGGCGTTGCGATTGATTGTGACAATAATTACAATCGGTACACAATTTGTTATCAGAATCACGAGCACATCGGGTACTACCCGCTTGTATGATATAAACAAAATATATTTTGAATTTTCTCAAGGTCAACTTTAACACGTTCCATGTTTAGTACTAACAACTTTGCAAATAATTAAACCCAGGGCTGTACATTCGCTTCAAAATTTACCAACTATTTTACGATTCGTAAGATCAAATTTTCTCGCCCAAAACTAACATTGATAGTAAGTAATAGAAATATGTATTATACTCGTACATAATAAATATTTTCAAAATATGTTAAATAAGCATCCCATGTTCCGCAAAAATCTTATAAATTAAAGATTTGAAAAAACATAGCTCTCCAAACTTTTTGTATTTTATAATAATGATGAATCAATAAAACTTTAGAATAGAAGTATTTGATTTTGATTTATTTTTTTCTAAAAATAATATGTTTACGTTAAGTAAACCGGCCAAGACTTATATGTCAACGGAACAGAGCGGATTTTTTGTTTTGACAGTTCGTAGAGGTAGCAGAGGAAACGATCTGGTTTATTCATAAAATTAAGGAAAAATTCTCAAAAATAGTCGGAGTCTAGTAGTAGTAGTAGTAGTAGTAGTAACCCATTAGTGTAGTAACACATTAACCCATGTAAATAATGGTAAACTCATGTTATAAGTAAGAATAAACGTAAGCGCAAGCGTGACCGTGAGCCAAATTGCAAGTGAAATATGCACATAGAAATAGGTAGTTAAATATTGTTAGTAGTTTAAAACTAGGTGGAAGTTAAGAACTTTTAAAATAAACGAACGAAATATTGTAAAAAAAGAAAAATACATAGTACATATTATGGAAACATGTGTGTATCTATTCTATATGTTATACTGTTATAGCGTTCTTGTTTTCTCCTGAAATACGCTTACGCTCACCATGGAATTTTACAATAATCAAAAACAAACAAACAAAATACCTGCACCCAATTTCACTAATGGCAAAAAACCATCAAATGTGATCTTATCTGCAGATTGCGACATGTCAATGTTGTTAACTACAAAATCTGCCAATCCATTCATGTGTGCATCATTAGCTTTGATGTTTACGCTGAAATTTTCATTATCATATTAGTCCAACTAAAAGTTATTCTGATTCGTTAAATTTTATTGTCAAGTATACCTTAACGGTTTGGTGTTGAATTCAAACTGATACGTATCGAGGGAGAAAGGATCCAAAACTGGTATATCTTTGTCTGGATTTCCATTTAAAATCAATTGTCGCAATTTTTCTAAAACTTCTTTGGATCCTTCGCTTAACTTTCTCTGTTGGAATTTTTTGAAAATACCTCCTAAAATATGTTTCGTTCTAGTAAAATTTGTTAAAAATTCTATAGATTAAAATTAAACAAGTTTGCAATTACCATTTAAATTAGGAGCGGCGAGGACGCAACCGCAGAGTAATAATAATGCGAAGAGTTTCATTTTTTTTACAAATGGACTGTTTTCGCCCAGAACGTAAACGAAAATAAAATTTCCAAATCACTATCGGCCATTTACAAATCAGAATCTCAAATTAATAGATAAACTTTATAACGCGTTTCACAAACTTTGCTGATTTAGTATTTTTTTTTAGAAATTTTGAAAATATACGAATTAATTCCCATCGATTGACCTAATTGTAAGATATTTAAAAAATATATATACGAGTACATAATTCCTTCTTTATCCGTCGAAAACATAAATACGGGAAAGTAATCGATTATTTTTATAGTTTTAAAATCTTTTTTTTGAAGTCTGAATTTAATTTCATAAAGTATAAAATTATTTTGGAAGAGCGATCATATTTTTCGAAATAATTATAGACATAATGAGTTTCGACAACTTTGTATCGTTTTTAAAGTTCAATATTTATCTACAGATCTTTTGTGACGATAGTTCGATTGAAACAGAAATAACAAACGTTATGTATCTAGATTGACGTGATTTTATGTTTGTAATCTTTTCTCACTAGTCCAAAAATAAAGTAAAATAAAATTATGACGTCGAACAGATCTGAAATATTAAAATTGATCGTTATTATATAACTGACTATATGATAGAAAAACGTAAAATTAAAGGTTTCCAAAACATTATTTTTTAAAGTTTATCTGACAGATGGTTAATTATAGATTCATGGTTAACTACTGGTGCATTACCTTATATGTAGTAAATATGAAGGGGACTCGAGTAGAACTAGGTAGAACGTCTAGAACAGGCTTGTCCAAAATTTCAGTATGCGGGGCCACTTTCAAATTTCAAATCTCAATTGTTGTAATTTAAAAACGTAATAAGTATTTAAATATTGGTAAAGTTATTTATTTCCATTATAAAACTATTTCGATGAGTACATTTCGGAATAAATTCTGCTTGTAATGTTTGTTTTTGTGTGAAAAGTGGGGGCCACTTTGGCACCGTAGTGGCCCCATAGTGGCCCTTTGGACAAGCCTGGTCTAGAACAATAGGAGACATACCGTGCTTCTCCGAAAATACGACCTCTTCCGAAAATAAACCCTACTGCGATTTTATTAATCTACCCTTATTATTATAAGTATGAAAGTTCGTTTGTCTGTCTGTCTGTCTGTCTGTCTGTCTGTCTGTCTGACTGTCTGTCTGTCTTTCTGTCTGTTTGAATCCATTTCGAAAAAAGTCATTTTGTGACTAAATAGAAATTAAAACTAGGGCTCCAATAATTCTAAAACTCCAAAATAAGTAGGAGAACGGGATACGCGTCTAATTCGGTTCCGCTTAACGCAAAAAATCGGTTATCAAGAATACGAATACGAATAATAATAATATGAAATTCTTTTAACACAAAAAACATATTGTGGTCTTTTCAACAGCGCCGTAGCAACTAGCAACCCATTGGTAATTGGGCAAGAGAAAAGCATAATTATAATTTTCACTATAAAATTTCCAAATGATTACTTTCAATGAATTTAGATCTTTTCCAAAAGGAAAAAAAAATTGCGGTTCGAATAATTCTGAGAAGTGTTGAATAATTTATTTTTTTGAAAATTTAAAATTATGGAATTTAAAAAAATAATTTTTGGCCTGCCTTTGGAAAAATTTGGAAACGACGTCCCTGGTAGAGGTACGCCAAATTTTATATTTGCCAAAAGTGCCAAAAACATTGCTATGGCTCTGCCTTTCAAATTCGTGTTATGGTGGCCATATACGCTACGATAAGACTGTACAGTTCGAACGGTACAGTTTATCGTACATGGCATACAAGCTATATACGCTACGAGAAATCGTTAACGAGCGCATACACGTTACGATCAGTCGGCACAGTTCATTCGATTCCGATTAATCAATTGAAATTTTCGTATTGTTCCGTTCGACTGCACAGTCTTAAAAAATCGGACGAAACTGTTCAGATTTATAACGGCCTGTATTTAATTGATCAGTAAAAAAATACTATTTTGATCAGTAAAAATAAAGTATATGGTTGTTATTCGGTTCTGTGCACGTGGAAACCTGTTTGAAATTATTGGGATCAAGTCTCAATGTAGTCACACGTAGTAGTAAGCTAACCTAACCTAACCTAACCTAACTGATCATTTAACAATTTTTTACTGATCATTTTAGTTATTATTAACCAGCCAAATAATTAGTTGCCTTTTATAACATACATGTAGCGATTTATCGGTACCTATCGAACTGTACAGCTGATCGTAACGATTTATCGTAGCGTATAGGGCCACCTTTAAACGTTTTCCACTTAAATTTGAAAATTTCGAAAACGTGCGCTTGGATCATGCGCTCTTGAATCGCGTGCGCTTCGGTCCGCCCACCAAAAGACGCGTCTAACTCCGCGCCATCACAACGACGCTCGACCGCGATTGGCCCCCCTGGCACGTGTAATCGTTTTCGGCGATCGTGCGTGCGCTGTCGGTCCCCAATCGTATCGTGTACCCCAACAGATAGATAAATAGATAGATAGATAGAGACTTGGAAACACGATGTCGATCGAGTACTTGCAAGTGGCCGAGGAGGAGTCCGAAGAGCCCATAGAGCTACCCCTAGAGAAAGACGGCTGCATGCTTCTCTCTACCGTGACGGGCGTGTTCCCCGGCGCGTGCGGCATGAAGTACCGCGCGCAAGAGGGCTCAGCCCTAAGGGGCGTACGCCTCAGCGAGGGGTTCCTCCACCCCCCTCCCGACGGCTGGGACCTCAAGACTGTCTACATCTGCGTGTTCCCCAAAAAACGCAAAATGGACGACTCCGCAGACAACTCGGCAGCCAAGACTAAGCGACTAGAGAAGAAACTCACATGCTCCGATCTCATCTGTCTAGGTCTACCGTGGAAGGCTACTGAGGAGTCGGTGAGGGAGTACTTCGAGCAGTTCGGAGAAGTGGTGATGGTGCAGCTGAAGAGGGATGCTTCTGGGAGCTTTAAGGGGTTCGGGTTTATCAGGTTCGGCACTTATGCTTCTCAGATGCGGGCTTTGGCTCAGAGGCATAATATAGATGGGAGGTGGGTAGATGTGAGAGTGCCCAATTCTAAAGAGGGACTCGTGCCACAGATCCCTTGTAAGGTGTTTGTAGGGAGGTGCACCGAGGCTATCACTGCCGATGATCTCAGGGAGTACTTTTCGGAGTTCGGTGAGGTCACTGATGTTTTTGTACCGAGGCCTTTTAGGGCGTTCGGATTCGTCACTTTCTTAGATCCCGAAGTAGCTCAGAGCTTGTGTGGAGAGGATCATGTAATCAAAGGAGTATCCGTGTCCGTATCGAGCGCCGCTCCCAAAGTGAAACCGAAAGCTAATTACCGGAACGACTGGCCTCAAGGACCCAACGGTCCCAATTGGAATAGAGGAAACGGCAACGCTGCCAACTCCAATCCCAACTTTGACTCGCTCAACATCCAGAGTCTAGGTATAAACCATAACGGAGCTACCCCGACGGCCAACGTCAACCTACCCATAAGCTTGGTAGCTGCTGCCCTTAACGCTGGACTCCTCGGAGGCGGAGGCAACGGTCCCCAGCAAGGCGGGCCTCAAAACTGGCCCCAAAACTGGCAAGGCAACCAGCCCGGACAGCCCGGCAACAAAAACTGGAACCAGGGATGGAACCAAGGCGGAGGACAAGGGAACTGGGGACAAGGCGGCCACGGCAAGAACTGGGGAGGAGGCGGCAACTGGCCTCAGCAGCAGCAGCCCTCCGGAACTTGGAACCAGGGGAACTCGTCGTCCGGACAGTGGACCAACAACAACAAACCCGCTTCGGCGTGAGTTTCTCGGGTAGGTTCTAGTCGACGCTGACGAGGCTTGCGGAGCCGGGACGTAATTGATGACGTTGTAGCGTCGTTTCTTTCATACATATATTTAATTTTTTTTTCTTCTATGATAAAATGTGACAACGTTCTTTTCTACGTTCAGTACATATATATTTTTCATACAAATTGAATTTGAACGTTTTCGTCTTAAAATAAACATTGTCCACGATAACGAATTAAAATATCCCTCGATTTACACGGTAGATAGGTTCTCGAGAAAAACGTGTAAATCAAAATTTTATATTTTTTAATGTAAAATTGTGTAAATCGAAAAGTACACAAAAAACGCATAATTTGGTTGTTTTTTCAAGCTTTTTATTAACTCAGGTTAATTTTAATCCAAAATCCTAATTTTAATAAACAATTTATAAAAATGTTTAATATCGTTTTGAGGTTGTTACACTTGAAACGTCAAACTACGACGTAATGACAAACGTGCGGGTACGCACCTCGTTGTTTACCTAACAGTGGCTCTTTTATTTTAGTTAGTGATTGAATTCAATGTTAAAATTATTAATGTTATTATTATTGATTATTTTCAACATTTATTTTTTTTTTTTAAACCGTGTAAAAAAAGTACTGTGTAAATCGAGGGATATATATTTTTCATACAGATTGAATTTGAACGTTTTCGTTTTAAAATAAACATTGTCCATGATAACGAATTAAAATACAGTCTACGGTTTAGTTTAAATTTCTTCATACGCAGAGAATGTGTACAGATTTTATATGAACTTTGGAATATTTTACCATAAAAGTATCACGATTTCTTTTATAGGACTCTAAAAGTATGTTTGTGTGTGTATATATTATATGGAAAAATTCTACCTCCCGAGTTTCAGCGGGCACACGATTAGTTTTTATTTATTATATATTTATTTTCAAAATTTTCTTCATTTCCGTTTCAGTCGTCCGCTGAAATTTGCCACGGTATAAATTTATAGTTATTAGTAGATATATTGTATTATACAGTAACATGACATGTAATCAGTTTTCACTCGTAATTTGAAGTATTGACAACCTGCACTCGTATACGTATAATTATCGACCCGAGCGATATTTTTTGATACATTAAACGTTTCACGATCTTTTAAAGATTCTGATTATTTGAACTCGACCGAATTACGCAAAACCAGTATCTGACGTAAGTTTTTCTTTCGTAAATTCTCATCTCGAACGATAATAGTGAAACATGCCTCCCGTAGTGGAATTTTGGTTTTAACATCGACACTTTTATATATTCATTTCACATGTATTGTTACATTTTAGATTTTAACTTGTCCGACAAAAGTGTTGTGCAGATTCGGTCGCATATAGTTAATGTGATTATTGAAATTACAAAGCAATATTGTAATATGAAATGATATGGTTCAAAATTCGATAGGTTACTGTTTCGCGCATGCGATCCGAATCGTGGTCAATTCACATTTACTATACTTAAATATATTGAGTAATGTTTACGTAAATGGATAACATTTGTTAAAATTGTACCATCGTGTATGTATAATATGAATATTTGTGGATCGATTCAAGATCATGTTGTATTGTTAATAACGCAGGTAACTGTGGCTGTTTAAAAGTAAGTGTGTTTGTAAGTAGTGTGCTATAAAAAAATGAGAAATTGTGTTCCGTTTTCATACATGAGAAGGTCCGTGTGCATTTGCTTCTCCCTTTTTACACATCTTGTATGTAAGTTGCGTGTTTTATGTTATCAAAACATAGATTAGTATTTTACGATTATATACATTTGAAAAATTAACAATGAAGTTGTGTATCTATAATAAAGATGGATGTGTAAAGTATTGTAGAAGTATGGTTTTATTTTAATCTTCTATGAATCCTTTGTATGAAATTTCTATGAATTGTCTCTTTATAAAGTTAACGGATTGTGAAATGAGATGTTTTCGAATGAAATCGCATTATTTTTGTTATGAGGCTTTTGAACAGGCTGCTTTATATCATTTTGTATAATAATTAAAAAATGCTGATTAAATCGCATGAAAGAGTAACTTTATGAAGGGACTCTGTTTGAATTGACTATAAAAGACAGGTTGGTATATTGAAGCTGTGATAATGAAATGCTGTTCCTTACTGTGAATACAAAGTGTGGTCTTTACTCGGTCCGATTGTATTACGAGTATATAAATTTCTTCCAAGTTTGTGTGCACCTATCGATAAAGATTATTTATGAGAATGGTCAATAGATTTGATGTGATTTATGATTATAGTTGGTCTCAGAATACGTAAGTATTGCATATTTCAAATAAAAAGATACTCTTTTGAATGATACAAATTTATTATGTCATGATCGAGTGGGAATTTTCGATAATATTAAGCAAACGTGAATAGATTGCCGATTGTTAGAGAGCGTATAAGGTGGTGTAAGTATTTTAACACAAACTACGACATGCTGACTAGTTTTTTTATGGTGTGATTACTTCCAAAGTCAATGTATTAATTGCTGATGGTGTGAGAACATTTGGTTTATAAGTGACTTGACTTCAATTTTTGTATTTGAGAATATCAGTTGTGTATATTTTTGAAGATAACCTTTTTTTTTTTTTTTTTTATATATATTGAGAGCTGAAGATTCAATATTGATTATGTTTTTAATTTACTTTTATTTTGCTTCATTTTTCAGAGTGTTCAATAATTCTATGTGCAACTAGTGGAGTCCCACTAACAAATCGAGTGTGAAATTTTCTCTTATAGGCACCTTCCGAAATGGCTTCGATTGATCCAACTATTTCAGGTATCACCCGACTATTTACGTAAAGCAACCGAGGACTCAAAATATACGTATTTTTCAGAACGTGGATGTTCCGACAGAGTTAATATTAGGTATTCTATTTTCGTTCTAGTGTATGTGATATTGTTGCAAACCTGTATCGAATATTGCTGGTAAGTATTATTGAATTTAACACCCTTATGGATGTTATTGTTGATGAAATAAATAAATTGAAAGTTATAAGTGGTTTTTATTCTCCTATTATTACTATTGCTTTAAAAAACAAAAAAATTGTATAATTATCGATAAGTATAGTTTTAACGTTTATAATTTTTTAATAGTATAGATAAGTAGATGAAGAAAATAGTGATAGGAAAACTTTGTTCATATTATATGTAATGTTAATCTCTTTTTTTTTTAATAATTTTTTCACATGTATAATTTTCAAAGAAAAATCTTATTTTCAAAACTGCTTAATATATTCTATTTTTTCAATTAGTAGAATAATCATTTATGGAATGGGATGGGAATTTGATAAAAAAACAAGGTCTTATTTTTAAAAAAATGTAATGTAATTTTTATATAATTACAACATACAGCAGAAAATATTTTCAAATGAAATTTTTCTAAAATGATGGTGAAAAAGAAAAAATATATATATATAAAGAAATGTATTGCAAAGTTGTGTATTGCGATCAAAATAATTTACACTATGCAGATTATCTATCACCACAGACCCAATATATAGAGCACAACTCATATACATATATATAAAAAATAAAATAGGAGATTTTCCGTTATGATCTTTCAATTCCAACAATCACGTGAGATGGAACGTGAAGATTTTTTTTTAAATACCTTGTCAAATAAAAACTCATAATATCAGCATGTTTAATTTGTAATTACACAAAACAGAGTGTGATACATATGAAGAATATGTAGGTTTGATTGAAAAGCAAAATTCAAAAAGCTTAAATGAAAAGCTGGTTAGTTAAAGATGTGAAACTGACAAAACATATATATATATATATAACAGTTACAAAAACGTTGACGCTTGAAAAGCCAATTACATAACGTATTACATTCTTAAGTATTCACATCTCTAACTAGCACTCGACGATTAATAAATAGAGCGTAACGACAACTTGAAAAATGACTAAAAGTAAACTTATCAATATAGTTTTATAAATGGTGCCTCTAAAGATATACAAGTCTATCTTTAGTTTTATTGCATTTTAACTACAGATTTTCACATTGTTCAGCATTGAAATACATTTCATCATATTGAAAAGTTATAAGATTTCAATTAGCCTTAGTGTGTAATTATTTTTTTTAATATTTTAAATTTACAGTAAACTAAAAAAAAAAACTAAATGAATAAACGCTGTAAGAGTCTGTGCGCAAGTCTTTAAATATCCTAAAAAAACACTAGTAAATATTTATTAAATAGAACAATGAAACAAAATATTATTTATCACTCACAGTATAATAAATTTATTATAAGTCTTTTAATAAAATAGTCTTAATGAAACCCTATTATTAGTGGAGCACTTTAAGAATATAATACAAATCATCCCCTGCAAAAAAAAATCTAATTAAACCATGAAAAAAAATATCGCTAAAACGTAAAATAAAAGGACGAATACCTGAAATTTACATTTACACAAATCCAAAGTTCTTAGTTTTGATAGCCAATAGAAGTTTGTGACGAAGCACAGCACGTGAACTATATAAGGGTACATATAAACGTGAAATGCACGTGTTAGCTGTAGGTAGATGGCCGTCGTCGGCTGGTCTGATCGTCACTGTCGGCATCGGCTGGAATCCTTCCTCTGAAGCGGGTAGCGCAGGTGAACCGGTCCAGAAATATATCTAAACATTCAACAGACATTATAAAAAGCGGTAGAGAGAATCGTTACAAGTAAATTCAAAAAAAGTCGGATAATATACCAAATCTTGTCTTTCAAGATGTGTCATTTTGTCAACGATTGCCCATAGCCAACGTTTGAAACGGGCCAAACGGTCACTAGACGAGCCGGATTCGTCGTTGAATGTCGTGTAAGAAATGAGGACACCGACGTTGATATCTCCTACGCCGTTTAAAAGCAATCGCAAATCTTCAGCTGTGAGACCCGAGAGTGCGCTAGATGGTAAAACGTCGAGAACGCCGTATTTCATTGCCTGAAATTAAAAAAAAATATGTTAAATTTGCATTCTTTGAAAAAAAATTATAATTTTTTTTTAATCGATCAACCATACTTCCAAAGCTTTTTCTTGTGAAGAGACCATCCTATAGTAAGCGTACTTTCTAACATAATCATATACATTAGTAGCGTTGACTTCAACGTCACGTCCGCCAGAAATCAATTCTACAGAACCTCCGCCTTCTTCAGGACACAAATCGAGACTGAAATAAAAAAAATGTATACAAAAATTAGCAAAAGTTATTAAACGGACTAACGAGAAGTGAACAAAATGAAATTACTCACGTGAAATTCAAATCGAGTGCGGTAAATAAAGCTTCAGCGTCACGTCTTTCCGCATCTAAAACTAACTGGCGCAAACTCTCATACACTATGGGATCGAAAAAGGCCAAGTCATGAAAACGTACAGGTCTCCCTAGTAAAACTTTTAATACGTGTCGATTCAGGAACATAGGACACAGCTCGTTTTGTAACAAGCACAGTCCAATAACTCTGCAAAAATAAAACGGAATTGAATTGAATTGAATAACGTGTTTGATAATGTTTTTACGGCAAAACTAACCTTCCGACGTTTCTAAATGCGTTGATTCTTTCTGGCGTAGCGCGGCCTTGTCTTGGACTGTAAAATCCGCATTTTCCAGGTGAATAAAACAGAGGAGCAGTATCTTCTCCGGGTGAAGGCAACGGAGCATCGGTACTGACATCATCCTTGTTTCTACTAGAACCGCTTCCAGATGAAGAAGGACCGGCTGCGGAGCCTGCTCGTTCTGACAGTGTAAACACGTCCAGATCTAAGTACATTTAATGTGGTGATAAAGCATTGCAATGGGACATTGAGTATATTGGATGTGCCCGTTGCAAAAAATCATTTAGTCGATAGTAATTTTAGGAAATTTAGTGCAAAATGAACATCAAAATCATAATAAAGTGTCTCGAAATTCACGCAAGAAGTAATTTTAATAGAAAACTCAGATTTCTAATTAAAAATTGTAATTTTTTTATTGATTCATACAGTATACAGTAGTGTAGGGTTACGTGTGGAATAGCATATCGGGTAAATGGCTTTACTGGCATATATGCATAAATGCCTAAATAAATAAATACAATTTTAAATTGTAAACCTGTGTTTTCTATCAAAATTATTTCTTGTGTGAATTTTGAGACACTTTATATGTCAAATTTGAAAATATAATAATTAATGTGCGAATTATGAATTGAAAAAAGATAAATTACCCAAAATGGCATCACTTGGGTTCATAACGATCAAATCCATGGCTTCGTGAACTTTTTGCCTCAAAGCTTCTTCTGACGTCAACAAAAGCAAAAGTTGAGCAGAAGACAATTCCAATAGCATTCCAGTGATTTTACTAGCGAAACTTGGGTGGATTACATGAACCTGTTAAAAGTGTAAAATAAACAATGAATCAATACCGTCAAAATAAAGAAATTGAGAAAAGCCAAAATTTACTTTGGGATATAGTCTTTCTCCGAGATGAGTCTGTTGCTGTGTCAAGTGTTCGTTATGATGAGAAGACGAACTGGAAGAATTCCCAGGCGGCGTTATTACGGCGACCGGGGTACGAGGTGAATATGGTCGTGCATCTACACTTAATGCTCTTCTGAAATAAATTTTAGAGTTAATTGAATGCAAACAAGGAACGCACGGTTAAGAAAACATGTATCGTACCTAGTCGGAGTAGCTCTTGAAACGGGCCGAAGTGGAGGGCGTCTGGTCAATTCTTTACCTCGTGTCCGGGCTCCGCTTGGAGCGCTCGTTGTGTATCTACTGCTAGCGCTTGCAGTGTTGGAGTTGCTGCTATTTCCACTTCCAGTGCCCGTATTGGATCCACTGCTAGATTCTAGCAGCGGTAATTTTTCGTTCGCTAACAAAGCCTGTCGAAAATTCCTCGTTTGAAAATCGATAAAAAAAAAACCAATTAACAAAACCACAATACAAATAATTACCTCGGCCACACTCGTGTAGAAGGATCTTGCAACTCCAGAACCTTCTCCGGGTTCATCTTTGAAAGTAACTTTAACTCTGTTTACCAAAAGCGGCGGTTGTGTGCCGTGAGTTCTTCTATTGTAACCGCTAAAAGCTGTGTTGAGCTCGGTGAATGTTTGAGTTAATAATTTCGCCCTATCTCTTTCCATCTAAAAGAAAAATAACGGTTAATCAAAACACAAATAGCATTGCAAATTTTTTTTTTGTTAAATCACGAACCTTATGAAGAGTTAAATCTCTCTGTTGCGAATTTCTGAGTTTTTCTGTGTCTCTTCTAAATTTAGCTTCCTTTACTGGAAATCCACCGAGTTCAGACACAACAGATCCTGGTTCTAGTCCTACGTCTTCAGTAAAAACACGTCCGAATAAATCGAGAGATAACCTCCACCGTCCTAGTAACAAATCATGAGAAACCCATTGGCCGAGAGACGGTTGTGATCTGCAACATGGTAAAGAAAATTGTGAACACGAACAATCGGAGGGCACACAAAATTTTGAACATGAAAATACCTCGGAAGAGGATTAGAATCCTGCAAATGAGTGTTGGATCTTTCCGGACCACTAGGTCCAGACGTTTCTATCGTCACATGTGCAGAGATCTCTTGAGCTTCTGACGTATCTCCCAAAGTCATTAGGTCACCCTAAAAAATATTGATTTGAAAATCAACTGCACACATTGCGATAAAAAATATAACAGAAATTTAACTTACAGCTCTGACAATAACGCTTTTCGAAGGACTTCTAGATGCAGATGAGCTTCTTTGATTATCGGTAGACGAATTACTAGAACCTATAAAGTAAAACATCATTAATTATACGAACTTTAAAAAATAAATATTTGTATATCCAGATTTTGTACCTGGTAATACCAAATCGGCGAAATTGAACGAAGTGGGCATCGGCAGGTGTTCAGATGATGTCGGTCGACTGCTAACTGCCATTGCAGCTTCTACCGCAGCAGCCATTTTTCTAGGAGTGACAATAATTTGAGGCCGATGTCCACCTGCTTCTGGAAATTAATAATAAGCATAATAAATACAATTTTCGGGAGATAATTTCTGAATAATGACGAAACACAAACCGGAAGGGCTATGAGGAGCAGTGTCACCAGAAGACATCACACCGTTACTGATATTAGTCAAATGTGACGCCGGATAAACGTTGTTAGTTCCTCTATTTTCGATAGAAATGATTTGTGGCTGCCTATATTACATAAAATAAAAAAATTGTATATTTTTGAGATATTTACATATATAATAAGAATGGCAATGTATTAACGAAATTTACCTATGATGCTTTTTTCTCGGCATATTTTGCCTTGTGTCATTTGAATCAGAATCAGAAACATATTCTCCATCTGTGTCCACATCCATCTTTGCAGATCCGAGACTTGAGGCACAAGTACCGTCTTTACTGCACGACAAATCCTAAAAAATAATCATTAATAAACCGTGATTTTATATAGTTATAATCAATATTGAAATAGTGCAAAAGACATACTTGAGGTTCTTCTCCGAGAACAGAATTATTCGATATAACTTGGCAAGAAACAGTATTTACTTCATCTGTTACTGGAACACTTTCTATTGGACGAAATAGTTCTTCATGACAAGATGAAGTCTGAGAAAAAAAAAACAATGTGAAATTGAAAGAATGAAAAAAAATTAAACTCAAATATTCCAATTTAAGTTATTTACATGATTGTGTAGATTTAATTGTCTATGTAAAGAACTTGCTGCAATATCTTCTTCACTCGTTTGAGTTTCAGCTGCAGGTCGGGTAGATGTAGATTGTTCAGATTGTTGATCTGATGATCGCTTTGACAAACCTAATCGAGTCGGTACAACTGTTGAAAGTAATAATAATAAAAATTGAATATTTAGTAAAATTTAAGAATAATAACGTACAAAAATAGTTTCTAGTAATATGTGCAAACCTTCTAATGGATTGTTTGACCCAGGAGGTCCGCTTCCTGAAGAGGGTATAGTTATAGGTTGACGAGGCATTCCGAAAAGTTCTTCTCTCCAAGCATTAGGATGAAGCAACTGTGGTTGATCCGCTAAAGGTAGAGCTTCTTGCAACGGGCCTGAAATAAATATTGTGTTTTTATGATATGATCGTTCAGTATATTTTAAAAATTACAAAAAACAAGACATACTAGCGAATGGATCAGGCGGTGGGCATCCGAGACATAGAGTTGATTCAGATCGTTGGAAAAATGAATGCTTGCGACCAGATCCACTGACACCAGCTAAACTATCAGTCGAATCAGTTTCCATAACTGTTGCAGCTACACCACTTAGAAGAATATCTTCATATGGATCATCGTTTTCGTTTTCGTCCTACGAATAAAATTTTTGATAATATTTCACACAAACTTTGATTTGATCTCAAAAATTGATTGTTACTTACGGGATCGTGCCATGTTTGAGGCAAGCTACTCGTCAATGACAACGAGGGTGAACTATCCGAATCAGATCTATTAAGAAAAAAATGATTTATTATCAAATGCAGAAAATATGATGTGATATTAAGAAATATAATTTTACCTCATATAAAATATTAGAGCGTCGAGAACGTAAGCAATATGTTTCAAAGCTGATACGTCTAATACAGGAAGAGAATCCAAATGCTCTGAATTATGTGCTCGCATCAATGAGAGACAATATGCTAGAAATTCTCGCCTTGCAGTGTGTCCACTAACTCCTGTAATTGAAGAATACAAATGATTTTTACGACTATTATGACGTTAAAAGAAAAAAAAACCAATAGCGCACCTTGGTCTCTATCTCCCCGCGAGCGACTATGTTCAGCAGATGTAAATCCTACAATAGTTCTGGTAGAACCGCCTGAAGGAAAACTGCTCAATGTTCTATGACGTTGATTATTGGTATTTCGCGAGGAACTAGAGCCAACAACAGATAACGAACTGCTGGAGCCATTATTACTATCAGATCCTTGTGACAAAGACGCTCCGAATCTAAAATTTATATTCATAAATGAGAAACGATACAAGAAAAAAGTGAGACAATATAGAATTTCATAGTACCTCAATTGAGCTTCTGTAGCATCCATCACTGTAACGAGCCAATCCCATGTTGGTTTCAATCTCGCCTCGAGATGTGCTTGTAATGCGATAGCGTCCGTTTGTGTGAACGGGAGTGGCTTTGGACCACCTAGCAAAGACGATCGACCTACACCAGCTAACAAATCGGCTATTTGACGAACGACAATGCCTAAAACAAAACATGAATATAAAACCAGTTTTTTTTTTACATATAACATTATGAAAATCATTTATTATAATATACCAAACGCTCTCGCAAGACAACTAGCAGTTGTGGCGGTCGAATGTGGTTCTTGAGTTGCAGATGTAGTCGGTCGTCTTAAAGACGAAGGATCGATGAATACTAAAGACGATCCTCCAGTGAGGCGAACTCGTTCAGCACGTGTAGCTTCTCTTTGATTTCTGCTTAAAATACATAATAAATGAATTAAAAAAAATTACATATATTTAAAAGTAATTTTTTATTCACCTTATAGCCCATTGCATATTTTGAGGTGCAAGATTGCTTCGTGGCGGACCAGAAGAGGTACCTCCTCTACGTTCCAATTGATCCCCGACACCGTTTCCTCCACCTCCACCTCCTTCACCCGGTGACAGATCTGTATCGCGTTCATGTTCGTCCGTTTCACCAGCATCAGAATCCTCATCTTCCGGTTGAGTAGAATCTCCAGATTCTTCGTCGGGAAATATGAGTAAAGATGCAATTCCTTAAAAAAAAATTTCTCAGTTATTAATTTGTAACTTTCAATTTGATTAAAATATTTTATTGTAGCAAGTACCCTCATCAGAGTTTTGCATGGTACCAGGCTGTGCAGATCGCTGGACAGGTTCAGGATTATCTTGGTCGTCAGAGTCTGATTCAGTGTCGGCTTCGGCTAGTAAGTCTAGTTCGGATTCTGATTCAGCATCACCTACGTGTTCCTGTCCACCGTCTTCGTGGGCCCTGCAAATCAAATTAAATTTAAATGAGACAATATACTATAACGATGCGTAAAATTTATAAAACTGATAATTATACCGTTGTTCGTTTAATGATTCGTCCGGTTGATGTACGGCTGCAGGATGGTCTTGTAACGGTGGAAGAGGTGCAGCTGCAGGAGTCGGAGCAACGGGAGCTGTATTCTCAGTTTCTACTTCACCTTCAGAAACTTCTTCTTCGACTACCATATCTTCTCTTATTTCCACTGTTCGTACAGCTCCACTGGTAGACAATTGTACATCCCTATAAAAAAAAAGTAATAATCAAATATCCAATTGACTCAAGTAAAAAAAATTTAACATATCCACAATCGTTGATATACTCACTGGAATCGTCGGGGCAAATGAGAGGTTCCAGGTTGAGCTAACGGTTCAACAGAAAACAAGTCTTCAGTTCCGTTCATAACATCAGTAATGCTAGATGTTAAAGAAAACGGAGCTGTCGGACGAACTACACCGAGTCGAACTGGTGCAATGAGAGAATCGGCCGTTTCGCACAGTTCTTCTGCGGCTAATCGCGCTAACGAGAAAAATATTCTTCTACATCTTTCTAGTGACATACAAACTAACATTGGTCTGAAAAAAAAAACATTTTATTTATTATTGAAGAGTATCGATTTGAAAAAAATAAATAAAGTATTAAAATACACACCCTCTAGAATTGAATGGCCCAGGAGCAGTTTCTATGCTAAAAATGACATAAATACGAACAACGGAACGTATGAACCGCCGTGCTACAATATGAGCTCTTTCCGCCCGGCCAACGTCGACCAACGAATCGTTTTGTTGTTCTCTTATTAATGTTTGGAGAAGAGTATCTTGCATCTGAATAGAAAAATTGAACAAATTACACAATAATTTAAAAATTTCATTTCATTTCATCACACAAAATATAAATTACATCAGTGTTGCACTTGACGATGAGCATATGAGTAAATTTGTCAAGTAAAGTAGTTCCAGATTGATGATAAACTGGGCTTTCAGTATTCGAGGAGCTTCCACCTTCTAATTCACTAGCACCGCACATCAAAGCAGCTTCGACAGCAGCCCAATCAGCTGAAAAAAAAATCATATAGTACCAAATATCTTTTAAATTACGTATCGATAATGTAAAAAAAAGATAAAATACCTAACAAATGCACTAATGCTTTTCTGGCAAATCTGGGAGGTTCGAGATCATGTTCTGGCGTATCACCATCATCTCTGTCATCTTGCTGCGCCGGTTGGGCAGAATTAATGGAAGTAGGTTGTTTTTGGTTATTAGATTGATTAGAAGCAGTATTTCCAGCACCACTACTACCAGTACGAGTACCGGCACGAGGTGCACGCCAAGACGCTCGAAATTGTCTATGTTCAACTGTCTGACGACCGACAGTCTGGACCAGAAAGAGTAAAATACTTTCACCTCTGAAAAACAATTATCAATATTAGTAAAATATAGGAGTTATGATCGTTCAAAAAAATAAAATAGACAAACCGAGAATTAAAATGTGTCACAAGTTGAGTTTCTCGTGTGAGTCTGGACAGTAGTTCACATCTGGCTTCCCAATTCCCACCAACCAAAGCTTTGCAACGACACTTTTCCCAACAATCGCAGTAAGCTGTAGGAGATGTTCGTTTCAATTTACAGTCATGTCCTTTATGGCAAACCTATAAAATTATTTCATAAATAATAACATTCTCATGATGAAAATAATGCAAATAACCTACTAGTACATATATAATCGAAACATACCTTAGCACATTCTGTACAGCAACACAAAGAGCCGGTAAGTCCACAAGTGCGACATTCGAATATGTCCTAAAACAATTTTTTTGTCAAATATATATCAAAATATTAAAAAAAAAAAGACGAAAAAAAGACATACTTGATTAATATGTTCTTGTCCAGTCCAGGTAAAACTACAAGTATCGTTACAACAAAGTACAAATAACGGCGAGTGGTCAGGCGGAGCATTGTGTGGGAAAATAGCAGCCGTGCGCTGTTCTTGGGTGGGACATCTCTGTGCAGCATCGAACAATATAAGCGCAGCGCGATACGCACGCGAACTGACTGCCAGCATGAACGGTGTCTGTCCTTGACCGTCTCTGTAATAAACATGAACATTCAGAAAAAGATAAATAAACGATGTTTCAATTTTCATCAAGTTTCAGCTTACTTGGCGCTCAAAAGTTGAGGCATATGAGGAGAAAGAGCAGGACTTTCACACATGGTTTTCAAAGCTGCTAATGCATTTGTACGCCGCTCAGTAGGATCACATACTGCCATAGATCCAGTACCGCCGGCTTTAGAACCACTATTAAATTGAAAAGATTATTAAAAATATGTCGCGATGATAAACTTTGATCAAATTTCATTAAACGAACCTATTATTTGTTGAACCTGTCAAACTATCTTCGTCACCTGAAGCAGTGTCGTATGTTTCCTGAGTCCAGGATTCTGTAGGTTGTTCTTCTTCCAGAACACCAGTGTTCGAGTTATTTCCTGCAGCAGACGGACCTTCACCTGGAAGAGATGAAAGTTTTTTAAAATATGAACGATAAAGAAATCTATTTAGTAAAAAAAAATAATTACCGCTATTAACATCAGGTTCTTTGTTTGACGTCGGCATGCACATACTAACACAAGCATGCAGAACATTTCTATTTCCGTCACATCGTTCAGAGAGGACAGTGGGTATTTGATGTTCTGCAATATAAAATGTAAATGCTGAATAAAATGTTCCAAATTACAATTTGATAAAACAAATATTGAATTTTTCTTACTTAATTCAGATTCTAATTGATGCAAAATATGGCGAATACTATCTACGTCACATTTCAGAACAAAAGGCATCAATATTTGTTGCTCGAGGACGAGTAAAACAACAGCCACTTGCTATACGAGAAATAAATCAGGAAATTAATAAAGTAACGTTTGGTATACACTTTTTCGAATTATTGAATTAAACGTACTTGAGATTTGCTATTTTGAGACTGTGTAGATGCGAGGAGAGGCACTGTATGAGCAGTTATACACCGCAGAGGAGGTAAATCGAGCGCAGGCGGCTCTCTAATGCAACCGAGACAGTCCCTTGCTAATGGATATAGAGTTGCGTTTCCGTCGCGTAGCAAAATTACACTTTCAGTTCCCTGAAATGATAAAAAAAAATATTAGGAATGCACTTTTGAGAATGAAATTTCAAAATAAATCAATGAATAGTTAGTAATCACCTCTGCAGCGCATGTAAGTGAAATCGAAGGAGGATGATTACCGAGGAATGCCATTGAATCAGTCGGAAAAGCGCTGTCAGTTAAGGCTCTAGCACCTCCCAACGGCAATAATGCATATCCAAGCGAGCCTCCTGCTCGACGTACAACTGCATGTACACCCTTAGCGTCAACCTAAAATAAATAAACGATTTGAAAATACAATCGATTTCGGTAATTTTCCATATAATATCTTCGACACTTACAGCTAAAGACATGATTGTAACATCTGCAGGGACAGATAATTTTCGAGGAATTTTTTGAAAACAGTCAGGGCTTTTATTGCTAGTACTCCATTTGACAACCTAAACGATAAAAACATTACTTGCATATTTCACACTGTATTATTTGCAAATTAATATGAATAGGAAAGAATATTAAAAAAAAACCTGTAATTCATCCTTTCTCATCAATCGACAATCTTGTAATATTGAAGCACAATCATCCGCCTGGACATTGTTTTGACCGGGAGTTCCATCTTTATTGGTAGCCCCAGTTGCAATTGCGTTGATTGCGGATACCACATCTTTAGGATCTTTATTTGTAGGGAAACGTACTGCAGCATATGCTCCGTCTACTTTGAGTACACGACCTGCAATTTCATAAAAATAAATAAATCTCACTTAAAATAAAAACTTATGAAATTTACGGCTGCTGCAAAACAAAACAGCACCGAGAATTTCGTATGGAGAAGTGTGAGACTTTTTTCTCTTGGTGATTCAAATTGGAAAATCTATTTTTGCAATACATTATTACGCAATTAAACTGGCCTGTCTAATCTAATAATATATAAAGATCCAATGTCCTCGAGTTTCTAATTTTTTTTAACCATACGACAAAAATCAATCTCAAAAAACTGATTGTTTTTGATCTTCCAATGACAGACAAACTTTTATATTTATAATAATGGTATAGATAGATTACCTAATGGGACATTTTTAACATCCTCGAGGAATATAACGTCTTTCAAAGGCCATTCTTCTTCATCTCTTTTGTTTTCTCCGCCACTGCCTTCTTCACGCACTGTCATGCGCCTAGTACGTTCTAGAACAATATAAAACATTATTGAAAAGGGGTACACAATGAAATTTGTCATAATTCAAAATACGCACTATGAGATGTGCTGGTGTCACTACAGGTCGAAGACGCTGGACTGGGTGGTGGAGGCATGTCGAGTCTATCTGCAGTTTCTTTGCTAGCAGGCGTGGGATTGCCTCCAGTAGCAATATTGGTGGCTAAATTTCGTATTATTGTAAAATTAAATAAACAATTTTAAAATTAAAGTCGATTTTGTGGAAAAATATTTGATACCTGAAGTACAATTGTTGGAAGAAGCACTACTATTATTTGTATTTCGATTATTAGAATTTGAACTAGAAGAATTTCCTGTAGTGCCTCGAGTGTTTGAACCTGAAGCTGTGCTTCCACTACTAGTTCCGCTGCTGGTCTTGTTGCAATTCTGTAAAATTTTTTTTTAACAATGTATACGTAGAAATATATAGAATGTTTGAAAAAAATCTAAATTTAAATTAATAAAAACAAACCGATTGATCCTTTTTATCCTTATTATCTTGTCTATCTGGTGCAGGTGGTGTAATTAGTTTAAATCGACCAGTATCAGTAAGGTTCCATGCAGCGTTTAATAAAACACCAACTTTGGGAACGCCACAAGAAATTGTGAAACCTGCGAATTGAAAAAAAAAAAAAATTAAATTCGAATTACACACAGTCAAAGTGTAACGATTAAAAAATTTGTATTATTAACCTATCGCTCCGGGCTGATACATGGGAGAGTTTTTCATTGTGACTGTAGCACCGGCAAAGACTTCCTGGCCAGCTGCATGATGCGACGACGAACCGCTGGAAGGCCTTTGTTTGCGTGAACGAGCCCGGTGTTTTTCCCAAAGTCGAGCGCGTTGAGCGAGCGGCAGAACACCCCTTCAAACAGACGTGATTAATTTAAGAAATTCAAAAAAGATCTCCCTTTTAAGAAAAGACAAGCTTACCACCAGTATATTGCACCGTTTTCTAATCTCGCTACGGTATACAGCGAGCAGACGTGAAGCGACGCGATGCGTTCACCGCCGAATTCGCTGAAATCGCGAGACGGGTGTTCGAGTCGGGAAGCTGCATGAGCGAGGGTTTCATCGAGCCACGTGGCGATGCGTCCGCTTTCGGAAACCGTAGAGCATCGGATGCCGGCGCCTGCTATTCTTCGAATGCGCTCTGTCCCGACGGCGCCCATTCCGAGCCATTGAGCTCTAGGATGATATATTCCAGGGTTCTGAAAAATTAGGATATGTATATTTCACTTTCGATACTAGATAAGGGTGTGAAGATATTTCATTAAAATTACTTCGAAATGTCGATACGGATGAGAATCAGTCCAGCGCCATTGATGTAAATGACCCTGCACGGATAATCCGACTAATTCAGAATGTAAAGCCACTATTTGGGTGAAGCGAAGTCCTTCCCAATATTCTACATCGTTGGCGGTCCACATAGGATTAGCAGCACAACTCGCTTCTTTTTTCTTGTTTTCGGCTACGAAATAAAATTGCGAAAATCGTATAATTATGTCAATCGTTGAAATTTTATGCCTAATTTGATGAAAAATATCAAACCAGTATCTTTGTCCCACGCGGATTCTCTCAAGGCGGACTCTAGCCATCTCCGAGGTCCATAATATTGTCGATCCCTCCAACGCGTAAACGATTCACCGCCTCGTTCATTGCTTCCGGGGTCTCTAGTCGCCCCGCTGTTGCCAGTGGTGATGGTGTTGATTCCGGTAGAACTCAGTCCTGTGAAAGCGCGACTTCCACTTCCTCCGCTGCTTCGACTTTGCAAAAAAAGATGAATACAATGTTTCCTCACATACAGAAAAATACGACAAAAGCGTACGAAAACAAAACGGAGAAACATATACATAAAATAATACGCAACAGTTGAAATAATATTCGAAAATAAAACAAAGCACACTAACGAACGCACACACCTCCTGATGCCAGTATAGCTGAGCATATCTTCTGAGAACATGGTGTCGGCGTCGATGATGACAGAATGATCGCTGGGCGTAGAATGAAACCCTCCGTCGAGGAGAGATATGAGATCTTCGGGGACGTAACTGTCGGCGCCGTCGCCCCCGTCTCCTTCCTCCGCTTCTTCATCGTCGCGCGACAACAGATTGTTGACCGCCAAGTTGACATCCAAATTAGTACGCTGAAAAATTTGAAAATTAGAATTCGTAAAAATGAAACAGTCTTTAAAGGTCGGATCGTTTACTTGTAGTTCTCTGATGATGAGATTTCTGCTCTTCCCTTGAAGGACGACTTGAGCTTGAGAAACTAGGTCTTCGGGAACGTACGGAGTGGGAACGGAAACCACTCTTCCCGACCCCGATGCTCCTATTATTACGCCGCTCGCTCTACTGCTAGAACCTAGTTGAAAAAGATCGTTAATTTTCCATATCGGACGTTCTGTTATTGTATTTTTAGGGAAAAATATAACCACCTTGAGACGCACAATTGGTTCTGATGGAATTGGTGCGCATGATTCGAGCTCTAGTACGAGGTTGTTGTCTAGAACTGTTGCCGGCGTTTCCAGAATTGTTGATCTTGTTGCTACCTCCTCCTCCACCACCACCACCACCGCCGAGGCCTCCTCCGCTTCCTCCTCCTCCTCCTCCTCCTCCGGGACCGTTGCCTCCTCTGGAAAAAATTAGAATTCATTATTAGATTAGACTGGTTTTAGATTAGCTTTTGTGAGGAGAAAGACGAACGTACCCTTTGGATGTATCATTCTTGCTGAAATCTAAACTGTCCGATATGATCGTGAAGGCGACTCTGCCGACTTGCCCGTCTTCCGACAAGTAGGCGATGTGCGAAGGCCCGACCACGACCTGCTGTACTCCTTGAAGGTTGGCCAATACCGGCGAGACTGAATTGTAGCAGAACCTGTTGACGCGTTCCGATATCTCTTTCAACCTGCGGATATATATGAAAATGATTACAATTTTACAATTTAAATGGAATGAAATTCGTGTGTTGTCATTGTTTGATTGTATCTGGAGCCAGGTCCAATTGCCACAAGGGAAGGAATATAAATGAGAGACTAAAAACTAGGATGTCACAATTTGAAGGAGCACATGCTGTGCTGGGTATCCTACGATGTAGGACGAGGTGAAAGGATTTATAGGAGAGTTTAAGGAGGGACAAAAGGAAATTCGTTCAGAACGTTATGGGGTTGAGGGATCGTGTTCATTGTGTAGTGTTCTCGAAGCTTGTACAGGGTTTTGTCGTTTGTGTTAGGGATAGAATTGAAGAAATTTGTGTATTGGGATTTTATGGAGTCTAGGATAGATGGAATTTTTAGATCGGTGTATATGTATCGATTTGTAGTGTATTTGTTGGTGTTGAAACAGTGCCTAATTGTTGCGTTCTCAAAAGTCTGAAGGGGGTTTGCGGAACGGAGAGGAAGGAGGGTGTAGAGGTGTATTTCACGATAGGACGAAGGAGAGTTTTGTATACGGAGAATTTGTTCTCGGGGAGTGTAGTTTTGCCTTAGCAAAGGAAAGAGATGTGCTTTGACGCTCTTCGTTTTTTCGACAGTATTATCGATATGATGCGACCATGATAGTTGTATGTTAAGATACTACGAAGGAAGGTTTTGTTCTCGGGGAATGTAGTCTCGCTTTAGTAACAGAAAGAGACGTGCTCTGGCGCTCTTTGCCTTTTCGACAGTATTGTCGATGCGATGCGACCACAACAGTTGTTCGTCGTACGTGACACTAAGGTATTTGGTGGTGGTTTTCCATCGAACGGAAGGGAACTCGGGAACCGAACGATTTAGCATGAGGGAAGGAAAATTTTTAGCTCCATCCTCCATATAATACGGAAATGAATAAAATTCATCAAACGAAACGTCCCATTGTATCGATTTGCATACAAATAGTGCATAGAACGGTTCTAGAACTCGCGCACACTTTCGCCCGAAACAATAAAGCGTAATATATAGTTAGGATTGCGGCCGTCCACGTTTTTCCCAGTTCGCCCCTGAGCCTCGGCGGGGGTGGCGGGGGTGGCGGGGGTAGCGGGGCGAAGGGGCGGAGGCGCGGGGGGGCCCTCGTGCGTAGCTCGAAAATGGCGACACGCGATCGCGCGCCCACCGAAAGATGGCTCTCGAACGCGACATGACAGGAGCGGGGGATGGGGGCGCGGGGGCGCAGGCCGGGGGCGGAGGCGCACCTGTCGATGAGCTGGTCCTCGGTGGCGGGCAACGGGTGCACCAGGCAATGCATGGCGAGGGGCCGGGGGGGGCTCCGCGGGGCCCGGGCGTTCCGCCCCGATCGTCGAGGGGGGGCGCAGGCTCCGGGGCGCTCCGCCCTCCGCGGAGACGAGCAAAGCGCGACGTGCGAGCGCCGAGCTGCGAGAGCGACTCGCCACGATCGCCGCGGTCGAGCCGCCGCCGCCACCGGACGAGAACTGACGCTGTGCGCCGAGCGATATCCGATTTCTTCGAATTCTTCGCTAATTCGAACCTCGGAATTCTCAATCTTTCCTAAAGGGGGGTGAACATTTTTAAACGCTTTTTAAATTTATTCGGATTTCAAAAAAATTGTCGGCATTTTTCAAATTTATCGCATGAAACTCTCAATCTTCCGAGGGGGGGCACGAAGGGATGGCCACGATCTTGCTTGTTATATGCAACTTATTTTACGCCAGCTCAAGAGGGGGGCTGGCCAGAAATTATTGGAATTTCAAAACATTTTTCCCTAAAAAAGTCGGAATTTTTCAAATTTATCGAATGACGAAATTCTTATTTTTTTCGAGAGGGGAGCACGAAGGGAAGGCCATCATCTTGCTTGTTATATGCAACTTATTTTATGCCAGCTCAAGAGGGGGGCTGGCCAGAAATTATTGGAATTTCAAAACATTTTTCCCTAAAAAAGTCGGAATTTTTCAAATTTATCGAATGACGGAATTCTTATTTTTTTCCGAGAGGGAGCACGAAGGGAAGGCCATCATCTTGCTTGTTATATGCAACTTATTTTATGCCAGCTCAAGAGGGGGGCTGGCCAGAAATTATTGAAATTTCAAAACATTTTTCCCTAAAAAAGTCGGAATTTTTTCAAATTTATCGAATGACGGAATTCTTATTTTTTTCCGAGAGGGAGCACGAAGGGAAGGCCATCATCTTGCTTGTTATATGCAACTTATTTTATGCCAGCTCAAGAGGGGGGCTGGCCAGAAATTATTGAAATTTCAAAACATTTTTCCCTAAAAAAGTCGGAATTTTTCAAATTTATCGAATGACGGAATTCTTATTTTTTTCCGAGAGGGGAGCACGAAGGGAAGGTCGTCATCCCGCTTGTTATATGTATCCCACTTTATTCCAGCTTAAGAGGGGGGGGGGGCAGGCCAGAAATTATTTGACGCTTTTTAAAATTATTCGGATTTCAAAAAGATTGTTGGCATTTTTCAAATTTGTCGAACGACGAAACTCTTATTTTTTTCCGAGGGGGGCAGTTAAACATTATTAGACGCTAACCTTAGACGCTTTTTAAAATTATTCGAATTTCAAAAAAATTGTCTGCACTTTTCGCTAACTTTGGACGCTATTAGGCGCTAACTTTAGACGGTTTTCGAATTATTAAAATTCTAAAAAATTTTCTCTAAAAAAAGTCGGAATTTTTCAAATTTATCGTACGACGAAACTCTCATTTTTTCCGGAAGGCCATCATCCCGCTTGTTATGTGCACCCCGTTTTGTGCCAGCTCAAGAAGGGGGCTGGCCAGAAATTGTTAGACACTTTTTAAAATTATTTGGATTTCAAAAAGATTGTTGGTATTTTTCAAATTTATCGAACGATGAAATTCATATTTTTTCCGGGGGGGGGGGGGTAAAAATTATTAGGCGCTAATTTTAGACGCTATTCGGATTATTTAAATTTCTAATACTTTTTTCCTAAATAAGTTGGAATTTTTCAAATTTATCGAACGGCGAAATTCTTATTTTTTTCCGAAGGGGGGCACGAAGGGAAAGTCATGATCCCGTTTGTTATATGCACCCCATTTTATGCCAGCTCAAGAGGAGAAGCAAGCCAGAATTTATTCGACACTTTTTAAAATTATTCGAATTTCAAAAAAATTGTCGGCATTTTTCAAATTTGTCGAACGATGAAACTCTCAATCTTCCGAGGAGGGGCACGAAGGGAAGGCTATCATCCCGCTTGTTATGTGCATCCCATTTTATTTCAACTCAAGAGGCCAGAAATTATTTGACGCTTTTCAAAATTATTCAAATTTCAAAAATTTTTTTCCTAAAAAAAGTCGGCACTTTTCAAATTTCTCGAAAGACGAAACTCTTATTCTTTTCCGAAGGGGGGGAGGGGCAGAGCTTGCTTCCCGTGAGCTTGCCTCGTTTGAGCTTGCTTCCTGTGAGTTTACTTCCTGTGAGTTTACGGGCGCTGCCAGATGAGCGTTGTTGAACGCGCGTTTACAACTTACACACATTTTATGCAGGCCGTACAGATGCTAACGCGCGTTTAGCAAAATAAAATGTATAAAGTTGTAAACGCGCGTTACTAAAACGCGCGTTGAACAACGCTCATCTGGCAACGCCCTACTTCGTGTGCGTTAGCTTCCCCCAACCGATTGATTTCCATACGAAATACAGGGTCTTCCCCTGGACTTTTAAAACTTCTAATCGGATTTAAAGTGACTTAGAGTCATGATACAGAAGTGAGAGTGATACCATTCCGAATAAATCGGCTACAATTTATTTTTCATTTTTACCCCCCCCCCCTCAAATTTTACCTCTCCCCGCTCTTCTATCGTCAAATAGCGTACTGGTAGGTAAAAAAAAATATTTGAACTGTGCGAGTACGACGATGGAAGAGGGGAGAGGTAAAAATTGAGGGGGGGGAAATGAAAAATAAATTGTAGCCGATTTCATTCGGAATGGTATCATTCTCACTTCTCTATCATGACTCTAAGGGCCGATCTTCAATCGTCGGTTAAGAGTTATTCTCGGAATAAGCCTTTTAGTTTTTATGGTTATTCGCGGCCGGTCACGGATAAAGTCACGTATAACTACTAGCTTATAGTTGTCCGTGACTTTATACGTGACTTTATCCGTGACCGGCCGTGAATAACCATAAAAACTAAAAGGCTTATTCCGAGAATAACTCTTAACCGACAATTGAAAGATCGGCCCTAAGTCACTTTAAATCCGATTATTAGAAGTTATAAAAGTCCCGGGGAAGACCCTGTATTTCGTATAGAAAACAATCGGTTGAGGGAAGCTAACGCACACGAAGTAGAGCGTTGCCAGATGAGCGTTGTTCAACGCGCGTTTTAGTAACGCGTGTTTACAACTCACACACATTTTATGCAGGCCGTACAGATGACGTGTGTTTTACGGAGGTCGAAGCCAAGTAGGACCAACGGTCTTGCCTCGTTTGACAAACTGGTGGTCATTGCGATCGCAAAAGTGGTCAGCGAGGACGCAGTCTGCTCAGTCTTTACCTCGTCTGCCCCGCGGGTGATCATTGCGATTTGCTTAGTGGAGAGTCAGCGACCACAAAGACTAGCACATAGGCTTGCGTACCGTGGGTCTGAGAACCTCTTCCGTTGGCATGGGCGGATTGGATCTTATGGTACATGTCCCTTATCGCTACGAGGTTGGCTCTCGGATAAGGTATATAGCCTAGACCCCCAATATTTGATGAGGAGACCTTGTCCTGCAGTGGGCACTAAACCGGTCGACAATGATGATGACAGATGCTAACGCGCGTTTAGCAAAATAAAATGTATGAAGTTGTAAACGCGCGTTGAACAACGCTCATCTGGCAGCGCCCTACTTCGTGTGCGTTAGCTTCCCCCAACCGATTGATTTCCATACGAAATATAATGCAAATTACGAATATTTCGATTTCAGTTCTGTTTTATAATTTTTTTCGTTATTGAAAAGTTTACTGTGCGAAATGCTAAATTATACTGCTCGAACTGACCCCGTTATACTGCGACCGACATGTTGCCCCGAATTAAAGCGTGGAAATAGCAATGGCCGCGCTTTCAGCGTTTGGCGCCGTTGTTGTGGCAGCTGCGGGGTCTGCAGAGCGGCGCCGTCGCCGGGGATGCGCCCCTCGAGGTGAGGATGAGCGCGCGCCCCCTCGCCGCCGGAGCCCTAGCCCTCCTGCCGCGCCCCCGCTTCGCGTTCGCGTATGGCTCGGCCGTCAAGCCGCAGACGGGGGCGCAGGCGCCGTCGAAAGAGCCCCCGCTGCTCGACCTGGGCCTGGCCGTGGCGGATTCCCGCCAGTGGCACGCCCTTAACCTCGAATCCAACCCGCACCATTACTCTTTTCTGAAACTCGCGGGGCCGCGCTTTGTGGCCCTCAGTCAGCGGCGGTTCGGGGCCAAGGTGTACTTCAACACGCTGGTGCCCCTCCGAGGGACGGGAGTGCTGTTCAAGTACGGGGTGGTCTCCGAGAGGGACCTCCTCGAAGATCTCACCGAGTGGAGGCACCTGTACTTCGCCGGAAGATTGCACAAGCCCGTCACCGTTGTCATAGAACCGGAGAACAGTAATGTCCGCAATGCCCTCAAAAGAAACCTCGAATCTGCCGTGCGTTGTTCCCTTCTTCTTTTACCGGAAAAGTTCACAATCTTCCAACTCTTTCATACGATATCGAACCTGAGCTATTCGGGCGATTTCAGAATGATATTCGGAGAAAACAAGAACAAAGTCCGCAACATCGTCGCTCCGCAAATCGAAGATTTCAACGATCTCTATTCTCCCGCTCTGATCAAATTGAAAAAATTTGTACAAAAGACTGACGACGAATATTTCACGCAAGACTTTTCCGAAGATGCCAAGTTTCACCATCTCACCGATCTCCCTTTATACCCGAAAAAAATTATTTTGGAATCTGCAAAAGTTTATCCCGATGCGTTGAAAAGTATCGCCGAAAAAGACGATTGTCACGAAATCGTAGCCAAAGCTCTGCGTCAGATAGTTTGGCAGTCTAGCGTTAGGCAGTCGATCAAAGGAATATTTACGGCCGGTCTCCTGAAATCTCTGAACTACAGCGCGAGGAAAATAAAGAAAATGTTTCAGTAGTCGTTCGTATCGATATGAATATTGATCGAGTTGTCAATAAGAAAACGTGACATTTATATTATGGAAATGTTTATAATTGAGTGTCATTGATATTGTTGATTTTTATTAGTTTTTGTATAGAACTAGTTGTATTCAATACATTGTTTGTTTATGGAATGTTTGTTTCATTTATCTGATATCTCTCCTTGTGAAATGTATTTGGGTAAATTTTCTTTGGCCCATTAAATATTCGATTTGTATACTTTTTACTGTTGAAATAAAAAAATTGTTTTACGTTTCATTTCAAATGTTAACGTACAAAATGATCTGTCTCATGATTAATAGAAAAGTACAGCTAATCCTCTTTTTATACAATTTTTTTTTTACATGGTTCAAGGAAAATGAACCGATTCCTTTTTTTACATGGATTTTTTTCACTTTAACACGGTATTAAAATATGTATTATTATGCCACAATGGTAAGATTCGGTGTAGGCCAGTATACTGATAAAATTATATGTATGTAATTATAGTTATTAAATAAAAAATTTCGATGTTTTTTGATGATTTTATAAGATGAAAATTTTTCACATTGCAAATATAGTGATGGAACCTATCTCCAATTTTTGTATGGTCACCATACATTTTTTTTTTACACGGTTTTTTATTTACACATTATTCTCTGGAACGTAACCCCCGTTACGGAGCATCATTTTCATTTTCATAAAAATATTGATCGTAATTGTATATACATAAATTGTTTTTCACGTTTCGATAATGATTCATAATTTGAAATTCTCGATTGAAAAAGAAAAAATAACTAGTCGTTATCGATTAAAACTATATATTTGAGTAATTGTTTGTCTTACTTTTTTCATTGAAAATCAATGTTTATTTTCAGAAAAGATGTTGTCTGACGATTCAACGTCCGATTCCGATACGGGAATTCGTTTTAAGACTGACTCGACTAGACGTCCTCCCACAAAAGATGAAGACGCGTTGAAAAATAGGAAAAGTGGGAATCAGCGCAGTGATAATTCCAGACATCGAGATTCGAGTAGAAATTATTCAAGTAGAAAAAGTCCCCCGAGAAGAAGAGACAGATCGCCGATTCGAGATGACAAGTATTCTAAAGACAAACATAAATCTGACTACGAATTTCAAAAATTATCATTCTCCGATAAAGATAGAACAATTAAAGATAGCACGTCTCGGGACGCTAATAAGTATTCGAGTAAAGAAGAAAGGTCACGATTAGACGATAAGAAATCGTATGAAAAAGAAAGTCGTGTTTCATCGAAAACTTCAAAAAATGATTATGAGAAAAAAACCTATTCGACGTTCGACTCTTCAAAAGACAGGCGCTTAGACTCGGGGAATAGATTATCTTACAAATCCTCTAAAGATCACGACAAACCGTTATCGCGTAGTACTGAAAATCAAAATAAACATTCTTTCAAAAAAGATAAACACAGTCCGAATGAGTTCGATGAAACCAACGATTATCATGGAAATGGAAAAATCGACAGTAGTACGAAAGGTGCTGTTACGAGAATAGTAGAACGCTGTGAAAAAACCAAGGCTAGATCTGAAAGCCCTAACGTGAATAAAAGATCGATTTCTAAAGATCATAGAAACGATTTAGAAGAACCTGAAAAGCGTTTGAAACAAGATGACGTTACTAATAACATATCTCCGGTTGAAACGCGATTGTCGGATATGTCAGATGCGGAACAAAAACCTATATCGTACTATAACATGATCAGTTCGACGTATGAGAATGATATTATCGAAAAAGATGAAACTATTGCAGTTTCTGATTCGTCCGAAGATGAAGCGACGCTAAGAAAACAGCTTCTGTTGTTGGAACACGAGTTGAAGAAAACTAAAAGTAAGAAAAAATCTAAACATAGAGATAAGAGAAAATGTCCGAGATCATCCAAATCTCAAAAAGGCGGCATTTCCACGGATGACGATTACAAGTCGCAAGAGTCAAATGCTATCAGTATAGAAGATAAATCCAACGGTGACGAATCAAACGAGGAAGGTGAAATAATCAGTGATTCGGATGAAAAATCTTCACGCGATGACTTGAGAAGTAGATTGGGTAAACAGAAAAAAACTAACAACACAAATAGTAAGCACGAATTACCGGATTTAAGAGATCATTTATCTTCAAAAGCCGTTTTGCTGGAAAAAAATATTGTCACATCGCCGTCACAAAATAAAATAGAAGAATCGATCGAAGACGTAGAAGAAGTCGAAGGTCCAGCTTTGCCTCCGCATATGATAAAAAGTACAAGTGTGACGAAAAGCATAGGTTCTTATTGTTTTCTTAAATCGTTTGTTGTAAAATTTATTTGTAGATTTAATCTTTTTTATTTTTTCAGGACCATCTTTACCTGAACATTTGAGGAAAAAACTATCAGAAGAATCTGAACGTTATTCAAATACTGAGACTGCAGTAGACGAAATACAAATTTCTGACGATGAAGACGAAGATGTATACGGTCCTCTTCCTGAAGATTCTAAAAAATCGACAACTTCGCATAGACGTCTTGAAGAGCGAGCGCTAAAAATGAAAATCGATTCTCTGGATGGCGATAAAAATGAAAACCAAAAAGATGGAAGAGAAGAATGGATGCTGAAACTTCCAGACGCAAAAGCTAAACATTTGGGATTAACTTCGCGACAATTTAGAGCTCGAGAAGGACCTGATCTCTCCGATAGGTAAGTTGAATTAACGTCGTCAATTTTTTTTCAATTGAATAATTTTTATTGCTTTTTTGATTTAGATCGAGTTGGACAGATACTCCTGAAGAGAAAGCTATGAAAGCGTCCGGCATAGATCCTAACAAAGATCAGGTTAATAGTGAGAAACTGTTGGAAAATGCAGAATTTGAATTCATTCAACAAAGAGACGCTGAGCAAGAGATGATCGTTAGGTTTGTGTATTCTTCTAAAATGCTTTATTAATCTTTCATGTTTTTCATATTGATTTTTTTTTAATATTCAAAATTATAGGAAACACAAGAAAAAGAGTAAAAGAAAGGAAAGTCTGTTAGATATTCATCAAAAAAAACTGAAGAAAAAGAAAAAAGTGAGTGCTATCAAATGTATAGTTATTCCATATAATTGTTTATTTATTCACGTATATATCTTTCAGAAAGAGGAAAAGGAAGAAACAGTTCGAAGACCGTTCGATCGAGATATCGATTTGAAAGCAAATCGTTTTGATGATGCACAAAAAAAAGCCATCATTAAAAAGGCTCAACTTTTAGATACCAGGTTTTCGAAAGGTGAATCGAAATTTTTATGAATAAGTAAAACGTCTCAGAAACTGAAAAGTCAAATCTAAAATATCATTTGAAACTGCTACAGTTTATTCTTAGTGAATTCATTTTCGAAAATAATTTAGATATAAATATCTAATTAAATGTAAAGATTCGTATTTTTTCTTTTCATAAATTATTTGTGGTTGCACTGTGACGTAAAAAAATTTCGATTCAGTTCGGTATGAAGAAATAACAAACACTTTCAAAGTAAAAAAAGTCTTTTATGTCAATTTTATAATTTCCAGTAATAATTTGGATTATCACACAATGAAACATTAAACAAATAATTTGGAGATTCTTAATTTCGACAATTTATCGGCTGCATTCACCGTCTGGATATTTAAGCCAAACACTTTTTTAGGGAAAATAATAACTTTGATTAATCATAAGAATTTTAAATTAATTTAATATTTTTATTTTTTAACAGTTAAATTATTATGTCTTGATTTACTAGTTGCACTCTCACTATCATCTAGAAAACTCAGGTATGCAAATTTTCATGTTTAAAAATAATGAAAAGATATTAATTAACAAAGCTCATATAACTTATACCAATTTTGACAATAATCATGTCAAGTATTCAAAATAATATTTTACTGTGAATCATCAATTAAATCGAAAATGTGATCAAAATCATATCAACATACTCATGCACGTCTTAAAATCTTAATCTCATTTTTCATACCAGCATACTTTATTATTTTAAGTAGAAAAATTATACATGTTCCTAAATACCAGAATAATGGCTTTTATGGAGTTTGATATATTATATACGTATGCAGTCGGAAAATTGTTAAATATTACACAATTTAAAAATAAGTTTTCATGGAGTATTCAAATAAAACAATTATAATTTTTTTTTTTTGTTACAAATTATGTAAGACTTCTTTATAACTATTAAATAATTGAAACTAAAATAGTGTGTATTATAAGGAAATTAATAAATTTTAAATGAATAAACTTTTTCGTTAGTCAATTTATCCATAATCTGGCTCATTTGCTTGAATATTAATTTCAATAAAATATTTAATTCATAACGCACTGATCCAATCTTGATACATAAAAATTTTCAAGATGAAAATTAACATCAAAACGCTCAAATTTGACTGAAAAAATTATCATTCATTACATAATTTAATGTCTATATTACCAGTAAAAACATAACTCGAAAATTTTTTTTTTATACGAGTATTTTCCTAAAATTGTTAAATTATTATACATTGTAAAAAATTACAAATTTTCTTTTATAATGTGGTATTCTGAAATATATTAAAAAAATTTAAAACACTAAAAAGTTAAATCTAAATGACGATTTGAAACATAACTAAAAACTAGACGCTACAATCTAATTGTAAGAAAAAAAAATATATCTAAAAATTCTTTCAGGCAGAAGTAAATATCTGATTGAATTTGACATACAATTTTAAATTACATAATTCTAAAAATAAATGCAAATCAAAGTCTTATCCTTTAGATTCCACTTGTGAAGTTTATATTATATATATATGTATATTAGTATAATACTATTCGAAAGATACACCTATATGTATATAGTTTATTGATAATACTGGAATTAGATAATAATAACTTAGAAATCAGTTATCGTTGAGGAGCAGGCTTTGGTTTGGGCATTTTTGCTAAAAGTGCTTGTATTTCTTTTTTCTCATCATAACTTCTCCACATTTCATATAAATTAGTTATCGAACGAACAATTTCCTGCACCTAAAAGAAATACGAATATTTATTACAAAAATTTAAAAATTGAAGCATGACAGACAAAATTTCACCTTTTCCATATCTACGTTCAGCTCAGCAAACCAATTTTTCAGTTCTTTCTGAAGTATTACGCATGCAATGTGTAAACATCCTATTGCAATCTGAAATGCATACCCACATAAATTGAAATCAGGTTAATGTCACATTTTATATGCAATATGAATAAATTTCCATACCTGATAGGGAGGATAGAGCAGACTGACGTCAGTTCTGAGAGAGTCGTTGATGATTCTCCACGCAACTGTCAAAAGCTGGTCTTCCGTCCCGATATCTTGGACGAACAATAACAAGGGCCGATACGGTTGATACACTATAAGGCAGCAGTCAAGATTTTCGAGCAAATAAAACTCACATTCGAGAATATGATTGGTTCTATAAGGAAATTCTTGTTGTCCGTACGCATAACTGAATTTATTCTTGATGACCGTCTGGCAAGTGGTGATGAGACGCGAATTGGAGATGACTCCGAACTCCTCGACCTTCGAGGACAGAAAGATGCACGTGGGCGCCAGCAGAAGGGGGTCGATGCACTTGAGCGAATTGCGTGCATAGAAGCGTTTGAAGTAGACGGTGGCCGTGGCGATCACCTGCTGTCGCAACTTCAGCTGCTCGCCCAGAACTTGGATGAGGCTGGCGAAGAAGTTGAAGATCTTCTGGTACTCTTCTTCGGAGAGGATCCCCAAGTCGTGCTGGCGGTCGCGAACTAGGTCTTGTTTGTCTAATATCCACTGTTGATGGTGAGAGCTTTGCCAAAAGTTACCCGCCATGCCGAATTTGCTCTCGGCTGTCAACTGTCAAACTGACAACGCGGCCTCACTACAGTACCGTTAAGTCCGACCATTGACCGTTTTTTGATCATTTTTGTATTACGGTGGCCAGACGCAAACTCACATGACCCAAACTCACACGAAGCAAGCTCACATGCTTTCGAAAATTTTCAAATTAAAGTGAAAAACGTTTAACACGAAACTGAAAGCACCAAAATGCGTTTTTGTGTTAGAACAATTTCACGTTAGACGTTATATTATGCGTCTACAATATTTTGTCAGTACCAAAGTTATGTTTCTTGTTAACCGGATTTCTCCCGTTAAGCGATTTCCACTGTAATATCATTATTATCATTTTGATAAAATCATTTACGTAAACTCTCGAAATCCTTTTCACAGCCCTGTTCATTGGTAACGAACCTTTTTTCGTTCACGTACCATAATTTCCAAACACATATTTTTTACTGAAGAAAGTTTTAATAAATTTTTTTTTCAAAAACTTGTTTGATTAAAATGATACGTTCGATTTGGTCTTAATAAATCTAATTAATAATAAAGTAATCAAAATATTACAACGTATTCAATTTGATTTTTTCACAAATTCTTCTTTTCATTTTTCAACTTTGTGTTGTTACGGAATTAAGTTATATATGGATGATTGCATGTTCCATGCCAGCTGCAATTTCGAAAAACCTTCTAAGTTGATAATTGTCAGATTTTTGTAGCGTGCAAATCTGACTTATTGTTAATAAAAGCTAAAAATACTAAAATTTTTGCATATAAAAAAAATTGGAGATCTCCAATCACAATTAATTGAGAGGGTCATGCAACAAATATTTGCCCCAATCATTGTTGATCAGTTTGGCATACAATGTTTTTGTTTGTGATTGATAAATCATATAATAGCTTTACAAAATAAAGAACAAAAGGGCAATTTTAGGAAATAAATGAAAATAAAAGTAAAAACAGTGAAATAGAGGACATATGGTAACTGATTAATTAAACACTAGTAAGATTATATTTTCAAAGATAATATATTATTACTACTACATATATACAAACTCGACACATTGAAATTTGAAGATTTAGAGGTAAATAAAATTTCAATCAATATAGGCTTCTAAAAATTATTTGGTGTTTACAATAAGTGATTGACAACACATTAAGTAGTAAAAAAAATTGTAGTTAATTGTAAAAGAACTTATAAAAGAAGAGTCGAATTCTTCAAATTATGAAAAAATTAAACAACTGTAATAAGATGATTGATACACGAATTAGGAAACATGTACTATTATAATAAGTATTATTTCAAATTTAATGGTTCATTGATTTTAAGCCTTTTAAATTTGAAAAATGAATATTTATACTTTTTTTACAGTTTGATCAATTTGATTTACATGTTAGATATATCGAAAGCATATTATACTATTATATAGTAAATACAGTAAAAATAAAAATATTCAATAAAAATCATATAATTTTAATAAAATGTATAATATAATCCTAAGAATACTAGTTTTTTTTTTTTTTGAAAAAAATATTTACTAACAAATTTCAAATAAATATTCGATTTCATTCATAATAATAAAAAGTTTTAAAAAGAGGAGATATTTTAATAAGGAGGAGGTTGGTATTGTCTAGACATCATCATTCCTCCTTGTTGATTATTTTGTTGCTGTTGCTGCTGTTGTTGTTGCATGGCTAACATTTGTCGCATTCGTTGTTGACTTACTTGCTGCAAGATAATTAAAAGAATACTTTAGATCAAATACATGAAAACATTTAGATTATTTATATATCACACAATATAACAGAATAAAATGAATTTTTATTTACCATGGCAATACCTAAAAGTTGACATTTGCAGAAAAATATTATATAATACTGATACTGATTAATCCAAACAATATAAATATTTTTTGGAATATAAATATTAAAAAATTTAGAATTCAAATTTATTTTGAAATAAACTAGCAACTCTAAACCAAAACCAGGTCACTTATATATTTGTCAGTACACCCTTTCTAACACTAGACTATTTTTTTTTCATAGAATATGAAACAGATTCATAGACGGTTTAGGGCAGACTATAAAATTCGGTTTCCTACCTGTTGGAATTGTTGATTTTGCTGTGATGGCATAGACGGCCGTGAATATACTGGAAAAGGTCCATCCATGTCACCCATTGTTACATTTGCAGCCTTGATAATAATAAAAAGGCTATGAATTTATTCAAAATTTATAAATCAATTTAAAAGTACTAAAATTAATATTTTTTCGTAGTGCAGTAATAAATTTGGTTTGGTGCAATCGATAAACAAAAAGTAAACTCAAAAAAAGAAGTTATTTTCCATTAAATAATACGAAAGGGTGCTAACAAAAAATGTAACCCACATGCATTCAGCAGATATGAAAATAATCATGAAACGTTTGAAATACCTGCATATACTGCGGTCTTGCATTTTGACGCTGAGCCATATATGCCTCTTGTGCTCCTCTTCCGCTCATCATATTCTAAAATTTTTAAATTATTTATCAAATATGGAAAAAAAAATACATTCAGCACACGAGAAAAATAAATACCTGTTGGAATGGTTGTTGATTTGCGAATCCTCCCATTCCACCTTGTTGTCCTTGATTGCCCATTCCACCAGCTTGACTCGTTAAAGGTACCATGCCGCTTTGTACCATTTGATTCACACCTTGGCCCATCTGACCGACACCTTGATTCATCTGGTTAACAGGTTGGCCCATTTGATTCATTCCTTGATTCATCTGATTAACGCTTTTGCCCATTTGCCCGACACCTTGATTACTTTGATTAACATTTTGTGCCATGCCCTAAAATCGATAATGAATATTTCATATAAAATAAGTATTGATCTTTTCAAGTGTGGATTACTAATTGCACATATCCCTCGATTTACACGGTTTAAAAAAAAATTAAAAATAATCAATAATAACATTGAATTCTATCACTAACTAAAATTGAAGAGCCACTGTTAGGTAAACAACAAGATGCGTACCCGCACGTTTGTCATTGTGTCATAGTTTGACATTTCAAGTGTAACCTCAAAACGATATGTCGACCATGATATTTAAACATTTTTATAAATTGCTTATTAAAATTAGGACTTTGGACTAAAATTAACCTAACCTAAGTTAATAAAAAGCTTGAAAAAATAACCAAATTATACGTTTTTTGTGTACTTTTCGATTTACACGTTTTTCTCAGGAACCTATCTACCGTGTAAATCGAGGGACTTGACTTGATTCACTGACCACTTGATTTAATCCTGAACCCATTTGTGCCATTTGCTGAGCCATAGAACTGCCTTGTTGATTCATAGAAACTCCTTGAAGCGAAGGCTGCATCATTTGTTGACCGCCATACCCAGACGAGCCATAGTTTTGATTCATACCACTTTGCATATTTCCGTATTGTTGATTGCCGAACATAGCTTGGTTTCCTTGCGCGTTTCCGAGACCGCTCATTTGTCCCATTTGGTTTCCGATTTGGCCAGGACCCATTTGTCCCATTTGTCCCATTTGACCACCCATTTGCCCAGGTCCGCCCATCTGACCCATATTTCCCATTTGGTTGATTTGGCTGTTCATTTGGCCCATTTGATTCATTTGATTTCTGTGAAAATAGAAAAAGTAATACAACAATTTTTCATATTGTTTAAATGCAAACATATACATACCCTTGCTGTCCAGAGATTTGCATATGATGAGGTGGTGGTCCACGTGGTTGTTGCCTGGCATACGGTGCTCTATGTTGAGCAACCATAGCGGGATGTTGAACCCCTCCAGGGGAAGGAAAAGCTCCACCGACAGTTCCTCCCAACGGATGTTTCTGCCTTAGCATATTAGAAAGAGCTTGTTTTGATTGAAGTCCCGGAGGTCTCTCCATTCGGTTAACTATTTTTATAAACAAATTAATACTAGGAATTATTTCATCAATTTTTCCTTGAAAAAGAGGATACCTTGTGGGTTATAGTAACTTTGTTGTGTTTGTTGCTGGAACCATTGCTGCTGTTGTTGTTGCTGTTGTGGATTGAAAGGCGCACCCATCCCGGACATTTGACCGGGTTGCTGTTGCATAGCAGATGCCATCATTTGATTTGGTTGTCCTTGGTTTTGTGGGACACCCATAGGACCTTGTGAGCCCATCATATTATTTGCTGGAGCAGACATTCCCGAAACTCCCATTTGTTGGTTGGGCATATTAGTCATGTTTCCGACCCCATTAGCATACATCTGGCCAGTATTCATCATATTATTATTAATCTAAAAAGGAAAAAGAAATTATACGTGTGAAGAAGTTAAAAATAATGGTGAGAAAAAAAAAAGGACCTGAGGAGCAATTTTATGCTTTCTGGACTTTCTTCTAGCACGACCTCTACCCATACTTCCAGGACTATGATCGAGTGAATCAGCACCCTGTTGTATTGCAAAATATAATAAAAGTGTAAAGTTGAAATTTATAATATGCAATAAATTATTCACTATGGTGAAAAATTACCTTTTCTAACGGAGCGTCCAAGTCTTCTGGTGGTAAAGGTAATGGTTCAAGATAATAACTCGCTGGTTTAATTAAACTATGTGTATGGTACCGAAGCAATCTTATGAAATAGAAAAAAATAAGTTTTTTTTGTGCGTAAAATAATAATTAAATAATATGATGAAACCAACTTGTGAGTATGTTCGTAAGTTAAAGGTTTTCTATCCATTTTTGTAGCCCTAAACCATACCCACGATAATGGGGCAGGCATTCGACCTCCTTCTACTATTTCCCAAGATGAAACTCTTGGTTTGTCCGAAAGCCTGAGACCCTAAAAACAAATCATAATTGAATTATTGTAAAATATAAAAAAATGAACATAGGACATATTAAAAAAAAAAAACTAACTTGTTTTTTATCAATATTATCAAATCCAGTAATTTTATTGCCTTTTGTATCAGTAGAACATCCCACAGGTTCGCATGCGATTACCTTTACAAAGAACCAAATTATCATAAGAAAGACAAAAAGATAAACAATCACTAAAATACAAACCTCCATAGTTATTTTAGGTAAAGGCAAAAGTTGTCTAACGCATTGCAATTCTGGGCTTTGACGTTCACCTATTTCCTTTTTTAGCTTCTTCATCAAATTTTGATACTGTTTTTTATTTTCGTCACCAGATTGATTAGTACCACTTGTATCACTTGCCAGTGTCCAATGTATAAGAGTTCCCAGCATATCAATAACAGTAGTAAACAGTGATCTGAAATTGTATTTAATTATAGAAACAACAACAACAAAAAACGATAAAAAGTATTTGAAAAACATACGAATTATTATTGTAGTCAATAACGCCAAAAGATATAAGTTGAACTAAAAGAATAGCCCAATCAGTTGTTACAGTAGCATTTCTTTGGATTATATCAAACATCCCGCCAAGGAGAGAAAACCGTAGCTGTAATCCGTCTACCAATTCTCTACTTGGCCAGTCTTCGACTCCTCCTAATCTTTCCTACAAAAGTTGAAAAAATCACGAGTAGTAATGACAAACGTTCAATATTTTTCACAAATTAAATGAATGAAGTACTTCTTTTGCCGTTTGTAAAAATTGAACTAGTTGATTATAGAGTGAAGTAAGTAAACCTTCTTTTTGATCGTCTTGTCCACGCAAACATGTTAGGACAAGACTCAAAAAAGGTTGATGACACAGTCCCGGAGAAGATTGACCTATGAGTTTTCTTACCCCACTAGAACAACTAAAATATTTTTCAGTGAAAGAATTTGTATGAAATTTTATCAAAATTTGAAAATTAAGTACTTTTGGGATCCTTTGTAATTTGGAGGACTTTTATCATGATGAGTTCCTTCAAGTAGTTGTCCAGCGACTCGTAACACGCGGCCTTGGACAGGAGATGGTAATCGTGAAACTAACGGAGTTACAAGCCAAATAGAATTGCTTCGACGTTTGTCGCTCGGAGTATTTCTGAAATTAAGCTGAATTATCTAAATGCTTCAAAAAAAGAAGTATCAAATCAAATTTAATGAAAAAAATAATCACAAATCTTTATTATCTACGGAAATTAACGGTTTGCTGCCGTTATTTGAATTTGTGGGCGTATTAATGTGAAATACATCTATGGCTGCACGAGCTACAGTCTCTAACCACTGATTTAATTCAGGACTATTAGTTCCAAATTGTTTATACATTAACTGCAAATCTAACCATGAAACTCTCAAGGACCATTGTTCTAAGTTCTAAAATAAAATAAAAAATATTATCACATTGTAAACAGATGTGCACATGAAAATATGAGAAAGTACCTCTAATATACGAGTGATCATCGTCTTTTGGTCTAAATCAGCAGAAGCATGATTTACACTATCAGGATAACATATCATATGAAGTAATCTGCGAAACGATAATGATTGAACAATATTCCGATCTTGTTTTCATATGACATTTAATGGATTTCATTTAACCTTTGTGCTTGTTTTGGAGTTAACATAGAATCCAAAAGCATATCCGACTGGCATAAAACTTCCGGTGATTGTAGACATTTTTGCATCACCCATTCTTCTCCACATATTTCAGCTAGCACGTGTCGTGCAAATTCACTCAACGACATTGATGTATCCATTGAAACCATCGACAATTGATTTTGTCTATTTAAAAGAAATAAAGAAAAAACATTCATATAATTCCAATCGAGAGCTATGTACAACAAACATGAAAGTTCATGTATATACACATGCACACCCATACAATCTTAAACATAAGGAACAACCTAATGCTGTTCAATATTGCATATTTAAACATTAAATTAAACACTAATCGCTAACAGATCAAAGTAATAATAACTTTGCTAAAGCATACAATACAATTTTATAAATGATGTTCATCAAACTAAAGAATTATGGCACAAGAAACAAGAATCATCAAAACGGGCATACAAATATCGACAAAATGAGAAAGAGTGAAGTATTCTAAAGCTAAACTAGTAATTTTATCATAGAAATTAATTAGGATTTTTCATTTTCAGCAAATCAATGTGCATAATCAGACATGTGTGTGCATTTGCATATACATAAAAAATATTTTATAACTCCACCCCTCCCCCACCACCCATAGCCATTTTATACATCGATGTGCTTTTAATTTTTCCTCAAACACAACATTTATAATATTAATAGAATGTTCATTAAATTAGTAGCCGTGTGTATCAACTATATTAGCCGATAGTATTATATATATATATATGAAGAAAAATTAACGGTAAAAATTTATCAATACCATTAATTACAATAATAAAAAGTATGTGCGTGCAATTCATTCAATGTTTTGGAGATTTGAAACACAAAAGCAAATTATTTTTTTTGTAAAACTAGAATTTTGTACAATGATTTTTTCGCAAAATTGATAAAACTACTTATCGCAAATTTCTCAGTTGAAAATATGGAAATATGTATATATTGTAAATATATTTATTGCATGTCAAGTGTCTTTTAAACTTTATACTCACTTAAACTAATATATGTAACGTGTTAATATTAATTAATTAATCAACGAAAATTATTATTATATTATAATATTGTTTTGTTCAAAAATGATGGATAGTTTTTACAAGGGTGTTTTAAACGTTCACAACACAAGCATATATATTCAGAGAAATTTCAATTTGAGTGAAAGTTAAATGTGAAAATAGAAAAAATAATAAAAATTTTGCCTCTTTTTAATTATATAAAAATTAAAACAAAAAATGACATATTGAACGAAAAATTCAGCCATTTGATAACAATGAATTGAATTCATTGAAGTTTCAACACAAATACGATTTCAAAATTAGAAGAAAGAGCTAACAATTAAAGGACATGGGTAGTCACTAAGAGTTTCTAGAACAGTGGTCAGCAACCCTTGAAGATTGAAAGTTATTGAAATAAATTAATGATAAAAAAAGAAAATGAATATGAATTATAATTACATGATCAATTGTTCACCCAACATTGAATTTAAGATGTTCAGATCCCATATGATTGCATGCAAGTTTTTGAAATTCTTTGATTACAAATCATTTTTTGATTAAGTTTAGAAATTATTATTAGGACGATAATCAATTTTAAAGTGAAAACGAGTTTAAAAATCCGATTTTTAAATGTTTATTTTTGTAAAATTGTTTCACTGTAGGTTGCTGAAAACTATTCTGAAATGTATAGTGTGATGATTTGACGCAAACAAAAGCTGAAAGGTGAGGCACAAAGCAGTGATTGGAATATAAAACGTGTGAATGGTCAGACAAACAAACGGAAGATCATAGTTTTTCTATTTGATTCTTTTGGCTTCTAATTAATGTAAAAACTAAAAAGCAAATAATCCAAATTTCGAAACTCAGATGAGAAACCCATAAAAATAAAACAACACAACATATGAGTGCAGAAAAAATCCAGTTAGTTTTTCATATTGGCTATTAACAAAATGTTGACAAAGAAAAGACTATTGAATATATATTTTTAGCGCTCTGTAAAATAAAAGGTTTTGACTTGTGTACAATTCAAGTTTTCAAAAAACTGAAAAATGATGCGAGTACTATTACTTTCATATGCAAATTATTCAATATTGAATAGACAACAAAGATGTTACTTTTAAAAGCAGTATGAAGAAGTAAAAGTATTATTGGTTTATTAAATTTAATGCTTTAACGTTCCAATTCAAAATTGTCAAAAGTGAAAATATATACAGCAAAGAATAAAAAAGGATCATTAAATCAATAAACTTTCTCAATTGAAGGCTTTAAATTTTGATTAATTAAATATATAGTTTTTTATCTAAAAATGACTGGAGTATATTAATTATGTTGTGAATTGAATTCAAAATAGCAAAAAATATTGGACGTAATTGAATATTCAATTTAATTTTCAAATTGATGACATGAAATAATACAAATACAACTTCATACTTATGAAAAAATTCAGCGAAACCCTGAAATATTATATGAGTTGTATGCTACAGTGCCAAAATACGTCAACTGTCTGGATTTTCAGTTTTTTAGGTAGTAAAAAAAAGCCAATTTATAAAAAAGATCTTTGGATTTGGTTTAACTGTTTTTTATTAACAGCTTTACCGTGATTCGAGCAACAAGGCGAGGAATAATGGTCAGTTTTGCGCATAAAATAAAATGTGACAAACCTAGGAGTTCTATGACCACTGGACGTTTCCATATCTACCATCCTATAATGAAATTATTCCAAATTAAAATATTAAAAGAATTCCAAATTTTGATAAATATATACACCCTATTTCAATGCAAAATTTCACTTTGAATAACAGGTACATAAATATTATCGAAACATTTTGAAAAAAAATTAATTGAAACATACATAAGTTGAAACGATTCTTCACTTAATAATACAACGCAGAATATTGATTATAGAAAATAATAAAGAACTTATTTTGAAACATTGTAATATACTCGTTTTAGCACAACTTACGATATCAAATCCAAATTAGTGTCTGGTGTATTGGCATCACTTGTACCAAGAATATGTGATAATTCACATCCTACCGATGAAGGTTTTTTTATAAGATTGGAATTTTTACCACTATCCCTAGCTGTTGCATCTCCGACAACTGAAATTTTCAACAATTTTTGATATTTATATACGTAATGATTTATTTAAAAAGAAAAACAATTAGAAAAACCTTGAATGGCTTTAAGGGAGGCGAGTAATGGTCCTACGGCTATATTTTTATGAGCAGCTGCTAACAAATGGCGATCACAACTTAACCGTATTGCATGAAGCGAACCAGGAGCAGGATGTGGCGAAGTCGATACAGAATATAGCCCTTGAAAATCATTAAAAATAACAAAACTAAAATTAATGTATGAAAAAACATATATGCTGAGTTTCGATTTGATATTCATGTTTAATAAGAACGTTTTCAAAATCATATTTAAATATTTTAAGCTATTATAGTTGTAAAGTAGGTTAGAAAAACACCTGGTTGTGGCGTTTCGATTGTTTTAAATAGACGTAATAAAAGATGGCATGTTAATCTTGCACCAGCTTCAGCTCTTCCGTCATTGTTACAACCGTTTAAAAGGCTCGGTAATGCAACGTTGCAGACAAACACCTCTAATGATATGCAATGACGAGCTGAAAGAAGAAATCGCATCAAGCATTTATCAGAATCATGAAATTATTTACAATAAATTAACTATATTTAATATTTAATACCTATAAGAATGCATGTAAAAACGGCTAAATTATTATGTATAGAAAGGTCCTGAATATCAATTTGTAACATGAGATCGGGATAAAATGCAGGCTGATGACAACTAGAGCTGTTACATAGTGCCATTAATGCGCCAAGCCATTCTAACGAAAGACCACCACAACAAGCAGTCATTTCGGCACACATAATTGCTATGTCGTTGACTCTATAAAATTAAAAATATTGATACATTAAAAAACATAATGGAATAACGAAATACTAAATTATTAGAACATACCGATCGTTGTCAACTTCTCGGCAAATAGATAAAATTGCAGAACATACAAAACTGTATCGATTGTTGGGTGATTCTGATAATTGTCTAGCCCATGATATTTCAATTTTACCTATTTTATGAAGAAAATAATAAAATTTATAATACATTTGCGTAAACATAATGTCGATAAGATTCAATTTATAATGTTTTATACCTCCTCGGTGCGGATTTGTGAAAACTTCGCTTAGAAATTGAGGATTATACACAAAATTGGATGGTACAGGTTGCAAATTAGCATACAGTACTTGTCTGTAAATAAATAATTATTAAAACAAATAAATATTTAATTAATCGAAATAAAGATAAACATATTCAAATTAAATATTGACCTAATTTTGGGATAAGCGTTAGAAAATGGTTCCGCTTGATGTGTTTTTGTGCGTAAGTGAATACAAGTAGAATACAAATCATGTAAATGTGCTAAAATACATCTTTCTGCAGAACTACAATCGCCTGGATTAACAACTGGTTTAACAAGTCGACATAATTGTTCGAAAACAGCACTTGTTTGTTCAGTAGATACTAAAAAAATTAAGATTACCAACATTTAATAAACGGAGAAGAAACAATATTTACACGATTAAAAATTAAACATACACAAAAGGCAACAATGATATCTACGTAGTACACCTACTACGTATAAAGCCAACGAAGTGGTGTAACTTCTCAATAGACCTTGCCCTGGACTCCTCGACGCCAAAACTGATTCGACTTCAAGCAGTTCTTTCAATATCTTGAAAAATGAAAACCATATAGAATATATTTTAAGTTTAACAAGTATCTATTCAAAAAGTGTGTGCATACCTGAATACAGACATCTATAAGACCATATACATTGACCGCTAACTCCATTAAATCGAAAAGAAAAGCAACATGCTCTTGTACGGGAAGATAGGTTGATGTAGTAGAAGCAAAAACTTGAAGCATTTCGATAACAGTACTGCCGCATTGCCATGTCACAACGTGTTGATCAAAATAATTCATATTCTACAAAATGGAAAAATGAGTTAAGTGAGAATTTAAAAAAAATATATCTAACGAAAAAATAATGTAGATAAATTACTTGAAATTTTTGAGTAACTGCTTCAAAATTAAATTCACTTCTTGAATGTTTTTTAACTTTTCCTCCTTCCGCCACATCGATAGAAAACTTTTTAGAAAACAATTTGCATATTTCTATTGAAATAAATTTTTGAAAACATATTAAAATTTTCGTCATATAATAAACATCATTTTTTGTCATTTCAATACAAACCTTTCGACATTTTTTTGACCTGATGTCTGGCTTCATCACGATGTCTGCCTACACCATATAATAATACGTGCCGTTGATTAGTATCATGAGGCGGAGCTCCTCCGTCTCCTTCAGACCATGGTAAAGGAAAGTGGGTGGCATATAACAAATGGCGAGAACTAGGAGCACCTCCTCCTAGCATACCCATCATAGCTGAATCGACACTAAAGTATAATTGTAAAAAAATAATTTAATAGTATACTAGAATATCAAACTATTATACAAAAAAAAGATTGAGATATATTAAAAATACCCATGTGATGTCTCTCCTGGTTCTTTTGGACTATCGGGGGCATCCATAGAATTTTGTTGATCTTCTTTAATATGTTGCAGAAGTTTTCCCAGGTCTTCGTCAATTTTAGGGTCATCATAATCCATTCTGACATGATCCTATATCAAATTGTAAATTGTGACATAAACCAAATTTAAAAAAATAAAACAGTTAAAATCAAGTGTAAATACATCTATCTTAGATTTTAGATCGATCCCTGCAAACATTTCTTCATCGAGGGTAGGTGTGTGATGATGAGGAACACTTCCGACAACACCTTGCATAGAACTGTTAATCGGAGTGCTAACACTGTTAACCACTGGATTACAAATCATAGGTTCTGTGGTAGGAAGTAAATCACCTGTAATTATTTGAAAATTAGATTATTCGATTCAAAATAGATAAAAAAGATGTATATTTGGACATTCAAATAAGAGCATCTACCTCTCGATATAAGAGTGCACATATAAGCATCATGTGAAAAAACATCTCTTCTTATAAGTTCTCCGAAAAGATGCACTAAATTAGTAAATTGAGCTTTGTTTTGAGCAGATGCAGACGATCCCTCTTCTGAAATTAAATAATAAATTATTAACAAATCAATTCGATCAAACGTCAAAAGGAAATTTGATTGTACCTAATATTGGAGCATCATTGTCTAAAAACCTCATTAACAAATTTTGAAATATTGGTGGTCCTCCATAAATTCCAGCACCAGAACTTATAGACTCTTTATCGTCACAAACACCTGTAAATAAATATTTGAAGTACAGACACTTTATCAATATGTAAGCTCGTATTATATAATTAGAATACTTACCATGATGATCTTGAGAAGCAGGCGGTTGCTGTGAAGATGGATTTGCCAATAATTGTTGTTGTCTTCGATCTAATAAAGCTGCTGTAGCAACAGCACGGTGTTCTCCCCATCGAGCACTACAAACTGCCCATTCACACAAAACGACAATGATAGAATAGCTGCAAGCCCATTCCTTTCAAAACAAAACATTATATATTCCAATATTGAACTAATTTCAATAAATTAAAAAAAATGTAATTACAGGATCTCTCATTTCCGGAATACTTTCTTTGTTGTTTTGATTCGGAGATGAATTGGGACTTGAAACATTATTTCCAAAGACTTGATTATAAAGGTTGTTTAGATTATTTGATGAGTCGATTCTATCAAACGAATGTCTATCGAGAGCTTCCAAGACTGCCAAGACTTTTGCTGTATTAGTACCTTGCAATAAAATAAGGACAAGTATAAAAAATATTAATATAAGGAGTAATTATCTAGAAACCGATTATAGGACTATTGTTACAATATTTTATTTCACCTTTAGAACTATTTTGCCATTTATCAGCACACCATTTACTTTCCGCACGTTTACTTCTAATACTAATTTCTTGTTCTGCTTCATACACCTAAATTATTATCAAATGAAAGTTAAAAAAATACGCAAACAATGAAAATAGATATTCAGAAAGAGGGTTAATACTTGTCGTCTATATTTTTCAGTAACTGGAGAATCCATAAAAGGCATCGGTAAAGCACTTGGTGGCATGGGAAGAAGATCGAGTGGGCTTCCGTTCAGAGTCGATCTTCCATCGGGCACTCCTGACCAAACTAACGCAGTTGGACATTCTATGCAAATTATCTATAATAATTTTATGAGAATATTTAAAATTACCCAAAAGAAAAACTTTAAAAATATATCGAAAAACAAAATTTATCGTACTTGAATTATTGTGCTTAGTTGAAGCAGAACATCTCTATGATGAGGACAAGCCAAGAGTTCTCCGAAAACATGGCGAACTGGACAGATTGTAGGAGTTGATGTCGATAAAGTGACCTTATTTTTGTTGGTATCCGCTTCTCTTTCTTTTTTCGTATTGACTTTTACATCCATATTTGCATCGGGATCGAGAGGCGACATACTAATGGCATTTGAAACTAAAATCATCATTTTAGTGAATTATATTCATAATAAAGAATGCAGAATTTGAAATTCAAAAATATAAACCTTGTTCCTGCATTGTTGGTTCGTTGGTTTCATTCAATGTTTTGACATTATTTGAGGAAGGTGAACATTTGTCTATTAGTCCTGGCGAGTTCAACTGTTGTATAGAACTTTCGCTGAGCTGTTGACACATGACTGCCAATTTCCTTGCACAAGTATGACTTAAACGTCTCGCTAATAATTCACATTGAGAAAACTCCGTCATGTATTGTAAAGTTAATGGCAAAAATAACCTGGAAAAAACATAAATTTGAACGAAAATATAAAATAAATTAAACAAAAATGTTTCTGTAAAAGAAATAACACCTCAAAAGACCATCATCTGGAGTACGTTTGTCTAACAATTCAATAATCCATGTAAGGAAATCATGTCGATCAATCAAGCCTTCTTCGATAAGCCATCTAGCCAGTTGAACACAATACGTCCAATGTTTCAAAGCTTGCTGACTGTCGAAGGCAGAATCTCCAGTTCCACTGTTGGTTGGTGTTACAGAACCAAGAGCTTAAAATTAAAACAAAAATATTCATATTACTTCAATGCAACGAATAATATTAAAAAAAAAACATTTCATTCAAATGTATGATACCGTTTGGATTATTTGGCGAATGCATCGAATGCGGTATTGTTGTTGTTCCAGTATTGCTTTGATTAGAAAGACTTTGATTATTTCCAGAAGAAAGCTGGGATATGCTTCCATTAGTATTTAGTCCAGTGCTATTTAACTGATTTGAACCGGGTGTTGAATTTCCTAATTCATAAAAAGTGACATCGATTACGAAAGACATCAAAATCTATTTGTCAAATACGTATATTGATTCTATAACAAAAATTGATTTTTACCTGTGTTGTTTAATGTTTTATCAGAGTTAGTACTAGATGGAGGATTTTGATAATGTTCAGCCAGTTTCGGGATTTGATCTTTCAAAAATTTTATCAACGTAGAAGTCCATTCTGAAAATTAAGAGTTGGCGAATAAGTAAAAGTTAACGTCAAATAAAAATAATTAAGTATGAGACAACCTGTTGTCGGGTCAGGTGATTGTCTCTTTTTAATTTTCGCTTCTGATACTGCTACCGTATAAGCGGAACTCAATTTGATAAACCATGCGGCACGAGCCATAGACACTTGATGTTCTGTTAATGTCATGAATATTTCTTCCTTTTTGTTAAAATTTGGAGCTTTTTTAGCCAAAGCCATTAAAGGTTTACTTCCTGTGCAACGAAGGAAAAATTTACAACTAATTTTTCATACATAAAAGACAAAAACGATGTACAAACCTGCTAAATCTTTGAACCATGCTTCTATTAAACTTTTAGTTCGAGCAGTAGCAGGCCAAAAATTATCTTTTGGATTGATTTGTAATCTTTTTTTACAATCTGGTAACGCACTTAATTCTTCTTTCCGCGTCAAAATACCAGAGAAATACGCTCCAACCTATAAACATAATAGAAAATAAACAAACGTGGTTTTTATTTTTTTTTTAATATGTGGAATGTGTCAAATAAAAAACAAACCTTCGACGCAGTAACATTATAATTTCTCGCCGTTCCAAATTCGTCGTTCAATTGCGGAGTGGTTGGAAAACCATGTTTGACATTGCTCAATGAAAGATCATCTTCTTTCTGACACACCACTTGAGGATATACATCGGGCGGTCCAAGTCTTTGCCTTTTCAATGGTCTCTTTTCATACATTGGTCCCAACATTTTGATTTTGAGTTACGAACAGTGTTAAGTAATAGTGTGAAATTCCTTCACTTATAAATGTGATTGTTTCGCATTTCGTTCATAGTTAACCCATATTCTAAAACCAGAAGGGCGTTGACATTATCTGAATATTGACTTTCAAAATTCTCGTACAGTGTAAGCGTAATCGACACACTAATGAATTTCGAAAATATTTATGTCATAAAAGAAGAAAGATAGTGAAATTAGAGGATAAATTGAAACGTACCGTTAGGGCTGTTTATTAAATGCCGATAATTGTCATATTTTGCTCAAAGCAAATCAATACAAAATGATGCCGAAACTGACAGCTGGACAACTCCCAGCAAGTAAATGCTTTGAAACGCCTTGGTCTAAATTAAAATAAATCGTGAACATAACAAACTTAATTAAAAAAATTAGAAATAAATAACGGGACAATGTATTGGTCACAGTATAGACATGACAAAATCACAGTATATATATCAAACGTCAAATAAAACGTCAAATTCGCAACAAAATCAGCTTTTCACCCGACAAATAGTTGCTAGTATCAAAAATACATTTTTAGTAGTGAATTTATTATAAAAACTAAATATTAGACCCAGTGTAAATTGCAATGTACAGTAATTTTAATGTTTTTTTTGTGGGCTAGTATGTATAGGTACGTATTATTATATTTGAGACCGTATACTATACAAAAATATAGCGTGGCATAGCATTTTATTTAGTTGGTAGTTAGTCCCTGTCAAAGCTAATGACAAGTAACTGAAATTGTAAAGAAATCAATTACTTTACAATGTTTTGAGATGATCTCATAAAGAAACTCATCTTTATTCCACCATATTATAATTTGAGGTTATGTATTGTTGTTATTAAACAAATAGTCATTATAATATACACAATGTGACTGATTTCTATACGAATGTATTATGCAAATTAAGAATATTTTGATTTCATTGTCAGTTATGTTTTATCATTTTTTTTTGTTACTGGCAACTTTACTGTGCGAAATGCTAAATTATACTGCTCGAACTGACACCATTAGACTGGGCCGAATATTGGTACCCATTTTTTTAAGTCCGAATTCGTAGAAAATATTGTTAGAAAATAATATTAAAAATATTATTTTCTTACAATAAGCGGAAACATTATCAAAAAGTTCTAGAATATGATTTTTTTAAAAGGCAACATTTTACATAGCCGTCAAATGCTGTTGACAGCTCAATAAATATAACCTCAAAATGCCACCAAAAAAGCAGGCTGCTGCAAAAAAAGACAAATCAGAAGATGATAAAGGTATATTTTCAAACACAGTTTTGTCTAATACAAATTATAGAATCGCGAAACTTAGATTGGAATTTCTTTATTTTTTTTTTTTCACGATTTAGGTGGAAAAGAGAAGAAAGGAGGAACAGCTGTAAAAGTGAGACATATACTGTGCGAAAAACAGGGAAAATGCTTAGAAGCTTTGGAAAAAATAAAAGCTGGACAGAGGTTTCCAGATGTTGCTACAACATATAGCGAAGATAAGGCAAGACAAGGGGGAGATCTCGGCTGGATGACTCGCGGTTCTATGGTTGGACCATTTCAAGATGCTGCATTTTCCCTTCCTGTGTCAACAGTTAATAATCCTGTTTATACGGATCCACCAATCAAGACGAAATTTGGATATCATATTATAATGGTTGAAGGAAAGAAGTGATTTTCTGAACTGGTCATTTTTGTGCAAAAAAATATTTTCATTTAATACCTATTCATACTCTTCTGCCCATTGTAAATATTATGAAAAACGGTTAAACTTTTTATATTGTACTCGTCTCGAGGAAAAATAAAAAAAATGATACAAGTATTTTTTATTTTTACATAGTAAACCCAAAATGGTATGTGAGAATTGGTAAATTATCAAAATACTCAAAGTACTTACAATTTGATAGTATTCAGAGACAGAACTGAAAACATATATGCGAATAAGTATCACTTTATGATAATTGAGAAGATATATCTGAATTTCATTAGGTTTTTTTTAGTTGTTTTAAATCCAGCTAGTTATATAGAGAAAAAATTAAATCATTCACTTTACCCAAAATCGAACTGATAAATCGTCATTATTTTCAAAATTTTATTGAATATTTCGTGTACGAAATAAGAATCTAAAATTTTGCATTTTCAAGATAATAATAAAAATGAAATACAGTGAAAGCAATTCCGTTTTTACGTTTTTGAAGAGACTAACTAGAGGAATAACGTAAATTCAAAGTTTTAAATTTTTAAGTAATTTTTTTATTGATCAAATTACATAAATAATGAATTGTATTAAAAAGTCATGTATTTGACAAATATATTTTGGGTTTTTATTTCATATACTTAAGCTCTTTCAATGATAGAAATAGATTTGAATTTTTGATGTAATCACATCAAGGCAAAATCAGAAAACCGTTTGAATGGGGGGGTTAAAAAATAAATAACAAAATAGCAATATTTTATATTTCTTGGAAAACTTACAAGTAAGTAATGGTATATACCTACTTACCTAGTATAAGAATACAATTACCTTTATTATTTAATTTTTTCCATTTCGAGATGCCAATTGTTTTTTAAAATTCCCTTTATAATATAAATTCAAATGAATATTGTAGAATGCATAAATACAGGTTTAGTGCACTTGAGTTGCATTATTGCAATAATTTACATTAAAGTATGAAATTAATCAAAATGGCCCTGAAATAAATTATTCATTATTCAGGAAAGTTATTTTAAACATAAATAGTTATGACTATACCAAGTGCTTTAACACTTAAATTCAAGATTTTTCAAAAAGTGGAGTTAATCAGTCTGTGCACTGAGCGGCTCAATTATTTATATTGAAAGTTACGATATTTTAAATATAAACCATTAAACGCTTTCTGTTATTTTTTTATGAGTCTTCATCTATTATTTCATTATCAAGTTTAATATTTTTGAAATTTCAACATTTCCATATACCAAAATAATGATCATCTTCCTCTTATTGTAGTTAGTAAGTATATGAAATATAATAAATAAGTGTCTCAATTAATAATTAATTCGATATTTCACACAATGTGAACACATTTATCAAAATTATCCGAGAAAAACCGTTAACGAAAAATTCAAAACTTTTCTCTACAATGGCAACAATGACTTGGTCCCTTACGGCAATCAACTGTTTGCATTTGACGGTTGGCCGTCGAAAAGATACCAGCGATTAAACCCACCGTAACTTTAATCGTTAACGAAAAAGTTAACGTTTAGTTAAAGTTAATAGTTAGCAGATAACTCGTGCGAAGAATCGAAAGTCATGGAAGGCGGACCAAGTGCGTATTATTTTTAAATTTTAACCTCGAACTATCGATCGGACCACGTGCGCAATTCGCGCTCTACCTACTGTCAAACTGCACAAAGGTTCAATATTGACCGGTTCGTGTCAGTGTACGTTTAAAGTATACCGTTTTTCGTGAAATACTTGGAATCGTTGAAATAAATCGTGTTTTATCCGTTCGGTGTTGTTAAAGTCTGAATAACGGTGCATTGGAAGTTTCTGGTCTATTATCTTCATATGGTAAGAACGAGATAGCTTTCCCAATCATCGTCAATATCAACTCTTTAGTTATCCAAGGTCTTTTCGTTAAATGTTGGGGGTCTTGGCTATATACTTTATCCGAGAGCCAACTTCATACAGATAAGGGGCATGTGATATAAGAGCCAATCCGCCTATGTCAACGGAGGAGGCTTTCAGACCAATAAGTATCTAAAAATTACTTTTCATAGTATTTTCATGACATTACATGAGTACAGTCATGCAGTAGAGCTGCTGATTGTGTCGCTGTTGTTTAACTCTGAAAAAATGATTGGTGCACTCTACTAGGCTAATAAACCATTGAGGTTTTTTGTATAATTTTACAAATATGTTTATTTCTCATAGTAATCATGAGTATTCATAGATTGCTTTGATAAAAGTTATATATGTAGAGTTCCCAGTAAATGTAAATGTGGCGCTTGTAGTTTCGTCTAGTGTTGCTTGAACCCCAGCTAACAATAAGCTGACATAAAGTGGGGTGTCGCATAAAATAGACAGGATGGTGAATTTCCCTACGATATGAGTATTCTTAGATTCAACGATGATTTTTATGTTATTCAATTTGTAAAATATATGAGTTTATGTTTTATTATTGTAAAAAATGCTTAATCTTTTTTTTACAGTGACCAGATCTCGTCGAAATTTGCTTACAGAATCAGCAGAGAAAGAAAATATTAATTCTGCTCCAGGCACTCCTATTAAAAATTCCGATTCCATTGATACTTCACCGTCCAGAATGAATCGAGATGTCATAAGTTCACCGGCAAGAATTACACGGAATCGTAAATCTCTTTCGTTTTGTGGCAATCCTTTGGATAGTCCTAGTAAGAATTTACGAAAAAAAAATGGATCTCCTCAGTCTGTTAAAAGCTCTCCTATGAAATTAAATACACCTAAAAAATCAGAAGATGGAAAAAATTCATCTATCGTTGAAATGACACCTACAAAAAGATTGCTGAAACGAAATGATAGTATTCTTTCTACTGTGGATTCTCCTAAGCCACGACGCCCTCGTTATTCTTTGAGTGGTTTGTACATGTTTAATTAATAATTGTCGTTCTGATCTATTGAAGTTTATAAAAAATAATTTTATGTAGATGCACCCGAATCAAACTTGGATACTAGTGTAAGGCGTTCACGTAGATTGAGTACAGAGTTGCCCGTTGTTAAAGAAGATCCGATCAGTAAGGTTTTTTTTTATTATTATTCATTCAATATTTAAATATATTTATAACTGAAATGAAATATTTTTAGGTGAAGATGTCATAGAACCGACCATTGCAGCGATTCCGAAAATGAGACGTGGTAAAAGAATGAGTGTTGCACCGAGTCAACCTGCATTACCTGAAGAAAATGAATCTAGTGATGCAAATTCTGAAAAAATCGAAGCAGAAATTACCAATGTTCAACAAACTATCAAAAGTCCCGATGAAAATAACAGAACATCTCCAAAATCAGTGTCACTTAAATCACCTACAAATTCCAATGCTTCGTTGGAAGAAAAATCAAATTCACTAGAATTTGCTCCAAAAGATCTCATAGTAGTCTTAGATCAGTGTAATCAAAAATCTTTGGAAAAAACACCATCGCCTTCAACTACTAAACGTTCAAGCTTAAATGTTTCTTCAAAAGCAGAACTAAAGAATTCACCAAAAAATAGTTCGATTATTGCAGAAAGTGATAACAACCAGATTTTACATGTCTCTTCTGAAGCCAAAGAGGATATTGACAAATCAATAAAAAATAATGGATTTTCATATAAAGAGTCTCCCGATGAAACATTTTTGAATTTCAAACTCGAAGATTCTTCTGACGATTCTTCTGACGATTTGAATTCTTCGAATAAATCAAATCAATCAAAAAAGAAACGACTCTCTGCGAAAGATGTGTTCATACAAGAAAGGTCTGCAATGAAGGAGAACTCCAAAGAAAAGTCTTTTAGCTCAAAAACTTCAAATGCTGAAAGCAGCAATAGCAGTTTTGAAACAAATATCGAAGAATCCACCATTGCCACCCCTTTGAATGCCAATAAATCTAATTGTGTGTTTTTCAATAATAAAGATTCAAAGTTCAGTAGAGAAGTGAACAAAATCCTTGAGGACATTTTAAACAATCAAGACTGATGATGATGATGATGATGATGATGATGATAGAGAAAGTCTTTCCAAATCTAAAAATGACTTATCACTAAACACCAGTAATTTGAGTGTTAAAAATAAACGCAGTGAACACAGCGATGAAAATATTACAGATGTTGAACCTAAATTTAACACTTCTAAAAGTATCAGCAACAAATCGTTGAATGTCAGCAATTTGAATTCTGAAAATAGAATGGATCTAGAAAGTGATACTGATATTATCACAGATGCTGATGCCACTAAAAAATCTGGGCTTGGAATTTCTAAAAGCGGAAGCAACAAATCTCTTGATGTTAGCAGTTCTAGTATAAAAAATAAAAGTAATGATGAACTCGGCGAAAATGTTCTTGATATTGACGTTGATGTCAATGTGAGTAAAGGTTCAAAATCTAAAACTAGATTTTCAGATGCTGATAAATCATTTAGCGAAAAAGAGATGATAGATAATGATGCCGATGTTACTATGATTTCAATATCCGAAAAAAGACTTTCTTCTACCGGTGTAAACAAATCATTAAATATTAGTAAATCTAGTAACAAAAGCTATAAATCATTCAATAATGAAGATATTGTCGATACTGATAATACCATAACTTCAGAGTCTAAAACGAGGCTTTCTTCTACTGGAGAAAATAAATCATTGAATATTAGTAACAAAAGTAAAAGTGATAAATCGTCGGATAATGAAGATGTTGATGTCGATACTAATACTACCATAACTCCAAAGTCTAAAACAAGACTTTCTTTTACTGGAGAAAATAAATCATTGAATATTAGTAACAAAAGTAGAAGTGATAAATCGTCGGATAATGAAGATGTTGATGTCGATACTAATACTACCATAACTTCAAAGTCTAAAACAAGACTTTCTTTTACTGGAGAAAATAAATCATTGAATATTAGTAACAAAAGTAAAAATGATAAATTGTCGGATAATGAAGATGTTGATGTCGATACTAATACTACCATAACTTCAAAGTTTAAAACAAGACTTTCCTCTACTGGAGAAAATAAATCATTGAATATTAGTAACAAAAGTAAAAGTGATAAATCGTCGGATAATGAAGATGTTGATGTCGATACTAATACTACCATAACTTCAAAGTCTAAAACAAGACTTTCTTTTACTGGAGAAAATAAATCATTGAATATTAGTAACAAAAGTAAAAATGATAAATCGTCGGATAATGAAGATGTTGATGTCGATACTAATACTACCATAACTTCAAAGTCTAAAACAAGACTTTCCTTTACTGAAGAAAATAAATCATTGAATATTAGTAACAAAAGTAAAAGTGATAAATCGTTCAATAATGAAGATGTTGTCGATGTTGATACTAATACTACCATAACTTCAAAGTCTAAAACAAGACTTTCCTCTACTGGAGAAAATAAATCATTGAATATTAGTAACAAAAGTAAAAGTGATAAATCGTTCAGTAATGAAGATGTTGTCGATGTTGATACTAATACTACCATAACTTCAAAGTCTAAAACAAGACTTTCCTCTACTGGAGAAAATAAATCATTGAATATTAGTAACAAAAGTAAAAGAGATAAATCGTTCAATAATGAAGATGTTGTCGATGTTGATACTAATACTACCATAACTTCAAAGTCTAAAAAAAGACTTTCTAGTATTGAAAACGATAAATCACTAAATATGAGTAACTCTAGTATTAAAAGTAAAAGCAATAAATCACTCGATGAAAAAAATACTGATATTCTCGAGGATACTATTGGAATTTCAAAATCTAAGAGACTTTCGTGTATTGATAAAAACAAATCATTAAATATGAGTAAGTCGAGTATCAAAACTAATAAATACAGTCTTACTGCTAGTACTCCTTTGAACATCAACAAATCGATAAACAAAAAGGAAATGAGTCTGTCATATTCATCAAAAAAAAGTATGAGTGAATCGTTTTCAAATTCTGAATCTTCGGAAGATGAAGATGATAGTTCTGATGGAAAAAATTCATTGTTGGAATTATCTGCTTTCGATGCTGGTTCAGATTATCTTTCGGGTGATAGTATGGACGAATCTGAAAGACAAGAAATTGAAGAAAACGAAATTCACGAGATGGGTGAAACATTGGTATCAGATTCTGAAGAGGAAGATTCTGATGATACGTATGAAAAAGATTCTTTTATCTGTTTTTCTGAAGATGAAACTTTATTAAGTGGTTCCGGTGACGACTTGAGTTCAGGTGAAGAACTGACACAATCTGCAAAATCTAAGGCTAAGTATAACAAAAAACAAGAAGAAAAACAAAAACGAGCTTCAAGGGAAATGTTCTTAGCGAGACATTCTGGTGAAAATTCACCATCGAAACCTAAAAGTAAATTGCGTATAGAGTCTGATGATTCAGTTTCGAGTGTTAACGATGAAGTAGAAATATCTAATGTGAGCATCAAAACTGCTCCGGCAAAAGATCCGCTATCTATTTCTGCTGAGATTGTGCAAACTAGAGATTCGTCCTTGAAAACATTAGACGAGGATGAAAACTCAAATATGTCATCTGATGACGAGGATTTGGATATTAGAAATACATTCAATGAGGAATTGAAAAAGCTTCAAAATATTGAAGTAGAGTCTAATAGTAGTAGCGACGAAGAGCCAGCTAAATCAAAAGATGAAAAATTGACTGTTCAAGGCGAAGAAAATGAAAATGAAAATTCAACCAAAGAAATGATAGTCAAAAGAAAAACAAAATCGATACTAAATAAGAGCGAAGGTGATATAAAGTCAAAAACTAAAAATAAATCGAATAAACTGAGTAAATCGAGTGTTTTGGAAAGAGAAAAAAGTCATTGTGGGGATATTGCCTTGTCATCCTTATCGGTACATGAATCAATGGAGAGATTGAGGAAAATGGATGAGTCTGTATCTAAGATTTTCACGTCTCTAATGAACAAAATGGATAAAGTTACCTGTTCGATCGATGCTAATATTCAAAATTCACTTAGCAGTAAACCGGAATTTGTAACCAAGGAAAATAAAAGCGAAGATCTCGCCGGAATTTCAAAAAGGAAAATTGAATCAGTCGATAGCAATTCGTTAGAAAATCCCCAGAAAAAGATATGCATTTCAGATGATGTAATATTAGAGAAAAAAGAGTCTTTGTCGTGTGCTCCAGAAAAAATGATGGGTTGGTAATATTACATTTTTTCTGTTGCCACAATGAAATGTTTTCATTAAAATATATTATTTTGTTGTAGATAATAAATCAAAACAAGTTTCCAATTGTTTGAAAATTAGTGACAAATCGAAGGCAATAAAACGGCGTAAAACTTCGGTAAGTTTTAAATATGTATCAGTTTTTGAAAATTTTTAAATGCTATTTTTACTTAAAATTTTATGAATATCAAAACTAATCGTCATTATTAATAAAATAAATATGTTTTTTTTTTTTTCAGATATCAGATATGAAGACTGAAAAAATTTCTAACGCCGCTGACAAATTAAGAAGCATTCCATCAGATTTAATCGAGCAAAAGAAAGAAACCAGGGTCACTGCGACATCTAATTTTAAAGTTGAGTTGAAAAATGCCTACCAAAATGAAGTCACTTGGACAGATACTGCTGGAAAGTTTTCTGTAATGCCGACAGCTTCTACGAAAGATATATATAATAGCACTACTAACTTTAAAGTAATACCTCTTCGAAAACATCCCAAACAAGCCATTCAAGTAGATAAAGTACTCGCGTCTAATTTTGTCGATTTCAAGAAAAATATGCTCACTGGCAAAAATATTAAAAGAGAATTGTCCAGTAATTTAAAGAAGAATAAACAGAAATTTAATGCTCGCCAGAAAGCGGGCAAATGGTAAATTTCATTCCATTATAATTTAAGGATTTGATATAATTTTAAGAATAATCATATACAAAATTAACTTTTGAACAATCAAATTATTTTTATAAAAAATTTGTTGGATTTTTTTAAATTGACATAAATTTTTGAACTTGTATGAAATTCAAAATTTTATTCGTATAGTGTCCATGTTTACTTATTTTTTTAATTTAATTTTTTTGTTATTTTGCTTCAAGTATTCCTAGCTAGTGCCTTTTTAAAATTTCATGTTAACTATTATTAAATGTTAATCAGTGAATCAGTTAATTTTGTGCTAATTTTAAACACATAGTCTAGATCTGATAAGATAATACTTTTTGTTTTCAATTATATCCTAAATGTTAATCTTTATTTTAATAAAAAGATGTTAAAAATTAAACAGATTTGTTATTTTTTTTAAAACTCAAATGCTATTTTATAAATCTTGTTGAAAATGTTAGAACAATGCATGAAATTGATTATTACAAAACTGTGAGTGATGTGAACATGAGTAGGGCTTTATTGACATTTGGTAAACATTCCTGAAAAACGAATAAAAAAGAGATACGTGCTGAAAATAAGCTAGCAAGAAAGTTATCAGGTGAAAATGACACCGTTAGCTGCTCTAAAGTATTATACATATAGATTCAGGTGCTATATTCTGGTATCGTTGAAAAAAGTCATCACCGTGATGCATTTATAATTTATTTCTAAAAAAATTTGGCAAAAAATTACTGCTGAAACAATCTGGGCTTTAGACGATATAAACTATTATAATATAAGAGGAAAACTTGACTTTATAAAAATAGTTACTTTTGTAAAAGATAATTTTGACAATTGTAAAAACTGCCCGAGTACATTATAAAAGTATCGTCGAATTAATTTCATAATTGACGATTGGACGAATTTTTGAAAATATAGTTTATTTCTACCAATTTTATGAGGGAAAAGAGCAAAAAGCCATAAACATTAAATTGGAAAACGTTCGGATAATTATCGGGACATTTTATACGAGAATACGAAAGGAAAGGCATAAGCATACAAAATAATCAAATTGCGTTGTTGTTTCGGACATCATTTTCAACATTTTCAGACTCGACACTCGTCGTTAAAAAATATTGAATTTGTTGTTTGCTGTTCTAGTTTTTCAGTAATGTACAGAATGGTACATATTGGGGTTTCTACCTTGGTTAATTGTGAGACGAAACCGACACACTCTTTTTAGAATCTAAAATGATTAAAATATCAATTAATCATGATAATCCTTCAGTTTTATTTTCGTCAACATACGAATGAGATAACATTCGTATTTTTTTCCTCTCTATCACTGTCTTCGTTCTGAATTTTTTCGACTGATACAACCGCTTTTAAGCATATTAAGTACATACTTACTGTATTATTTTAAACATATTTCTGTATATTTTAAAAAAAATTTGTATTATTTTCACAAGGGCTCATTATGATCTTTAAAAAATAATGACTTGGTTGTGAAATTGAAAAATTGATCACCTTAAAATAATTAAAATCAATCTCGAGTATGAATAGAATAATTTACCCTGCAAATTTTCGATAACTTGCGAAAAAATGTCCTAGAAAGCATCTGATTTTGAGGATATTCACATTTTTCCCAACACTGTTAAAGTCTAATTGTAAGATATTTTTTGTGATTTTTTTTTTATATTCTATCGAGAAACGTGTATAATAAAGTATCTAGATTCAAAAAATAAGTTTATTTCAATTAAAATAATTAAAAAAGGAACACAAAAAAAAATGTTTTGGTTTTAATCAAGTATGTATACTGTTTTTTTTAGTAAAAGTAGCCACATACAGTCATAATTTAATCATTTTATCTACATACTTTTTTATTTTATTTACCGGTAAACCGGTAACGAGACAAATTATTTACCGTTTACCCGTAATCGAAATTTGACGGTAAATTGCAAGCCCTACATCGTCTCCAAGGTATTTTTGCAAATTCTCCAAAAGCCGACATATGGGATATGAATCTACATACTTTTTTATTTTATTTACCAGTAAATAACCGGTAACGAGACAAATTATTTACCGTTTACCCGTAATCGAAATTTGTCGGTAAATTCCAAGCCCTACATCGGCTCCAAGGTATTTTTGGAAATTCTCCAAAAGCCGATACATCGGATATTAATCTACATATTTTTTTTTATTTACTGGTAAATAACTGGTAACTAGACTAGTTATTAACCGTTTACCCGTAATCGAAATTTGTCGGTAAATTCCAAGCCCTACATCGGCTCCTAGGTATTTTCGGAAATTCTCCTATTTTGGATACATCGGATATTGAGAGGGTTGTTATAAAAAAAAATGTCAAGAATCCGAAAAGCGAACGCGATTTTCGAAAAACCCACAACGCTTCGAACGTTGGCAACAGTGCCCTAGTGGACGAACGGCGAAACGGCGTCGGCGTGATATCGTCGCGTCTGACGCTCGCGAACACTAGCGTCCCTTTCAGTTCCCGAAAATTCCACAATCAGACCAACATCTTTATAGTTCCCCTTTTGAGGACAACCTTCGGTGAGTATCTATACAGCACATTTTAGGGATAAGCGCTGAATATAGAGCGTGGACTCTACACCCCTAACGATCAGCTGGCCGACGCGCCCTCAGCTGATCGCGTCAGCTGCTCGCCTGAAACCACCCTCGACGTCCAAATTCAACCAAAATCCACCAAAATACAAATCCAAGTCCAATCCGCTCACCAATTCTTAATTTAGATTCGTTTCGAGAAAATTCAAGGACGATTTCGCCATTTCGATCGATCTCGCCCGGATTCCTTCGGCCGTGGTCCTTAAACGCGTTGTCGGATTCGCTCAATCCTCGATTTGGGCATTTTGGACTAATTGTAAGAGGCGCTAGGATACGTTCGCGGTCGCTCGGCGTCACCCACATCGGCCATTTTATGTTTCGGTTTTGTGGGACCGATTTTTCGGCAGGCGGATGATTCGAGATGGTTTTCGATGATGGTGAGGCTTTCGAGGATGTCTGAGGCAATGAGGGTGATTGTCGTTTTGTCGAGAGGCGTCACTTTCGCTGCACATTTTTACTTTCGCGATGGCGTCACGCGAATGGCCGACGCGGCGTCTCGTACGTCACAGACGACGCCGAAAGTTGGCTTCGGTTTTTCGAGTCGTCGAATGCTTTTCTGGTCTTAGAAGGATAATGAGGGTCTGGTCTCAGGTTCTGAGGATTCGAAGGTCGCGGTTGAATTAGATTTTTGTACGATTTTTGGCTTCGAGCTGTATTTGGTGATCGGTTTTTCGAGTCGTCGAATGCTTTTCTGGTCTTCGAAGAATACTGAGGGTTTGGTCTCCGGTTCTGAGGATTCGAAGGTCGCGGTTAAGTTACATTTTTGCACGATTTTTGGCTTCGAGCTGTATTTATAGATCGATTTTTCGAATCATCGAATGCTTTTTTTTAGTCTTCGAAGGATAATGAGAGTTTGGTCTCCGATTCTGAGGATTCGAAGGTCGCGGTTAAGTTACGTTTTTGTACGGTTTTTCGAGTTATCGAATGCTTTTTTGGTCTTCGAAGGATTACGAGGGTTTGGTCTCCGGTTCTGAGGATTCGAAGATCGCGGTTAAGTTACATTTTTGCACGGTTTTTCGATTTATCGAATGGTTTTCTGGTCTTCGAAGGATAATGAAGGTCTGGTCTCTGGTTCTGAGGATTCGAAGGTCGCGGTTAAGTTACGTTTTTGTACGGTTTTTGGCTTCGGTTTTTTGAGTCATTAATTGTTTTTCTGGTCTTCGAAGGATAATTAAGGTCTGGTCTTTGGTTCTGAGGATTCGAAGGTCGAGGGTGAGTTCAGGTTTTGCACGCTTTTCGGCTTTGAGCTGTATTTGGTGATGGGTTTTTATAGACCCTGTCATCACATCGGAACCTTGGATCGGCCTAATCTTATCTTATTTATTTATCGTTTGAATTGTCTAGTTTTGAATGTAATTGTGGTGTTGAGAAATTCCATTTTTCATCTGAATTTGCTTCGAGTTATTTCAGAAAAGATTTTTCAAGAAATTTAAAATTCCTCTTTAGACTCTGAAGTGGCAGATTTATCTACAAGAAGACTCCTCCATTTGGAAAAGAATCCCCCCTACGACCATATCATTTATGGGAAATAAATTTTTGAAAAATTATAGGTTTTCTATACCAATCCTGTAAACATCATGAAATTTTAATCAATTTTTAAAGATAAAAAGCCATTTTTTGCATGTAAGCAAATTTTATTTTCTGAAATTACCCATTCGTTCTTTAATTTATTTAATCAATTAAGGTAATGCCCCAGTGATGGACCATGAATCTATAATTGACCATCTGATAGAAAAATGTGAAAATTGTGGTTTCCAAAATGGTAATTTTTTTCGGAAAGGGTGCATTGCAGCTTATCAATTGCACCCTTTCCGAAAAATTACCATTTTTGGAAACCTTATTTCTTTAAGTTTTTCTGACAGATGGTCGATTACAGATTCATCGTCGACCACTGGTACACTATTATTATTTAATATGATAATAAATGATAAAAGTTTCGTTTGCGCTATTAATTTTTTCCAATTTATTTATGATGCGTGGATGGAGATGAAATCTAGTCCTTTGTATATGTATGTAGGAGTCTTTAGCAAAGTAGCCACTGCAAAAATTATTTGCTAAATCATGAGCTACCGTTACCTGTGACTAATACTTTTTGGAAAAAAATATGGACTCAATTGAATTACTGTATTCAAAATGGAGATTTTGTTATAACTAAATTCGATTGATTTTTTTTTGTATGGATTTGACTTACGATTGAGATTCAGGAACGTATCTCTGTCATAAGTTGAGGAATACCTGTACTTTCATATTCGGTATACGTAATAAATTTTTGTACTGAAAATATGTCAAAAAGACATACAAAAATTATATACATATTTACAAAATAGAAAGTAATTACATAACCATTAAAACATATTATTCAAATATGTTCATATTAAGTTTCAAATAAAATCTTTAAAAGATAAATCCATTTCAATGTATTTACAATTTTTATTTATTGATTTCAGATATCACGAGTGCATCAGACTATTTTGGAAAAGATCATTCTGGAAATTGAATTCTATTCGGCATGAGCGTACTTATTACCAGTTATCACAAATTGACGATAAAAGAGAAAAGGCTTTATTTATCAAAGATGGCAGAATTCATTAAAAATGGATCGAAATTGGAACATACTAATGTTATTTTGCATCATAAAATTAAAAAGTTGTATGCATCTTTTGGGTGGATTCAAGATCATTTCAGATAATTTTTCAGTACGATAAAAATTTGAAAATTTTCATGCCGAATAATGGATATGTGAAAACTGAGTTTGTCAGAACTCTGTCAAATGTTTACTAGTTGTACTAGTGAAATAACTAGTTATGAAGATTGTGACATAGATACTGTGATCTTATGAAAATTAGAAATGTAAATTACTCTGTTACATGGAATAATAAGAAAACAGATTCTCACCATTCAGTATAAAAGGTGAATTTTTTAAATTTTTCTATAGATTACATTGTTCATTTTAGGATAGATATTTTTTCTGTTGTATTTTCGTACATTGTACAATGATCATCTGGCATTTCGTATGCTTCTCAAAAAGCATTAGGTTCTGAATATATTACTCAAACTTTGTTAGCAAAAATGATAAAGTGTGGTGCGTTGGAAGCGTGAGCAATATCGCTTATGTGTCACTGTTTTCACAAGTGTTTAGAGTTTGTTTTGTATTTTCTCTCCTGATCTACCAACTTACTTTATCGTTTTTGTTGACCAAGTTGGACTATTGCATTCAGAGCCTAATAGTTAAATGTAAAGTTCCCAGTAAATGTAAACGTAGTGCCCATAATTTTGCCTAGTGTTGCTGGTGAAGTGAGATGATGCGCTTATCTTTGATATCGTATAACGATCACCTTATGAACTTTGTACACGTGTGTGCATATTCTATTAAATGTTTATGAATTATCAATATTCACTTTTATCGTTGTGGAAAATTCCGCAAATTTAATGATTATTGTTAAAAATTCATTATTTTATAATACAGATTATTATCCACTGGCTTACATTATTTTTCATTGCACTAAATAAAGTCAGGGGTGAGTTCTGATTGTTGTTGCCAATCAATTGAGTCAAAGTATTCATATTTCATTGAATTTTATGCTATGGTTTATTAGTGTTTTTGTATATTTGTGTAAATAAACCTATATTAATTTATTATATGAAAAATTGGCAATTTTACTATTTTGAAATGTAAATATTTCTGATTTGTATATCTGATCGATTATTTACTTAATAATATTTTACACATATATCGATCAAAAGTAGTATCGAGGAGTAAAAAATAGAAACTATCTCTTGAATGTTTTTTATTCCGGTTTGAAATATGGAATTTGGTTTGCATAGAGTATTGTAGGATTCACGTTTCAGTCGTAAAAATGATCAATATGTGTAAATTTTCTCGGTGACGTTTGTCTCGTTTATAAACTATCCGTTTTGTTTTGCAATATTTATAAAAACATTATATTTTTCAGAAACGTCGAGCTCGGATGAGATATGGAACATTCTGCTGAAAGTCCAGCGAGTCTTGGCTTTCAGGTCGATCGCCCCCGGCAGAGGTGTCAAATTATGAACTTTCAACATCGTTCAGTGCAAACAAATTTTTGTGCAAAGTGTCCCGTGCTTGGTTGAGTTTTGTGCCGACCTATCCGTGCTAAGTGAATTTGTGCACATTTTCAAACAAACAATGACGGATACATATAATTTTTGATTCTGTGAAGAAATGGAGTAATGTTTCGAAGAGTCTTGCAATTTCGGATGCCACGAAGTATCGGCAAGGAAGAGGATTGTGAATTTTCGCATATCGAATGACGGTGAGGGTCTATTTTTGTTTTTTTGTGAAATCGCGGAGCGTTTGACGTTTCAAACAAATACATGTGAAAGTGATAACCACCATTTTCTCTCTAGAATTGTTAAATTTCGCCTTGAAACTTTGTATGAGGTCTTCTGTGAATCTATGGGAGGATTTGCAAACCATTTTTAGTCAATTTGTCCTTTTAGGTTATAAAAAAGGTAGATTTGTGATAAATTTGCACAATGTTTCAAAGCATTCTGCAATTTGGAATGTTCTGAAAAAAGAGGATTGTGAATTTTCGCATATTGTACGATGGTGAGGGTTCATTTTTGTTTTCGTTGCTAAATGATCGTTTGACGTTTCAAACAAATATGTGTGACAGTGACAATCGCTATTTTCTCTCTAGAATCGTCGAAATTTGTGTCAAATCTTGGTATGGGGTCTTCGGTGAATCTTAAAGAAGGGTTGTGAATCATTTTTAGTCAATTTGTTCCTTTAGGTCATAAAAAAGGTTGATTTGTGATAAATTTGCGCAACGTTTCGAAGCTTCCTGCAATTTCTAACGTCCCCAAGAAAGAGGATTGTGAATTTTCACATATTGTATGACGGTGAGGGTTGATTTGTGATAGAATTGCAACGTTTTTTTTGTTTTCGATGCGAAATGATAATTTGACGTTTCAACAAATACACGTGACAGTGACAGTCGCTATTTTCTTGCTAGAATCGTTGAAATTCGAGTAAAAAATTTGTATGAGATCTTCTGTGAATCTATGGGAGGGTTCGTGAATCATTTTTAGTCATAATTTGTCCGTTTAGGTCATAAAATAATAAAAAGGTTGAAAAAGGTAGATTTGTGCAATGTTTTGAAGTGTCCTGTAATTTCTAATGCCCCGAAGAAAGAGGATTGTGAATTTTCGCATATTGTACGATGGTGAGGGTTCATTTTTGTTTTCGTTGCTAAATGACGTTTCAAACAAATATGTGTGACAGTGACAACCGCTATTTTCTCTCTAGAATTGTCGAAATTTGTGTCAAATCTTGGTATGGGGTCTTCTGTGAATCTTAAAGAAGGGTTGTGAATCATTTTTAGTCAATTTGTTCCTTTAGGTCATAAAAAAGGTTGATTTGTGATAAATTTGCGCAACGTTTCGAAGCTTCCTGCAATTTCTAACGTCCCCAAGAAAGAGGATTGTGAATTTTCACATATTGTATGATGGTGAGGGTCCAGTTTTGTTTTTGATGCGAAATGATAATTTGACGTTTCAAACAAATACATGTGACAGGGAGAACCGCTATTTTCTTGCTAGAATTGTCTTGAAAATTTGTATGAGGTCTTCTGTGAATCTATGGGAGGGTTCGTGTGAATCATTTTCAGCATCCTGCAATCTCGAACGCCCCAAAAACAATGAAGGAAAGAGGATTACGAATTTTTGCATATTGCACGACGGTCCCATTTTGTTTTCATTGTGAAATCGCGGAGCGTTTGACGTTTCAAACAAATACATGTGACAGTGACAGCCGGCCGCTATTTTCTCTCCACAATTGTCGAATTTCGCATCGAAACTTAGCATAGGGTCTTCGCTCAATCTTAAAGAAGGGTTTGTGTATAGTTTTCAATAACAATTCGTCGTTTTAGGGCATAAAAAAGGTAGATTTGTGATAAATTTGTGCAATGTTTTGAAGTGTCCTGTAATTTCTAATGCCCCGAAGAAAGAGGATTGTGAATTTTCACATATTGTATGATGGTGAGGGTCCAGTTTTGTTTTCGATGCGAAATGATAATTTGACGTTTCAAACAAATACATGTGACAGGGAGAACCGCTATTTTCTTGCTAGAATTGTCTTGAAAATTTGTATGAGGTCTTCTGTGAATCTATGGGAGGGTTCTTGTGAATCATTTTCAGCATCCTGCAATCTCGAACGCCCCAAAAACGCTGAAGGAAAGAGGATTACGAATTTTCGCATATTGCATGACGGTCCATTTTGTTTTCATTGTGAAATCGCGGAGCGTTTTGACGTTTCAAACAAATACATGTGACAGTGACAGCCGGCCGCTATTTTCTCTCCACAATTGTCGAATTTCGCATCGAAACTTAGCATAGGGTCTTCGCTCAATCTTAAAGAAGGGTTTGTGTATAGTTTTCAATAACAATTCGTCGTTTTAGGGCATAAAAAAGGCAGATTTGTGATAAATTTGCGCAATGTTTCGAAGTGTCGTGTAATTTCTAACGTTCCTAAGAAAGAGGATTGTGAATTTTCACATATTGTATGATGGTGAGGGTCCAGTTTTGTTTTCGATGCGAAATGATAATTTGACGTTTCAAACAAATACATGTGACAGGGAGAACCGCTATTTTCTTGCTAGAATTGTCTTGAAAATTTGTATGAGGTCTTCTGTGAATCTATGGGAGGGTTCTTGTGAATCATTTTCAGCATCCTGCAATCTCGAACGCCCCAAAAACAATGAAGGAAAGAGGATTACGAATTTTCGCATATTGCATGACGGTCCCATTTTGTTTTCATTGTGAAATCGCCGAGCGTTTGACGTTTCAAACAAATACATGTGACAGTGACAGCCGGCCGCTATTTTCTCTCCACAATTGTCGAATTTCGCATCGAAACTTAGCATAGGGTCTTCGCTCAATCTTAAAGAAGGGTTTGTGTATAGTTTTCAATAACAACTCGTCGTTTTAGGGCATAAAAAAGGCAGATTTGTGATAAATTTGCAGGTAGTTTGACAGCGCGCGAATATTGGCGGGCGTCGCCAGGCGGCGCTGGCGTCGCGGCGCGCATTCTGTAGGGCGCGCGACGTCGTCGAGCGCGGACGCGTGTGTTGTTCGTGCGATTCGCTCCGTGCTCTTCGCCCCCGACAATCCGCAGCCCCTGCGCCCCCAGGAGACTCCGCCCCCCGCACCGGTGAGCCCCCCCCGCCCTTACCCGCCCTCCCCTCGCGCCGGTGTAAACAAACAGCCGCCATCTTTTTTCCCGGCACTTTTTACGTCAACCGTTTTCCCGCGCATCAACTCGACCGTATTTTCTTTTGTTTCGATCGCACACTCATATACGAAATGTGCATGCGTATATGTGTGTGTGCACGGTGTTGCGTTTCTCGCGTACGTGACGTTGCACCGTTGCGTTTCGAGTGCATCGGGGAGTGTTTTCGTTTGTGCAACGTCGTGGGCCGGTCGATATCGGGCGCGCCGGTGCGCGGTCGCAAAATGGAGTCGCAGGCCGCGGGCCAATCGCGGCCGTTTTCGCGGTCACGTGACGCCTCTTCGGCCAATCGCAGCGCGGCTTTCAAATCGGCGGCCGGCGAACGGCGCGGCCCCACCTGCTGTCACGTAAGGCGCGCGCAACGGAGACTTCGCCCCCCGTTTGCGTTTTTCGACCCCCCGTTTACGTTTTTGGCGGTTTTTTGGAATTTTGTATGTGCGTGTAATGGGATTGTCGGATGTGTGTACGGAATTTGACGTTCGGTCGGATTGTTTGTTTCTAGAGGCTAGAATCTTCCCGCGCATACTTCTTTCGTAGATTATAAACTCGGCGGTTCTCAAACTGTTTTGATTCGATTCGATTCGATTGAATTTCTGTGAATGGATTTCGGATGAGGTTTTCTTCCGTTGGATGTTTGTTTTTCGATAAATAAAATACAACAGACTGGTATTAGAATCAACAGACTGGTATTTTTTTATTATTTTTTTATGGCGTGTATTTTTCGGGTCAGAATTTTTAATTCATTTATCAGAATTTTTATTACATTGGTCAGAATTTATATTATATTGGTCAGAATTTATATTATATTGGTCAGAATTTATATTATATTGGTCAGAATTTATATTATATTGGTCAGAATTTTGTGGTCGGAATAAATATTAAATGGTCAGAATTTATATTATATTGGTCAGAATTTGATAAAGGTGATCTTTAGCATACATACGAATTTAAGTTGGCACCTCAGAAACATGTTTATACACGTACATGCACCAATACTTATTCGCAGTTGGTTGGAAACTTTTACGATAGAGACTTATAAAATATTTTCGATCTGAATATCTGATTGAATAAGATACGTTCAGTAAATGTGACGCAAAAAACGCTAACCTAACCTAACCTAAACACGCGTTTAGTAATAAATACGTTCAGACTTTTGACTGAGACGTGCGGCATTAAATAAGTGCGTTTAGTTTTCCCTGACTGAGAAATGTGGCGTTTGGCCCAACCTCCACGTTCAGTTTTTCTGTAAGGATTGTAATTTTCTGTAATTTTGACATTGTCACATTCTGACCATTTAACATTTTATTCTGACAATTTAACATTTTATTCTGACCGTTTACTCAATTTTATTCAGACCAAACTATTAATTAAATTCTGACCAAAATAATTTGTTGCCTTTTTTTATTACAGTACAGTCGATTATCCGGCTGCAGTTTATCTAGTTTGTGGATTATTAGTCCATGTATATTTAACCCAACCTAAAGTAATTAAAATATCTATTAAAACTAATCAAATTTCTAACAAAAAACCTAACCTAACCCAATCCCCGACGATGTATATTTATGATGTATTTTGGCCACCATGGCGATGTAGGGTGACCTGTTATGCTATGGTGCCTGTTACCTATCCTTCGATTTACACGGTAAATAGGTTCTCGAGAAAAACGTGTATATCGAAATTGTATATTTTTTAATGTAAAATCGTGTTAATCGAAAAGTACACAAAAAACGCATAATTTGGTTGTTTTTTCAAGCTTTTTATTAACTTAGGTTAGGTTAATTTTAGTCCGAAGTCCTAATTTTAATAAGCAATTTATACATATCGTTTTGAGGTTACACTTGAAATGTCAAACTACGACGTAATGACAAACGTGCGGGTACGCACCTCGTTGTTTACCTAACAGTGGCTCTTCTATTTTAGTTAGTGATATATTTCAATGTTATTATTATTGATTATTTTCAACATTTATTTTTATTTTTTCAAAACCGTGTAAAAAGAGTACTGTGTAAATTGGTGTTATCTAACGTTGCGATAACGATGTTCGGTCTTCTGTTTGATCAGCTTCTTCGATGCTTCCTCGCGATTCCTCGATTAGAATAACCGTTTCAATAACATCATCATAATAATCGTTTCCTACTTTTTTTTTTTTAGTTGACAACGAACTTTTCGGATTTGAAACCATAAAAGTACCGAAATGTCACCTTCGCTTTCTATACGGTGTTTGTTTACACTTTTACCCGCCGATTTCATAGATCTTTTTCGGCGATTGCTCATATCTGTCCGGGGAAAGTTTCAAAGTTTAACAGTTAATCTATCAATATTGCTAATCGATTTCGTCAGTATGTGCGAATAATATAAATATTGCGTTTCGTCTGACAGGCGCTTCGTGTTTATCAACACGCAGTTGTCAAGCAACAAATGTGACATCTATCGACCTCTAACTGCATATAATGCATCATCGATCACTTTTTAAATAAAAACGGTTAAAAAATCATTTGAATATAAGTTGTGTTGTATACTTGGGTCTGTTTTTATGCGATAGATAAAAATTTTGCATTAAAAAAAATTTTTTAACTTCATAGAAATGTGATGGTTAGATTCCATTATTTTTGAAAACTGCATAAGAAACGTTTATAAAAAAATCATATTCGTATAAATAAAAACAAAACATGTTTATCTTAAAATTGCTTTATTAAAGTTTACTTTACACGATGATCGTTCAAATTATCGTTATCAGTCATATGTACATATTTATGAACATACATATATCAGAACTAAAATGATAATAATCGACATGGTTTATGAACTTGGCCCAAATCACTTTCATCACTGGATGAAATAACCAGTTCATTACATACCAAAGGCAAGTTTTCTTTAAAATTAGAATTGTTATTAATTTCGTAATTTTAAAATCGGCGATTAAACTTTGCGACGATCTAACCATAAATTTTTAACTTGTTAATTTTAGATTTTTTTTGAATGCGCATTCGCACCAGAAAAATTGTGTAAAGGCTGGTTTTAGAGTCGCGCTGAGCTATCAGCGCAAAGCATAAAACGAGTTGCCACTGACAGCTACGCGCTGAGCTGTCAGCGCCGACCGTCAGCGTGACTCTAAAACCGGCCCGAGGGATTCAATTCGATTATTTTCGCATAAAAACAGACCCGATTGTATACGTTATGTAAGGATAGGTCAAATTATTTTTGAAAACCGCGTATAAACAGACCCGAGTGTATATGTTATGTAAGCGTTGGGTATTTTTTCCCGCGCGAGCCACAGTTGGAGTATTGCGTCGCACGTACGTAGCCGGGCGGTTCCCGCTCAAGGACAACGCGTGCGAGCGAGATGACCCGTCCGTTGTATGACCTTGTCTCTTTCGCTCACCCCCCGTCAATGAACTCGCCTTCTCGTAGTCGCGCGCCTCTCGCTAGCCTGCTTGCGTTCCGTTTCGTTCGTTTTCGTATACAATATTTACAAAGAGAACTCTCGATATATACATATATGTATTATTTTTATTATCATCTGTGTATTATTTATTTTTATTATTATGTACTTTGTGATTGTATTTTTTTTTTATAAATAAAAAAATTGATCTTATTTTTCAGACGAGTTTTTCAAATTTGATACTTTTTGTATCTGATAATATTGATTTCAATAATTTCTTTGATGATGAAATTTAAATTTTTTTTAACGTATAAATTTTTCTTAGGACTGTCTTAACATGTAGGAATGTTGTTTTTTTATACAACAATTCGTTATATTAATTTTTTTTGTTTAAATTGTATCTCGAAAATCTATCATTAAAAAATCTCGGTTTATTTAATGGTGTTAAATAATTTAGAAAAAAAAATATTCTTATTCTAAATGGCTTTGTTCTTCGTCGACTGTTATACACTTGATCCTCTTTTTAGACGGTTCCGAAATAACACGGTTTATTGAATATGAATCGATTACTTTTTTACACGGATTTTTCACTTTAATACGGTATAAAAATATGTATTATTATGCCACAATGGTAAGATTCGATCCAGGCAAGTATACTGATATAATCGTAGTTATTAAAAAAAAAAAAATGTTTTTCGATGATTTTGCACGACATAAATTTTTCACTTTGCACATTTTTCATAAAGTACATTTGGATGGAAGTTCTATCCAAATATAGTGATAGAACTTATCTTCAATTTTTGTATGACCACCATACATTTTTTTATTTTCACGGTAGTCTCCGGAACGTATCTCCATATAAAAAGAAGATCAAGTATATTTCATTTACAATTTTACTCTCCAACGAGTGAAATTTTGAACTTGCGCATTTCGAATTCTCCCTATAATTTTATAAATACAACATCCATCAATGTTTCGATACGCAAAACGTATTTATATCACGTGTACATAATCGCATATGCACGTAATAATATATTTGGGTACACACACATACACACAGTACTATTTTTAGCATTGCGTAGTAGTACTACTCGTCGGAGCGAACCGAAGGTGCGTGCTAAATCGGGTCAAACTTGTTGGTCCACTCCTGTTTTGCACGTGCGATTTTTTCGGCACGTATGTATGTCAAGGAGTCGAAGTTTCTACTAGATTCGTTCTTTATATTCCGTAAAAAGAACGTTGTGGTTTTCGTCCTTTTTCAATAGGCTAGAGAGGCACAGGTAACCGCATTCTCCACACACCCCATCGGAGAGAACCTGTATTTTCGAAACCTTCCATATTGTTCTCGGAATGTCCATGGGTGGTAGAAAAAAAATCTCGCCTCCGCTTTTTGTCGATCATCCCTTTTACGTGTCGGAGACTTTTGCCTCGAAAGTCTGCTTTTCATTGTTCGCAAGTGCATTGACCATTGCAGGTCGTTCGCACGCCCGATATAATATTGTGTACGAAAAAAAAATAGTGAGCGATGATCTAATCTTGAGATTTGTCCGTTTCGGGGCGATAAACTCTCAACCTCACCTGTGCCCCCCGGTCATACGAAACGAGCGATATAGAGGTGTATCTTTAGTGTGAATGTTATTGAGACCACTAAAATGATACATTACCGCGATCTAGAGGTGTATCCTTCGTGTGAATGCATTGAGACCACTAAAATGGTACATTACCGCGATCTAGACATCCTTCGTGTGAATGTTATTGAGACCACTAAAATGGTACATTACCGCGATCTAGAGACATCCTTCGTGTGAATGTTATTGAGACCACTAAAATGATACATTACCGCGATCTAGAGGTGTATCCTTCGTATGAATGCTATTGAAACCACCAAAATAACAATCTATTTATTTATAAAAATATACATACATACATAAATACAAAAATACCATCCTGGCATGACAGGTTTCCTCAAACCGTCTAGGCGGTTAAAAAAAATACAAAATATAAACAATAAAATTATATTCATATAAAAAAATAAAAGGGAAATTATCCCACGCATACAAACACAAACACACAGATTATTAATCAATAAATAACAATTTAAGATAAATCATTAAAATGACACATTACCGCGATCTAGAGGTGTATTCTTCATGTGAATGTTATTGAGACCATTAAAACGATACATTATTAGAGGTGTATCCTTCGGTGGCTTTGTTTCCAAACTAGATCTTGGAAAAAAAATGTGTGGGTCAAGCAGGAGTCGAATGATGTGGGAGAATAGCGAAACACGTCAGGTGGACAACGGTCAACTTGACAACGGTCGGGTGGCCGACCGCAGCTCACCGACGGTCAGGCGGACACCGGTCAGGTGGACAACGGTCAACTTGACAACGGTCGGGTTGACAACGGTCAGGTCGACAACGATTTATTTAAAATAACGATATAAATAACGTCATAAATATATATTCAAACGACGAAAACAATTGCAAACGTATGTTTTATTTGCAAGTTACGTGCATTCCAATGAGAATATTAACCGCGACGAAGAAATATCGATGTACGGATATAATGACCAACGAACGTTCTTTGCGAACTTTACACGTTAATTACTCTGTACCTAGTAGTATCTTCATTTATTTATGATTCCTTTTGGATACCCCAAATTCCATATAGGAAAACTTTTCCTATATGGAATACTATACTTATATATTGTACAACAGAATCGTTTAATTAGATCGTTTTGAACCTCGAGCAATTTTCTATTAGAATCCATCGCCTTGCTATGAATACATTTTTTTTTTTAATTTTATTATAACGAAAGGGATGTTATACTCATCTCAAATTAACATGCTAGTCATCTAATTAGCGAACTAACTTTGTATATCTGTCCATAATCATAGATAATTACTACATAATTTTAAAACACCTACATCATTTCAACTACCATACTTTATAAATGACATATAATAATTTGATAACGACGAACGTACGAACAAAGTAAAGTAGAATAAATAGAATTTGAAAAAACTACTTTGTAAATCTGACTAAAATTAGAGAAAATAATTACCTTATAATTTTAAATCGACTTTTAACAACCAAAATACTCTGTATCTAGCATGCCGTGAATTGGGTGATGAGGAGTGTGTAGGTAAAGTATAATTATATCTTAAATCAATTCAATTAAAATTAATCACACGATGGTCTCTTATTGTACCTCTAATTTCGATCTATTCAAGTATCGTTTTAGCTAATAATTCCTGTTCTCGAAACAAACCGCCCGGCACATTTTTGCGGGTCACCTCTTATATTATCCTTAAATTAATAAAAAAAATTCGTGGCAGTAGCTTCTTCATTGTAGATTCGAGAATGATATTAAATAAATGACTGTATATTAATTAATTAATTAAGCATTTTATTTAAATTTCCTTAATGTCTTTTGTCATTTTTTTAATATTGTGCTGTAACTGGCTATTGCTACGATTCTGAATCATATCAGAGAAAAACAAGATAAATATATATAAATATGAAATAAAAGTTTTCATATGCTTATAGCAAAAATGCTTATGTCCACATTATAAAGTGAGTTTAATTTATATCGAACGACCACTTACTTATACGACTATGTTAATCAATTTAAATAGTACTAAATATGCAATATTATAATATAGAGTTTAAGTATTTTCATTTGGTTTTAATTAATTTAAAATATAAACGTTGTTATTCACAATACTTTTACGCAAATCGCTATGAAAATGATTATTCGACATTTTAAATAACTATAAGAAGTATTGTGTATTTAATTATATCCATACATCCACATATTTAAAAAAATATACCATATGATGTTAGTCAATAAGGAAAAGACTTAGATCATCCCCGGTTAAGACATGATTCATAGTTCAAATGATCCAAATGTTAGTTTTAAATTCATTCTCGAATCTACAATGAAGAAGCTACTGCCACGAATTTTTTTTATTAATTTAAGGATAATATAAGAGGTGACCCGCAAAAATGTGCCGGGCGGTTTGTTTCGAGAACAGGAATTATTAGCTAAAACGATACTTGAATAGATCGAAATTAGAGGTACAATAAGAGACCATCGTGTGATTAATTTTAATTGAATTGATTTAAGATATAATTATACTTTTACCTACACACCCTCATCACCCAATTCACGGCATGCTAGATACAGAGTATTTTGGTTGTTAAAAGTCGATTTAAAATTATAAGGTAATTATTTTCTCTAATTTTAGTCAGATTTACAAAGTAGTTTTTTCAAATTCTATTTATTCTACTTTACTTTGTTCGTACGTTCGTCGTTATTAAATTATTATATGTCATTTATAAAGTATGGTAGTTGAAATGATGTAGGTGTTTTAAAATTATGTAGTAATTATCTATGATTATGGACAGATATACAAGTTAGTTCGCTAATTAGATGACTAGCATGTTAATTTGAGATGAGTATAACATCCCTTTCGTTATAATAAAATTAAGAAAAAAAAATGTATTCATAGCAAGGCGATGGATTCTAATAGAAAATTGCTCGAGGTTCAAAACGATCTAATTAAACGATTCTGTTGTACAATATATATTATAGTATTCCATATAGGAAAAGTTTTCCCTATATGGAATTTGGGTATGTCCAAAGGAATCATAAATAAATGAAGATACTACTAGGTACAGAGTAATTAACGTGTAAAAGTTCGCAAAAGAACGTTCGTTGGTCATTATATCCGTACATCGATATTTCTTCGTCGCGGTTAATATTCTCATTGGAATGCACGTAACTTGCAAATAAAAACATACGTTTGCAATTGTATTTCGTCGTTTGAATATATATTTATGACGTTATTTATATCGTTATTTTAAATAAATCGTTGTCGACCTGACCGTTGTCAACCCGACCGTTGTCAAGTTGACCGTTGTCCACCTGACCGGTGTCCGCCTGACCGTCGGTGAGCTGCGGTCGGCCACCCGACCGTTGTCAAGTTGACCGTTGTCCACCTGAACTGTACCGGGAGAATAGTTATGCAACGCGCGTGCACGTTGCGTTTCCTGCCATCGTCGATGCACTTCGTTTCGAACCCTTGGCGAGCGTGTGAACTTTCGTCTGTTCACCGTTCTGGAACGTTCGATCGTTTTTTGTGATGGCCGAATTTCGTTTCCATTTTTTTTTAATTTTCTCTAGTGAGTATGTACTCAGAGCGCCCCTTTCGACGTTTGGAAATCGTCGCGGTTTCGCTCAAGTGGTTTGGCCAAGTTCAAGATCCGAGAGAATCTTACAATTAGTTTGAATTTTTGATGCGATATTCGTGTTACTTGGAGTGAACCTTCGGAGTTTGGAATCTTCGATTATTACACGCGTGCTTTCTCGATTTGGATTTTTTTTTTCGGTAATTACGTAGAATAAAAGTGGAAGACCATACGTTTTTCGAAGCGCTTTGTTCGGCGATGCAGCGCAATTCCAGATTACCATCGTTATTCAAAGACGAAGAAGACTGACTTCCCTCGGCCGAGTTTTTTTTTTCCATGTGGATGCACTCGACGACAATGGCACTGTCGTGAGACGCGAACTGCGCCTCACTAAATAAATTCGAAAAACAACACAATTACGATATGATGGTTAATAAACCGCAAATGCGCCAACACAATTAACATTACCCAATACGAAATTCGCCCAATTACTCACGCGGCTAGACGTCAGCGTGTAGTAGTAATAATAGTAGAGCTAGAGGTTGCCCATGAACTTGCCGGCCATTAGATTGTGTCTCGTTCAATGCCATTGCCGACGAGAATTATTCATTTACTCACGCACGCACACACACACGTTCACGTGCCGGCTTTTTCTCATTCTCCGTGTGTATGACCATCGCCACGGTTTTTACGGGGATATTCATACATACTCTCGCGCAAGAGACGGTGTGTGTGTGTGTGCGTTTGTTGTGGCTCGTCCGCCCAAAGATGGCCCCGCGAAGGCGCCGTTGAACTCTCTCGCGAGCTTGTCTTGCCGCTAATTAAATCAAAATGGTACATCCTGAGCCGAAAATATATACGTGCGTGTTCCGAATACGCTCGCTTATGCAATTCGATTCGCGGTGATTCCCGTGACGCGTTTTTGGACTTTGAAATTTGAAAATTTGATCGCGATATACGCTAGATCCTATTTTTATACGGGGGATACGTTCCAGAGATTATCGTGTAAATAAAAAACCGTGTAAAAAAAAATGTATGGTGGCCATACAAAAATTTGAATAGAACTTCCATCCAAATGTACTTTATAAAAAAATGTGTAATGTGAAAAATTTTCGCCTTGTAAAAATCGTCAAAAATCATCGAAAATTTTTATATAAAAACTATAATTATATCAGTATACCGGCCTGTATCGAATCTTGCCATTGTGGTATAATAATACATATTTTTATACCGTGTTAAGTATTTGTAAAGGTGTACGAATTGCTCTCGTTGGGACTCGGGGGCGGCTGAAATAGGGAGCAGAGTAGGGACTTGCTAAGGGCGCCAAAGTTAAAGGAGCACATTGCGCCGTTCTCACTTTTCTTTTTTGGTTATGAGATTGAAATAGTATAATTTATATATTGAAAAGGTCGATTGTTTAGGGAAAAAATATTCGGGTTTAGAATAATTTTCAAATTGTAAAACTTGGTAAGGAGGGGCGCTGAAAAATCAATCTGCCTATAACGCCATATACCCTCGAGCTGGCCAATTAAGAATATAAACTCGTAAAGGTGTACGAATCGCTCTCGTCGGGATTATATGCGTATATTCGCGAGTAAAAGTGCATCGCTGCAATTCAAGGAGGACTGCGTCGCAAGGGCCTCGTCTCGAGCGCATAATGCGCGTGTCTTTTTTCAGAGAGCAATTTAAAACGAATTGACGGTTTCGTTTTTGCGCAATTTCCACAATGACATCGCATGCGAGCCGACTTGTTGATTCTGCTGCGACATTTGTACCGACTTTCGCAATTAAAACGCACATGCAATCTTCCGATTTCGATCACATTCATTATTATATCGACCACTGTTTCGTAATTTTTCTTTCATTTCAGTAATTTCAGACTAATCATCCGAAAGCGACAAGGTCAAAAAACGAAAAGCGAACTCTCTCATTCATATAACTCAGTGAACTCTCATTCTTTTGACCACCATGGCGATGTAGGGTGACCTGTTATGCTATGGTGGTATATTAGTATTCATACGCATTATATGAGTAAATAAAGAAATCACGCATTCGATATGCACTTTTATCATACTGCAGATTTCCGAATCGCATATTGTTTTGTGCGTCGAAAGTGTGGTTTGCACGTCACCATTATACCCACAGCTATACTCTGAAGGGAGGGGGGGGATAAGGGGTGGTGAAGTGCGGAGGGGCGGCTGCGCCCCCGATCGATACGAGCCGGCGCCCCCCTCCCCCCCGCCGCCTCCTCGCCCCGCGGGCTCCACCCCCTGGGGGGGCGGGTTCCCCTTTCTCGAGGCGAGGCGACCTTCGCGTATTCATTCAATGGCCGTTTTTTATGTGTGGCGTAGTTTGCGTACGTTTGTTGTAATTTTCGGATCGAGGGTGTTTCAAGTTGGTCGTAAAATGGTCGGTTTTGATGGGTGATTCGATGGGATTCGTAGTGATGATGGGTGATATGGGATGCGTGATATGCTGGAAAGATTGTTTGGAGATGGTGTCGATTGATTGATTTTTGTGTTGTGATTTTTGGATCGAGGGTGTTTCAAATTGTTCGTAAAATGGTCGTATTGGTTTTGATGGGATTAGTAGTGATGATGGGTGTAGTGTAGGGTTTCTGGACTCGACCCGAACCCGTCGGGTAATGGACCTAAAACCCGGACCCGAGACCCGGGACTAAAAACGATCGGGTCCGGGTAACAATTGCAATGTACATAGACTTTGTTACCGTTTTTTGAAGCTATTTTAGATTTATTTTTATCGGGACTTTTTGGTAAATTATTGTGTAAACTATGTTATTTCGTTTTATTTTGTCTGTTTTGAAATATAGGGCGCGAAATTTTTGTTATATGCCAGTTTTGCTTGACATCTCAACGACGTCGCGATAAGTCACGTTTTATTTTCAATATTTTGTTATTAAAAATCCACTCAAATAACATTATGGTGCAAACTTAAAAAAGAAGACTGTTTTTATCGATTGAAACCAAAATTTCATTGTATGTTGTAATGTATCATATCATAATTTGACATCAAACACGAATGTACATTAGAACGTAAATTTGGTCTGAAGGGTCATTTTAATCGCTTCAGCAGTATTTTTTATTTTCAAATAATTAGTCATTATTATGTGATTTAGATAGATAAACAATTCATAAAAGAAAAAAAATCTTTTTATGCATCTTCAATGCTATAAAAACGAAATGAAATTAAAAAAAAAATTTATGAAAAAAAAGTCAGGCCTGAGGAGGTTAAAAATATTTTTTTTAAATCAAAATGCGTTATAAAATTTAATTTTTGAACAAAATATAGGCGAAAAACAAAAATGGAATAAGCAATTCGAAATATTTGAAGTTTAAATTTTCTTGCCTTTTAAAGTACATACATATGTGAAACGTTATTTTGCATTTTCGAATGCGTCATGTATTTCAATTTGAGAAATACCTGCCTAAGTGCTTTTGTTTCACGGAAGGTTCATAGTTGCGATCTTCCTTCTGCAGTATGTATTTTGATTTTTCAAATTTTAAAACATTTTATTTTGGACCCGGACCCGACCCGGACTCGTCGGGTATCTAAATTATTGGACCCGGACCCGACGGGTTTTGAAAACCCGGGTTTTCAGAAACCCTAGTGTTGTGTGCTGGAAAGATTGTTTGGAGATGGTGTCGATTGTTTGATTTTTGGATCGAGGGTGTTTCAAATTGGTCGTAAAATGGTTGGTTTTGTTGGGTGATTCGATGGGATTCATGGCGATGATGGGTGCTGTGTGCTGGAAAGATTGTTTAGAGATAGTGTCGATTGTTTGATTTTTGTGTTGACGTGTTTATGCTGAAGATGATATTGAGAACTAATATAAGTTATTCTAATTGTGAATTGATATACATCCGATCCTCTTTTTAGACGGGAGTTAACGTTCCAAAGACCGTGTAAAAAAATGTATGGTGACCATACAAAAATTGGAGATAGGTTCCATAACTATATTTGGATGGAACTTCCATCCAAATGTACTTTATAAAAAATGTGCAATGTGAAAAATCATCAAAAAACATCGAAATTTTTTATTATCAATATATTGGCCTGCATCGAATCTTATCATTGTGACATAATACATATTTTAATTATTTTTATACCGCGTTAAAGTGAAAAATTCGCATAAAAAAGTATGTAATTGGTTCATCTTATTCGAATCGTGTTATTTCGGAACCGTGTAAAAATAGGATTAGGTGTAAATTAGCTCTCAGGGGAACACAAGATTGACTGCATCTGGTTAGTTTGAGGGTAATAATTACATTATTAGCTTTTATTGTAATCGAAAAAGGGGTACAGTAGGAAAAGAAAGGTTTTTATTAAAATTAAATGGTATCGAAAGCGTGAGCGTTTGTTTACCAGACAGTGAACGAGATGCGTTTTTCTCTATTGCATACATATGTATGTATGTATTTACTCCCAATTGATTTCACTCCGTACGAAATGCGTACGGACGGCCTTGTCCCCCATAAATACAAATTGTGCACACACACACACACACAATATATGCGAATAAAACAAGGTCGAGGTTTTTCGACTTTTCAAAATCATCTCTTCGAATTTCACCGCGGTAAAATAAATTGATACGACTATTACAGATCACCTTGAATATTTCGACGATAATTACTCGATTGAAAACGGGCAGGCACATGAAATTTGTACAGAGTGAAAAATCGGAACCATCTCATCGATGAGAGATTAAACTCTCATTTTCGAGTCGAGTAGTTAAAATACCCAATTTGAGACGATCGAGTAGTTAAAAACGGAGTTTACTCTGGCCATCCTCGTGGTTTGAACCGTCGATACTTTTATTTATAAAATTTTTAAACATAATACTTTCGAAAATTATATACGCGTTTCGTACTACGATTCAACCCTACGTCCTCTGCTTGTTTAGGGTTCTCTCCCCTCAAGAGTTGCGCTCATCTGCCGACCCTTTTCAGTTTTTATAACCCCCCCGTTTTATTATTATACGATCAGCGATTCCCAACCTGTGGTACGTGGTCAATAGTCGGTGGTAGTACTAATACTAGTGGTAATAACCGCGAACGTAGTGTGAGTTGTAGGTGAATTTTGCTAATATATGTTTTTTTTTTCTCTGTGTCTGATGTGCTTAGCCCTGTTCGTAATATGCAGGGCGTTAAAATGATTAAAAAAAAAAAAATAGTCGGTGGTAAGCTAAAAAAATACAGTCGATGATAGAAAATCCGGAAAAAATTTTCGCCTGCTGCGCAATTTTTTTCTCAATTTAATATTCCAATTTTTTTCTTAAATTAACATTTGATATTCACCATAATGTTTATTTTTTGACAATTAAAAAAAATCAGTAACGGCCGACTTACAGAAATGAATGATTAACAAATATAAAAAAAATATTCATTTTGTAATTAATAAATATTATTTTAATTAATCATAGTCAATATGTACGATGATAGAAAATCCAGAAAAAATTTTCGCCTGCTGCGCAAATTTTTTCTCAATAATTTAATATTCCAATTTTTTTCATAAATTAACATTTGATATAAAGTTTTCAAATGATTATTTTCTGACAATTAAATTTTTTTTCCAGATTTATAAATCGTGGGGTGAATAAAAATCGAAAAAAAAGGGTATCAAAGCAAATTTTTTTAATATAAAAAAAAATGATAGAGGGGCGCAAAAAAAAATCGTTACGTTTTAGGCGGTACAGTTTAGCGTTATATACTACCAAGTGGTACATGAGTCAAAAAAGGTTGGGAACCCCTGTAATACGTATACGGGCGCCTAAAACTCTTGGTCCTCGCACGCGCTTCGTTATTATTGCCAATCGGAAAAAGCGAACGAAACATTGCATCGTGACCCGGTTTATTTTTCGTTTCGGTTAAATTTAACTCTCTCGGTGCATCTGCCTTTGCAATTCGGTGCATTTTTTACTGTCGCTTTTGCGAGTAAGCTTCGAAAGTGCAACGGATACTGTCGCAGATGACGGTTGGTGGCCGTTGTTGCACAAAACGAAAGTGCGTTTGTGTTGCATGTGTGGCGGATGCATTTTTTCACTCGTTTAAATTATTTTTCATGAAAGTCAACTGTTTATTGGCCACGCGTTTCGGAAGTTATATTTCAAAATATAGATACAGACGTCCCTATTTTTTAAGAACTGTCTTGTTAGTTTTTAAAATTTTACAAATCATCGTTTTATACGTTGAAATTTTTCAATGCATTCTGCAGTTCCTTTTATATAAAAGTCTATATTAAAAATATATTTTTTAAATTTTAATATTAAAAAATATTTGTTTTGACACGAAATTAATTAGATAACTCAATTTTCGCGTGCGTCATAAAACGATACGTCTACTTCGTCTCATATGATCGATATGAATGCGAGGTTATTTTCGGATAGACCGATTCAAACGAGCGGCGTTTATAAACAAATTGGGTAACGTTCGATAAGAATGTTTTTATTTATGAAAGGAGCATATGTACGGTTTTTTTTTTGCATAGACGTGAAACGCACCTGTCTTCAAAACACTTTGCAAGGTTTCTCCACATTTTTCCGTTGTGAAAAAAAAAACGACAGATGTTCCCAGTGAACAAAGTCGTCCTCGAGTTCCTTTGTTAATATCGAATCGTATCAAATATTTCGTCTGAACTTTTAATCAAATTTTAACGTTCGTTAAATTGAATTCTATGTCAATTTCAATTTACGATGCACAAACGGTACCCACATATTGTGGCGCGCTCGACTAATTAAACACTAGTCGATTATCTAGTACGTTTGGTAAGTCTGCAGATTTTTTGTCGGCCGATAGTTCGGTTGGGTTGGAGATGTGTGCGAGTCGTTATAATTTGCGCAATCGCATACATATATTGATCAAGAACCCGACTAGACTATCGGCCGACAGAAAGTCTGTAGTTTGCGCCTAGTCTAAATTAATAAGTATATAAATAAAGTAGACAATGAAACTTACCGGTTGTGTTCGGTTGCCATGTTTTCGAAATGTTTTTGTTTGTAATGCCGGTTGGCGCGAATTCGCTGACACGTGCGGTACTTTGTTTACAAACTTTGTATATCGATCCTAGAAATGAAACGTAGCATCTTTGAATGTATCCAGTGAAAAACTCGTTCGAATAATCGAAACTTATTATTGACGCTTTTGAGTATCTTCATCGATTTAGAATTGTTTATTCATTGAATGAATATACATAAAAAAATATCATCATTATCATAAGCAGCCCGCTCATGCTCGTTTCCATCTTGTGCATCTTGCGTAGAAGAAGTTCGATCACATCCATGACTTTAATCATTTTTCGGATCCATTCATTCCTCTTACGATCTTTCAGCGAAGATACCTAGCATACGTCTTTTCATCGCTCTTTGTGCAAATCGCAACCTATTTATTTACCTATAAAGAAATATATGCAAGTGGAATATTACGAAACATCGTTCGAAAAGACCACACTCGGGCGAACAAAGGAGTTTCATTTTACTCTCTTTATAATCGCATTATTGCACAACTTGATTCGCTTTCGCTCGAGTTTCAACGTTCGAACGAACTATGATTTTTACGATTCGCATACATAATATTCGTTATTGTTAAGTTCTTTATTCATGAATTCGACACGTTTTTATTTTATCTTTTCGTTCGGTGAATGAAATTTGAATGTATCAGTACGAAGATTCGATTTCGTTGCCCTGTTCGTACCGTGTTTTATTCCTGAACCGAAAACTGGTTTCTTCGAAGTTATTCCATTGTGCGACTTTGGCTGCGCCGCTCCTAGGAATCCATTGCATGACCTGCATCAAAACATTGAGCATTATACCACAATTTTCGTTATGCACTTTTGTCCAATACATACTTGAATTTTTTGACGTTTTTCGAAGATGTCGGCTGTACAGTGAATTTCTCGGTTTATTTTTGTTGTTTGAATTTGATATCTTTTTGTGAATCCGTTGATTATCTGATTAAATTTGATTTAAAACTAATGTTAATGTTATAAAGCATATATTTTTCATATTTTAAGATTATAGTTTTAATAGCATTTATTTGATATCCTATTTTTTTTTTGTTTCAGATCCAACACGAATGTAGCATGATGGACCTGTATATAACAGATTCACTTCAAGACATGCTCGATATAGATATAAAATCTGAAATGGCTACCGATTTAGGAAGTGCCAATGATTTTGCTGTAAGTTTCAAAATATTTTCGTCAAAATTATTTCCGAGTGGATAATTAGATAATTACAAACTAATGTTCTGTTCTCTTTTCAGGATACGTTTAATGTTAATTTCAGTGATCTACCTCCGTTAGATATAGAAATGGATAACGCTATGACATGGTTAACCGGTAGCAATTCTAATTCTCATAATTCTTCAAATTTTGTACATAATCTAGATCTGTATGGATCGGAAGCAAACGCTGTGATGGTCAATCCCAATTCTGTTATGCCCTCTATGTTCTCTGAATCTCCATGTAAAAAAAGTGACGAAGACTCTAATCATATGTTAAATTCCTCGGCGAGTTGTGATTCGAGTAGTAGGTCATCGACGCCCGGTCCTTTAGATGAAAAGAACGAATCTGTGCATTCTTTCGACGAAGCAGATTATCCTGTCATGTCCGTGAAGCTAGAAGATCAAGACGAAGATAGTGTGGATAGTTTTGAAGATAGTGCTTGTATTGCAAATTCTAAAATTTTCATAGTAAAGAAAGAGACTTTGAAAAATGGTATCAAAGATGAAATTAAAGAAGAACTTCACGAAGATAATTTAGGATTAACCGCTAATATCATTCCAAATTTACGAATAAAAACATCGCAACCTGAAATAGTTAAGATAAATGGAAAAAATTGTTCTATTTTAAGCACCAACCAGAATTTAACTAACGCCCAATTTATCAAGTCTTCACCCAACGGTACGCAAACTATAATATCTGGCAATATCCACATTTTGGGACACCAACAGTCCAAAGCTTTGCTGTCCGGCTCGAACAAGAGTCAAGCGACGATTCTGATAGACAACGGAAGTTTAAATAATAACAGACAATTAATCAAACCGTCTACGATAACTACTTCGGCATTTAGTGATACGGGATCGACAAAAAATGTTCTGTCTAATAAAATGCAGTGTTGTTCGGAGTTTCCTAAACCTGCGTATTCCTATTCATGTTTGATAGCTATGGCTCTTAAGAATTCGCGTACTGGTAGTCTTCCAGTTGCAGAAATTTATAATTTTATGTGGTAAATATTTTATTTATAATCAAAAAAACATATACAAAGTGTCAAATCATTAATTGATTCGTTCGATTTTAGTCAACATTTTCCATATTTTAAAACGGCGCCTAATGGTTGGAAAAATTCTGTGAGGCATAATCTCAGTTTAAATAAGTGTTTCGAGAAAATTGAGAAACCTGCCACTAACGGAGGACAGAGAAAAGGTATTATTAATATTTCTTTGAAAAATACATACATATTTGTGTCATTGTGACGAATTTAAATTTTCGAATTATTTTAGGCTGTTTATGGGCCATGAATCCTTCGAAGGTAGGAAAGATGGATGAAGAAGTTCAAAAGTGGTCTCGTAAGGATCCTCAGGCTATCCGCAAAGCCATGGTCCGACCCGACAATCTAGAAGCTTTAGAGCGTGGCGAAATGAAGTTTTGTAGTGAAAATAACAGCGGCGAAGATTATGGATCTGAAGAAGAGGAGCTGGACGTTGACGAAACTTACCTGGTGGCCTCTTCGCCCGTTTGTTCTCCGACGTTGGTGCATCAGTATGATGACGAGACTAGCGACGTCGAGGTACCGTATTTTCATTATGTACTCTTATAGTTAGGCTGACCATACGTCCCGTTTTTGTCGTATCTTGCGTTTGTCCCGTCGTTTCCGTAAAATTGTATGATTTGTTCCGTTTTGCCGGTTCACATATTTTGATGGACATAATGACATGAATTTTTTTAATATTTATCAAAATAATATTTTTTAATACATTTTCCTTGGATGTTTTTGGCTCATTAATTTAATTTAATTCAGTACCCCAAAATGATCTAATATAGACACGTTTCAAATAAAATAAAATATTGCATACCAGTGTTTTTTAAAAGTTATTTTGAGTGATAAATTCGTTAATAAGTAGTGTATTTCCTTAACGATATTAATTGAGAGAAACTTTTTGTATGTGCAAGAATTTTTTTTTTATATAGGGGTGGGACATTTATTTTTTGTCCCGTTTTGGGTCCTGGGAAATATGGTCACCCTATCAATAGTACTCTTTATTAATACTTATTTTTCGGTTTAAAGGTGATGGAGAATACTTACGATGATGTGGATGTGGATGAAAAACCTTTAATGTTAGAGTTCTCTTTAGCGTCTTCACAAATTCACACAGGTTATTTGAAATTCATTTGATTTTTTTTATTTTTATTTATTTCATAGTTAATTCTTAATTGTTTTTTTTATTTATTTTAGAAAGTCCTGCAAAGAGACCAAAAACTAATTTTATTTACCAAACAGTAAGTACAACACCTCACGTCAGTCGAAGAAAGGCACCACTCGTGAATAGAATAGGATAATTCTATTTCAGTTTACAAAAAAAAAAAAACGACTCTTTATTTTTCTATCCTAAGATTTTTTTCTCTAATTGTTCACTGAAACGTTTTAGCAATAAGACAAAAAAATGCATAACTTACTTAATTTTATTTGTAGTCGTAGATAAAATGCTGAATAGCATTTTCGAGAGTCATATTTAATTGACCTGTACAAATGTATTGTTTACTTTATACCTTTTTTCCCACCATTGATGCAAATTAAATAATATGATTTGAAAGTATATAGAGAACGCGTTTATTTAAACGCAGTATGAACTAGAAATGGCAAATTTTTGTTGTTTATTTATAATAATTTCCATCAAAACAGTTTGAATGTCTTTATATATATATATATATATATGTATATTTGTTATAATTGCACGCTGACTATTTGTGTGAGCTAGGATTGATTTCTATCTACAAGTCAACATACCACCGACTTAACTTTTGGCCATTTTTAACGTTGTTCATAGACAGGGCCGATTTGATGTAATTTACCAAACTTTCACATTGATATTGGTTATACTTTAAGCAATAAAACATTATAAATAAGCAATCATGCTGTAAAGAATCTTCCATAATATTAAAGTACTAGATTTAACTGAGATGCTGTATTTTAAAATATACAAATACCGATTACCTTGATAATGCACGTTTTCATAATCTCTGCAGATGCAATTTATATTTACAAACATTTCTTTGTTGTTGAATGTTATATTCGTCTAATTATTAAAAACAGTTGAAAGTGTGCTAGTTTAGCGAAAATTAACAATTTACTGGTTTAGCTAATCTATAAAAATTAATACCAGTACTTATCCGATTTTATTGTGATCTGATATTTCGTTCGACGTAATAAGAACAAATCTTTTTTCGTAATATTAGAGTATTCTCCCAGAAAATGCGCACATTTCAAAATTAATTTTGCATAATTATGAAGTATACAATATTTAGGCTGTGTAATTAAGTGAGCGTAGTGTTAGTATTAAGTACTTGTGTTTTCATCACGTTTATTTAAGTGTAGTTTTACGAGATGTCGAATAATTAAAAAAAAAATTGTCAAAATAGTCTTCTGTTTGAGATCTTATTAGATAGTTCTTAGAATATATTATATATATTTTTTTCATTAATGTATAATTTGATGATATTCTTATGATTTATGTACTGGAAATTCTACATTTAGGTAATTTATATTTGGAAAATGTAATATATTAAAACTTGCTTAATGCAAAACTTTTATAATCGAGTCTTGCATTAAGCAATTTGCAATGTACATTTTGTCTGTATTTCAGTTATTAGCATTTTGTAAATGTTAAAATTTTCCACGATATGTAATATATGGTGTGCAATATGTCTATTTTTGGACAAACTTCGTAAAAAAAACATGAAATGATGCTGTCAATTAGTTATTCCTATAAATAATTTCAGAGGGGCCACTTTTGTATATTTTATAAAAACAGAATAAATAATAAGGAATGAGTTTCGCCTCTTAAAAAAAAAAATTACAAAAAAAATACATATTCGTAATATGTATCGAGTCACTGCCATATACAACAAACTTCTATGTGAAATTAGTAATTCAAATTTTTTGAATTTCTGAAGCATACGAATAGTACATATACAATAGTTTTAATGTTTGTGATAAAGAATATCTGTACTATTTGTAGTTCTTAATCGGTGTGTCGAAACTTACTTAACATGTTGCACTACATTATTAAAAATATGGCGTTAGGTATCATATACTATAGTTAGGAAAACCAGTGGAAATTCACAAGTCGAACGCAAGTGTCTAGCACGTATTTATATTAAGTGTTGATTTAACGAACAAACATGTTGGATAGATTAATTCTAATTTATTATTAAAAGAAGAATGTATTGTGAATTAAGTGTGTCAATTTGTGTGGCTGCTGCATAACGGTTAAGACATATCTTAGCGAATATGAATTTTTTGGTTCGTCCAGCATACTTTTTTCAGTTATTTTTTATAATTTATGATCGGTATGTGATACAAAAGAAAAATAGACATCAAAAGTGAACGTTTATTTGATTATTTATTTCAACCTGAAAATATAAGTAGATGAGAAATATAAAATATTTACAAAAAAGGTGTAATTTTTGATATTTTTGTGCAATTCCTTTTTAACGGTGTATGAACACAACGGTTTTACTGATTTTTCGAAATGTTAAATTCATAGATTGTGTACAAATAAATAATTATTATTCAATACGTAGTGTTGTAGGTTGTTTGTTGTATTTTTTTATGAACATGTTTCGAGTCAGTGTATTAAAGACATATTAGGTACAAATGATATTTAAGTAAATTATTCACCATCAATCGCAATAAGGTCATTAATATTTATATAGTTTAACTAATTTATTAGAATACAAATGTAATACATTTTGTTGCAACAACCAATGTAGGGAAAATCGTGGATTTTTATTCACAATATAGTCAGTTCGATCTGTGACGCCAGATAAGGTGCAAATATATTTATATTTTTAATTAATACATATATTAAAAAGAGAAAACGATACGGTATACGATACGGAAATTATTTTTATATGAGGTTTTCTGTGTAAAATATGAACACTTGTGAAAAAATATATATCACGTTTGTATGCTGTATCGTTATTTCTGTAATTTTTTGTATTCAATATAGTATGGTTGTTGGATTTAAATGGTCTCATTTTTCAATTGGAAGGATTTTTTTTGTTTGTTGTTAGGAAGTGTTTGTATTTATTGACTTACACAACCAGAGTGATAGTATTTTTGATAAATATTAGGTTAGATCTAGAAAATTGCATTTATTAACGTACTTCTTAGTTTGTTCTCCAAACGGGACACGTTGACGACATTTCTAGGCCATTGTTACGTGTGTTGTTTGAATTGCAAACGCCGAGTTGGTAGTGAGTAATTTTAAGTACTTTTCAACGCGATAACGTTTCATTAAGTAGTTTACCTGTTTGGGGGTATTTTGCATAATGTTACAATAGTTAATAAAATAATTTTATATTTTTCATAATTGTAGAAAGAATCCAGTGATTGATTATATTAAGTTTTGTATTTTTTCACTGCCAGTATTTTCAGTATATAAGAAATGATTAGATTTAAATATTCAAATTAGTGTAAATTTAATTTTTGTATTTCAACATTTTTATAAATAAACCATACAAAATTATAGCAGTTTGTTATTTTTAAATTTTCCTCAGTATTAATGTACTGAACTGAATATTGTTTTCCTGACCCAATCTAACCTAACCTAACCTAAAAATAATTACTATCACTTTTTCCTCATTGACCTAAGGTTGACAAACAAGTCTGCCTAATATATCACGGACAAAAGCGATATGTGGACGAAAAAATCATTACTTACAATGAATTTATTCTTAAAAATAACATTGTTTCTATTAAATCTGTATTCGTAGAAGCTCTCAAATTAGAATGAGAGATTTTAAGAGCGGAAAATAACTGTTCTACAAATACTTGGGTAACGATCAATGCTGAATTTTTTATGATTTTTGGATACTGCTGTATTGCCATTTTAACATTTAAAATTTAAGATCGGTCAATTTTTTCAATTATTTTCCATGCATGGTAAAATTCATTTTGAAATTTTGAAATAGAGTCTCTTTTGTCTATTAAATTGGAACTCAAACAAAGATGTTTTAAATGAACCTAGCTTTTCAACATAAGAAAGTGACAAAAACTTTTGCGTAGACTTGTATGCATTGGATTTTGGTGACTGTCTCAACGCGACTTGTACTTACTCGATTACTCACACATTTAATATTGTACGCTATACACTTTCATTATTACGTAATTAAAATTTCATAAATTCGCAATTAAAAAAATGAATTTTATAAAAAAAATAGTCTAAGTCGCTCATTTTTCATGACTCCGATTACAGCCAAAACACCACGACTCCGCGACTCCGACTCCAACTCCACAGTCCTGCTTTATACAGATCCATACGTTGGTTATACTACAAAAATTGTCATCTCTGGTCGTGCAGTTACAACATCTTTCTGATGTATGCAGTTTGCTGATAAAGAGGATGGTTACTTTATGAAGTGATGGAAACTTATTCGGCCAGATTAAACTGTTGATGAAAGCAATGCAAAAAAAGCTTGAAAAAGGTGAAATCAGTGCAGTAGCAACATTTTTGGCAAATATTAAATCTGGTGCTCCTTTATTATTTTAAATCTGATTATTTCATTTAAAATTACCAGGAGTACATGTGATCAAAAAAAAAATGGTTACCTCAATTAATTTTTCAAATTCTTGGATGGGAAAATCTGAAGAAAATTACCAGGAGTACATATGGTTTAAGAAAGTATAATAGAAATGGTTATCTCAATTAATTTTTCAATTTTAATTTCAAATTCTTGGACGGGAAATCTGAACGAAATTACCAGGAGTATATATGGTTTGAGAAAGTATAATGGAAATGGTTACATCAATTAATTTTTTAATTTTAATTTCGAATTCTTGGATGGGAAATCTGAACGAAATCACCAGGAGTACATATGGTTTTAGAAAGTATAATGGAAATGGTTACGTTAATTAATTTTGAATTCTTGGACGGGAAATCTGAACGAAATCACCAGGAGTACATATGGTTTTAGAAAGTATAATAGAAATGGTTACGATAATAAATTTTTTAATTTTAATTTCAAATTCTTGAATGGGGAAATCTGAACGAAATTACCAGGAGTACATATTGTTTAAGAAAGTAAATATTGTTTTGCCATTTATTTTTAAAATCTTAAATCTTGTGCCCTTGGCGCTTGCCAATTTGCCAATAGATTGCTACGGTACTGGGTGAAATAGAAAAAAAGCAAGTTAATAAAAATGACTAAATGTCAATAAATTGCATAGTTTGTGAACCTTTATTTACAAAAAAATATATTTTGTGATAGTGTTACAAGAAAGCTCAATTATTCACAGAGAAAATTTCATTATATTAAAATTACTTACGATTATTTGAAATACATAAATAGGTAAAACGTCACTTTTTAAAATATTATACTTTAAAGTTTCCTAATACATTTGGTAACGGCGCTCATAAATTAAAATCATTCATTCTAAAATACTGATAGAAGGCCAAAAGTATCATTTAGATAAATTTAAATACATAACCTATTTTAGCCTTAAATACTGATTAAATCAAACATATCTTTCCCTATCAAAGTACAATCTCGGTAATTTAGTAAATGCTTCTTCGAGTTTTCCACAATTTGATTCCGGGGCAGCTTGTAAATACGTCAAAAGTGGTATGTAGAAGTTCTTGTATGGATCACTGCCCAGTTTGTATTCACGAGCCGCTCGATGTGCTGCACTAAATGCAGGCTGGTTAGAATTGTGGAATGCACTTCTGCTTCCGTGCAATACTTGAGCACCATGTTTCATGGCAGACGGACACGCGGGGCCATACGTGCATTGATCTGGCCGGTAATTCGAGTCACAATCTAGAAGGTAAAGCTTTTCCGGATGATAATGGAAGATAATGTTGATTATGTCTTGGTCTCCCCATGTGAGTTGAGTTCTCCACTGGTTGTAAACGCTAGTCACGTAATTTTCCCAATGAAATTCTCGCATTCGGGTCAAGTTCATCAACATAACTCCCGAATTTACTCCTATAAAGTTATATGCGATCATTAATAATTATATTATTACATTAAGAGCGTGTAATATGTGATATTTACCTAGTTTTCCATAATATGGATGTTTCGCAAATCTATTGTACCACGACACATTAGGATCTTCATGTTCGAATGCTAATGCGGACATGTGAGAAGAATTAAATTTATGGAAATTTTTCCATAACGTATCTATAGGACTCAAAAATAACGTATCCGTGTCTACATATATTAAAGAATCGATGTGCTTCAAAATTGTCTGAAAATATAAAAAACAATTAATCAATAATAAGTTAATATAAATATTATATTTAAGTGCGAATACCGACGGGTAGAAAAAGTCTTTGGGAAGCACAAGGCTTAAATAATTTACGCCATTCTTCTGCATTTTTATCGGGGAACTTTAGCGGAAGGACTTCAAATTGAAACGATCCATTGAGTATTTGTCTCCATTCGTTCAGCTTCTCTTTGAAATCAAAGATCAACTTATCGTCGGCTATTATAATAAATCTCAAATTATATTTGGAAGAAAACAACAAACAAGACTTGAGCATAGTCAGAGTCTCTTCGAGCCTCTCTCCGCAAGCGACAACGGCCAGCACAATTTCACGAATTATTTGAGATTCAGAACTGAAAGATATACAAGATCGAATTAAAAAATATATTTATGATTCGTTTCAGATTTCGGATATAGTCGAACCTTTCCGAGGCCAGTCCCGTTGAGAGTTTCGTGTTGTTCTTGTCGCCAGCGTTCGTCCAGTCGAGTCCATCTTTTTGGGTCAACAAGTAGTAGAAGTAGAGTAACAGAACGCAAATCGCCAACTTCAGTGGCCAATTTCTCTTCAGCGATATCATCTTTTGATCATAGTTAGAGCTGATGGTTCTATGCGTGCGTAAACTGGCAGCGGCATTTGAACGTGTATCGCCACATTTGACGTTTGCCTGCGTGTTTTATTTTATTTTTTTTATTCAGGCCGTGACAATCTACAACTGTCGTCGTGTATTAATTACGAATTTAAAGGAGACCACGTTAATATACTAACCATTTAAGTAACGAATTAACTTATAAATCTGTAATAAATCTAACTTACAATTACCACATATTTTTAAAACAACTGATTTCAACTAGCACATTTTTAATTAGCATGTAGAGATATAAGGGTTGGGGGAAGTAAGCTCACACGAAGCAAACGCACACGAAGTAAACTCAAACGAGGCAAGGTCACAGGAAGCAAGCTCACAGGAAGCAAGCTCACACGAAGCAAGCTCACATGCTTTTGAAAAATTTCAAAATTTCAAATTAAAGTGAAAAACGTTTAACACGAAACTGAAAGCACTAAAATGCGTTTTTGTGTTAAAAGAATTTCACGTTAGACGTAATAGTATACCTACGTCCATAATATTTTGTCAGTACCAAAGTAATATTTCTTGTTAAATGATACGAAAATTTTCGAAAGCATGTGAGCTTGCTTCGTGTGAGCTTGCTTCGTGTGAGCTTGCTTCGTGTGAGCTTGCTTCGTGTGAGCTTGCTTCGTGCGAGCTTGCCTCGTTTGAGCTTGCTTCATGTGAGCTTGCTTCCTGTGAGTTTACTTCGTGTGCGTTTGCTTCGTGTGAGTTAGCTTCTGGGAATCTTTTAATTAGCATGCAATAAGTAACGAAAATGCACAACAAAGTAAAAAAAAATCAATACAACTTAAATTAATACGATTAAGACTAACGTACGATCGTTTATTTGAACTAAATTGAAAATAATCGTTACATGATTACGATTAGTCGGTACTTAAAAAATACTGTGTTACTGTGTACGTATACTATAATGTGTAATATGAAATTCTTTAAACACCAAATGCATATATTGATCCTTTCAGTTTCATGTTAAACGTTTTCCACTTTAATTTAGAAATTTCGAAAGCATGTGCGCTTGGGTCATGTGCGCTTGGATCATGTGCGCTTGGATCATGTGCGCTTGGATCTGGGAGACATTAATTACGAATTTAAACCGCTTATGATTCCATGAAAGATTAACATATGACACTTGAACGCATAAAACTTGAAAAAATGGCAGTTAAATACACGACGATTGGACACAGCGACAGTTCAATACAACGACAGATGAACACAGTGACAGATAAAAACAGCGACAGTTTGACAAAATCCGCAAAAATGTTTGAAATTACAATATTATCATTTTTTAATGCAAATCTTATGATGTTATTAATTGTAGGTGAAAGATATTTCATTCATTTATAATATGGGTGGTTTATCGCGTACGCTGGATTTAAATTTCAAATTAAACGCAGTAAATTATTATTTGAATGAAATTTTTTCATTGATTTATAACATAGTTTCCCAAACTTATTTTCCCCGTGGACCCCCAGCCCAGTTTTATTTTCTTTCGTGGACCCCCCTTCAAGATGCCCAATTGTGAAGTTTATTAAATTTTTAAATACAAATATAAACACATTGCGATGGGTTTTTTGTAGGCCTGTATTTAATGGTCAGTATCTAATTCAAGATTTGGTCAGTAAATTAAATAAATGTTCAGTAAATTAAATAAATGGTCAGTACGTATTATAAACGGTGACACGACAATTCGACCAAAGACAACTCGTCCAACGACGATTCGTCCAAGACAATTCGTCCAAGGGACAATTCGTCCAAGGGACAATTCGTCTAAAGACAGTTCGTCCAAAAATTGAAATTAAATTAAAGTCAGGGGTTTTCAATTAAAATCGAAATATTTTCGGAAAATCAGTCAGGGGTTCTCAATTAAATAAAATAGAAATGTTTTCGGGATGTCAGTCAGGGGCTCTCAATTAAAATAGAAATGTTTTCAGGAAGCCAGTCAGGGTTCTCAATTAAAATAGAAATGTTTTCAGGATGTCAGTCAGGGTTCTCAATTGAAATCAAAAAAATTTTTCGGAAATTCTGGTATCGCCAATTAAAATCGAAGTGTTTCGAGAATAGTGAGGGTTGTTCAGTAAAAAAATCGAAAATTTTTCGGAAATTACGATTTCGACAATTAAAATCGAAGTGTTTCGAGAATAGTGAGGGTGTTCAATTAAAATCAAAATTTTTAGTTGAAAACTCCTGACTTTTCGGAAAACACTTCGATTTTAGTTGATAAACTTTTACTTTCGAAAAAAATTTTCGATTTTTTATTGAACAGCCCTCACTATTCTCAAAATACTTCGATTTTAATTGTCGAAATCGTAATTTCGAAAAAATTTTCGATTTTTATTGAACAACCCTCACTATTCTTGAAACATTTCGATTTTTATTGGTCTAATTATTGGACTAATAACTGGACTAATTATTTGGTCAGTATTTAATTTGATTTTTGGTCAGTAAATATTAAAGAAATGGTCAGTAACAAATACATAAAATGGTCAGTAAAAAATAATAAACGTTTAGTAAAAAAATAATGAATGGTCAGTAACTTTTTATGAAATGGTCAGTAGACATCCAAAAACACTCAGTAGATATCCATAAACGGTTAGTAATTAAAAGTGGTAGAACCATTTGGTAAATTTTGTGACTCTCCTTGAAAGGATGTTACTGAGCGAATGAACGCATAATAGTTTTAACGTAATCAGGTGTACTCATGTCAGAAAATAATTCTTCAATATTGTGTCAAATGTGATATAGTCTTTAATTCATAATCCTGGTCATAATTTTTCCTCTTACAACCATCCTTGATAAAACTCACACGCCGTCAAACTAAAACTGACCATTTTTTAAAATGACTGACCATTTAAATTAAATACCAACCGTTTTGAATAAATTACTGACCGTTTAATTTAATAACTGACCACATTCATACTGACCTAGTGGATACTGACTGTTTAATTTAATAACTGACCACATTCATACTGACCCAGTGGATACTGACCGTTTATAATACGTACTGAGCATTTATTTAATTTACTGACAAAATCTTGAATTAGATACTGACCCATTAAATACAGGCCATTAAATTATATTATTAGCAGCAAGGAACAATTTCATAAATTGCATTAATATTTTTTTCCTATATTTAAATTGTGATTTTTTTCTGTTTACATAAAAATTATTAAAGCTTTGTATAATTTTTTTACTATCTGTATATGTATATATATTTTTTTGTAATTGATAAATATTAAAAAAAGAGAAAAACTAGCACGCTTCGCGGGCCAGATTGTATGGGGAAACTAGGCCAGATTTTTTTGCTCGCGGGCCATTTTTGGCCCGCGGGCCGTAGTTTGGGCACCCCTGGCCGGTAAAGGATAGACTCGTTAAGGGGTCGTTATAGACTCAAGCTATAATATCAATCAAAAATATGGAATTTACAACCAAAAACCCCCATTTGCATCTCGTGGACCCCTAATACATCTCGTGGACCCCCTTTTCTTTTTCATTCTGACATGGACCCCCTGCCAGCGGTCATGGCCCACCGGGGGTCCAGGTGGACCACTTTGGGAAACTATGATTTATAAAGTAGATATTTTGAGATTAATTATGGAATAGGACTTTGCTGGAATACCCTGATCCTTTTGATCAAATTTTCGATGACTTTTTCTATGTCAGTTGGCTCAATTTCAGCAATAACGTGTTTTCGGCTCAGGAACTGTTTTTGGTTTGGTAGCATAGACTTTGGACATTACAAAATCCCTCAAAAAATATTACATGGCGACTAACTTCAACATTAACTTTGGCATTTCTGGAAATCATATAAACAGGAAATCTTTCACTAAATGGATGGCTTTTCTTGTCGTGTGGTATATAGCACCATCATCCTGTTGAAATCACATTTCTTCAAGGTCCATATTTTCCAATTGATACCACAATTTTTTAAATTAATTTAACTCATTAACAATAAGTGAAATACAGAAATCACAAATTCTACGAACTACTCGATAAGTATTCGCAAAACTTTCACCACGTTTATAACGTATTCAATGAAAATACATAAATCTTTTATAATGAACTATTTATAAAAATCTCAAAGGCTTCAGATTATAAAAAAATCAGGATTGCCATCTTAAAAATTAACCAAATTAAGTGACTCAAGGAAGGGTGGGGTGGTCAAAGTACTCATATTTTTTTTATTGAATTTGAATATGGAATTCATTTAATTTCGTATAAAACCGGACTGAACTTGTACTAAAATATTATAATAAATGTACTTATATCAACTATTGTGGGTAATTTTTCTATAAAATTCGAAGAATTCAGATAAAATACAAGGAATTATATAGCTGTTTTAAAAAACATTTCGAAGAACGTAAAGATTACTTGTTTCGGCCGGTGATGATTCGAAGAAAACATTTCATTTATCAAATAAGAGGTTATCGGTGTTAGTTTTGTCAACTATATAAAGATCGTTTCAACAGCTCATTTATTACATTTCGAAAAAATGGCAAAATTTTTGTGCGGTAGTATATTTTTATTCGTGTGTATCAGCAGTGCATTTACAAAAGGTATAATTTTGATTTTTACAAATATTATTTATTACATGTTCATTAATTATTCTATATTGTTTCAGAATCATGTACGATCAACGTGCAATCGCTCGCTTTCAAACCATTCATTCTTACATATAATGGCGATCTTTGGAATATGGAAAACGAGATTATTTCAATGGAAAATTCCCAGAATGCCACTGTCACTTGTCAACAATACAATTTCGAAAAATATCCAAAGCAATCTTCGATGAAAATCGTTTGTAACGACGGTAAACTAGTATCAGACACTGGAAAAGTTTTGACTATCAAAGATTTGAAATGCGAATTGAAAATCATCGATATTTTCAAATGCGATGTGATAGATTGTCCTGAAAATAACGTGGGAGTATGTTTCGCATATTTTGACAAAGTGAAAAATTCTAACGCGAAACTAACCGAAATGTGTTACAATACGAATATAAAAAGAACACACTTTGTTCGAATGAATATTTCGAAAAAACTTCAGCAAATCGGAACATTGGTGAACCAAAAAGAATTCACAGATTTATATGAAAAGATCGACATCATCAAAAATATGATCAGGTTCGATTACGAAAATAAACTTCGTGATTTGTTAGATTTGGATAGATCCATAAATTCAAACGACGAACTGAGAATTCACAAACTTTTACCAGAAAATTTCTTTAACGATCAATTGAAAGATGCTCAAAAATATCCAATAAACAATGTTGGAATTTGGCCGATGATTTTCGACGGGAATTGGAATTCGATTGTTCGAGATATCAAAAATTATTTAATCACCAAAGACAATCCTATCCTAGTAACGTTTGGAACTAAAGGAACTCTTATGTCGCATACTAATAAAATAATTTATTCCAAAGGGAAGAATGAAATGATTCCACAATTTGTATGGGCTTCTGTGCTAAATGAAAATGCGGATGATGGTGTTGTTATTGTTGTTTTGAATGATCCATATGCTTCTGTAAATGAATTGAAAACGAAAGTTTTCTGTAAAAATATCTGCGATACGATTCCTTGGATCAAAAATACTGTGAAAAATGATAATTATCAAAGGCCTGCGATAGGTTATACTTTCTGCTGTTCGTTGAGTGATTTTAATAAATCAATGTTGTTTAATTAATATTTTTTGTAAATAATAAATATGAAATTTTCAATACATTTTTGTTTTCAAAAATAAAATAATTAGTCATTACAAAATAAGAATTTGTTTTTGAACGACACGATCCTGAAATTTCAAGTATTCCTTTAAAGTTTTCATTGAACATCAGTTATGTCTAAAATACAAACATGCAAATAATTAATACTTTGTCAAGAATAAAGTGAAAATTGTTACATAAGCTTAATTGAATAAACAATATTTTTTATCGAAAATGTGATCTTCCTAGAATAAGAAAAAATTTTAAATAGATTTTTTTATATATAACACAGTTAACAATAACATTTACAGTCAAGTTTTTTATGCATGAACAGATAAACACACAACACTTGAACACGATTTGCAAAAACGTTTTTGAACATGCAGACGGTTTGTGTTTAAAAATAATCGTAAATTGTCATTATTTCTTGAACCTGATAAACTTATTTATTTATGTATGTATGATTTGGCGTATTCTTTAAATTTATCCCTTCCATTTTCGATTTCGTAAAAATGAGGACTAATTTACTACTAGGGAGGTCATTGGACCATTGGGTGGAAAATAATTAAAAAAAAAGCGAATATACAAACATATCCCGAAAGTCAAGTTAATAAAAAAGCTTGAAAATATTGAATATTTTTGTAAAAGTCCAGTCCGGTTTTATACAAAATCGAGTAAGTTCAAAATAAAAATTCAATAAAAAAAATAGGGGTAAATATATAAATATGAATAAAATGTCGTGTAAAAATTCACACAATTCACACTTTTCTAGAAAAAAATATATTTACAATACAATATATTATTATATATAACGGGACATAAGAACGAAGCGGCGTGTTGGGAAAAAAGGCGGGAAAAAAAGTCAACGGCTAACGTTCGCGGACGTAGCTTATTGATATTTATTTTCTTCTCGGTACAAGCTCTTTTACTTTGGTCGCAGAAAACTGGCTTTGAATTTTAATGCCAACATCCAGATAAACAGCTATTTATCCTTATAAACAATTAAATTAGTGCGTGAGGGGGGCAAAAAACGAGAGTCTTCTTTCGGAGGGTTTCGAATACAGCTTTTGTATACTTTTAAGAACGAATCGATTTTTTATTTTTTTTATTTTCAGTGGTTTAAAGCTGTATTAGGACTATTTTTGGCTATTTTACTTTTTTTTATGAATTGACTGAAAATAATTATTGGAATTCAAAGAAAATTATTTTTTACTAAACACACTTAATCTTCTTTTTACACGGTTCCGAAATAACACGGTTCAAGGAAGATGAACCGATTCCTTTTTTTACACGAATTTTTCAATTTAACCCGGTATAAAAATAATAAAAATATGTACATATTATTATGCCACAATGGTAAGATTCGATGCAGGCCAGTATACTGATATTATTATTCATATTTATGTAATTATGTATAGTTTTTAAATAAAAATTTTTGATGTTTTTCGATGATTTTACATGGCGAAAATTTTTCACATTGCACATTTTTTATAAAGTACATTTGGATGGAAGTTCTATTCAAATATAATGATGGAACCTATCTCCAATTTTTGTATGATGACCATAAATTTTTTTACACGATTTTTTATTTACACGGTAGTCCCTGGAACGTATTCCCCGCGTAAGAAGAGAATCGGTGTATTTAAATCTTCCCGATTTTTTGGAATTAGCAGGGACGACATTTCAGATTTTTCTAAGGGGGGCAAGCCAAAAATTATTCGGACCCAAAGAATTTTTTTCCCTAAAAAAAGGTAAACACTTCTTAAAATTATTCGTCACTTTACAAAATTATTCGAAACTCAATTTTTTTTCCCTAAAAAAAGATCAATGCTTTTTAAAACTACTTGTCACTTCTCAAAATTTTTCGTACCCCAAAAATTTATGGGTTTATTTATTTTACTACCCCCCCCATGTTTCCCCAAATGACGTCCCTGAAAATTAGCCTTTTTTTCGGAAAAATATCTTATCGTTTTATAAATATCTGAAATTTTAGATGTCAAATATTTTATTATATAATATAATATGTACTAATATATTATTGCATACTTTTGAATAACAAAGAAATGTTTGTGATTTCATAAAACATAAATCCGCAATTAATTTGCGATTCGCGAAATTTTAATGAATCAAACGAAAAAGAAAAATATCTTAAAATTTTCAACACTTCTACATAAACGTTTCGATTCTTATAATATCCAAGAATACAATAATAATAAAAATATGTACATATTGTATTTCGGAGAATTATGAATTCATGGAATGATAATAAAAAGCTTGAAAAAGCGCGGGAGTCGACGTTTTATATTTACGTTTTTATTTTGTTTTCCTTACTTCATTTTCTTTTTGTTTTTTCCCTTTTCCATATTTTAAATGGCGCCTAGGTGTTCGTTGCATCCGTTAATATATCCGTGTGCGAGATAGCCTCGTTCATTCCAGTGGCTCTCAATGTGTGTTTAATGTTGTTTATTTCAATACTATATAATATCATAAATAGATTTGAAAAAATTATTAAAAGTTATTTTCAGGTACGAAAATATACCGTGTATTTTTAATTTTATTTTGCATTTTATTTTACTTTTCGTGTTTTAATTTAAAGATTTTGTAAAAAAAAGATCATCGAATTGTAAGAAAGATGAGAAATGACTTTTTAAAACAAGGGAAATTGTATTACAGATTAAATTTTTTTTTATTAAAGGTGAGCACGTTTATATTTCATCATGCTTTTGTTCACCATGGCGATTCATCTTGATATGTGTGAGTATTATAAATAGAAAAAATAATTATGTTGGCTGATAGTATGAGCGACATTAACACTTTCCATTGAGTAACAGTGTCACTGTCGTTCACGTTCACGCTCACGCTCACGTACTTTTTTTTCGTGTCCAGTTTTTGTCTGGCACTTGGTGGTATTTGGCGGATGTTTTTTCGATGTTTCCCATGGGGATGTTCCCCATGGAGCACCTTGAGGAGGTTACCACCATGCTCAAAGAACAGCTGAAATGAAAGGATGTACATAGGAAGGGGAGAGGGGAAGGAGGGCCGATTCAAACACACGTACAGCACATACTGATGTACCGACCAATTGTAATTATTGTCACAATCACTTGCAACACTGGCACATTATATAGGGTGTCTTAAAATAGACGAAAGAAGTAATTTTGATAGAAAACATAGATTTTTAATTAAAAATTGTTATTTTTTTTATTGATTCATACAGTATACAGTATAGGGTTACGTGTGGAATAGCATATCAGGTAAATTACTTTATTGGCACATACAAATTTTTTTGTTGAAATTTTCCATGAATTTTTTCCATACATGTTGCTGAATTTTGTTGATATGATGTTGATAGAAAGTCGTGGAAAATGTCAACGAAAAAATGCGTATATGCCAGTAAAGCCATTTACCCGATATGCTATTAACTGGCAAATACACTTTGACTGTAACATATACATACGAGTATGTTAAAAAATAAAACAAAAAAACAAAATTATATTTGCGAAACTCAAATGGGTCACTTGAAATCATCAAACGGGTCACTTAGTGACCCGCGGGTCATAGGTTGCCGAGGCCTGCTCTAGCCACACCCGTAGCTTGAACCATCATCAATACGATCGATAGTGCCTGCAACATACTGCTACACCACGGGCTGGCATGCTCACGCTCACTCACGCTCGCTCATGCTCACGCTCACGTTCACTCACGCTCGCTCATGCTCACGCTCACGTTCACTCACGCTCACGTTCACTCACGCTCACGTTCACTCACGCTCACGTTCACTCACGCTCACGTTCACTCACGCTCACGTTCACTCACGCTCACGTTCACTCACGCTCACGTTCACTCACGCTCACGTTCACTCACGCTCACGTTCACTCACGTTCACTCACGTTCACTCACACTCACGCTCACGCTCACGCCATCCATAGGGTCTCACAATCAGTGAAAATTCGCCAAAACGTGAAAAAGAAGATGGGATATCACAGTTTGAGGACATCACGGTTGCATTTTATCAAACGTGTGCCAGATTTCACGCATGCGCGCTCTCTTTATAAGCGCGACGACTCTTTCGAAAGCCGCGGCTTAATTAAAACGCTCCTTCGCGCCACTTAATTGCATAAAAATCCGGCCATACCTTCGCGCCCTTTTATTACGCCGGCGCGCTTTTCAAATATTCGAACGCCCCTTCTCGCTCTCACTCGCTGTTTCAGGGGTGCAGCTTTTTTCGTCGTTGTGGAAAACGTTTTAATTTTCGAGTGGAAAATATTTTTTTTTGTTTTGTTGAACAATTTCATTTCGTGCTGTGAAAATTCAAATAAAAAAATTGACACAAATATTTTTTTGCTATCGATCTGATAACGATTTTATCAAATTCATTATTTTCATACTCAACGATTCTATAATAAATTCATTTATGGATAAAAAAAATTTCAATTCGTTTCAATTTTGAACGATTCTCATCTAGCATATATCGAACATTTTTTTGATTTCATCTATTTGATCTTTTCTGATTTATTCCATACTTTTTCAAACACCTTTTTCTACCTATTAAGTGTCAGTATCTATTTTTTATAATTTTTTCAATTATGAGGGAAAATAAAATATTTTAATAGTCATTAGCAATATTCATATGAGACATGTAATAATTTTAAAATTGAAAACTATGTATATGAGTAAATAAAAATATTTTTTTATTTTATGATTGAATTCGAACATGATTGATTTATGTACATTTTTTTTAAATATCGAATCATTGCGGTCCTATAGGAAGCAATACAATAAATAAAAATTCTCAATAAAAAATCGAATGAAATACGTCAAAACAATCATATTTCGAGCCTCGAATTTTTTTCTTTATATCGAGCATTCAAGAGTTTCTTTTATTTAATTCAATCGAATTCGTTTTATTTACTTTCCTCGAATAAGAAAAACTAACAGCGCCTACATAAGACATTCGACCTTTGTAAAGCCATTCGTCTCCCCGTTTTCCACGAAACATAACACTTTTTTTTCACCACCCAAATCACACGGGAAGTATCCCGATAAATTGTTTGTTTACAGCCCAAAGGGCCTATATAGGCGAAAATACGATATAATATATAATATGATGGCGTTCTCGATGGAAAGTTTCTAATTGAATTAACTTTCTTTTGTGGAGAAAGGCCAAAAGCGAACCTTTTGACCTTTGACTAATTATACCTACGGACGAATGCGGCGCTAGATCGATAGTTTCAATGGAAAAAAATAAAGCCTTTCCTTTCCAAAGTTGTCTGCGCTTTTTATTACGAGTCTCTCTCTGGTCGGATTTAATTAAGGGTTTGGATTTTTTTATGTGTGGGCCAAATATTTTTTATGAATCACTTTCCCATTGTTCCATTTCGGCGATTGAAAATTTATGTATTCTGATTTTGGTTATTATATTTAGTAGAAAAGTTTTAATATTGGTCGTTTAAATAGAATATGTTAATTTTTATCGAATATAGCAGGTAGTACCCGGTGTTGCTCGGGACTCTGTGAAAATAATTTGTGTACCGATTTTAATTGTTGTTACAATCAATAGCGACGCTGATACATTATAATATAATTTGTATGGCGAAAAAACTAAAATGCGAAATGATATTAAAAAACGAATACTTACTTAGTTTGTCCAAATTTTAAATCTCACTCTTGCCAAATTTAATGAAGATTCGTCTATCGGTTTAGGAGTTTATTGGACACATACATAGTTACATACATCGTTTGAGTTTTATATATGGACCATTTATTTTGAAAGTGGTGCAAGTCCATTTTTGAAAAAAAATGAGATATCCCGTAATTCATGCTTAATTTAATGTAAATTTTTTATGTATAATTAGTCCATGTTTAATTTCTTAAAAAATTCCCATGTTTTGTACAGCTTAAAATCGGTCGGTGAATGAAATTGTATAATCGTTGATTTTGAAAGTGGTGTAAGTCCAATTGACACCGGCAGGTGGCTCTGCAGGTGATATGTGTACAGGACAAAATCGAAATTTACAAATGGCATTGATGTGGTAAAGGTTGTCCAGTCGTTGGAAAATAACATTCACATAATTGATCACAAATTTTTTACTCTCGGGGCATTCATACCTTCCGAACGATGCAGATTTTGGCATCATAGAAATGGCATTGCAAAAAAAAGAATATTCTGTACACACCACAAGATTATTATGATGTAATAACACAATGTAGAAAAACATGACAAATTTATTTTACATGAAATGAAACGAGAGAATTTCGTTTCAAAAAAAAAAAAAATCTTCAAAATGCGATTAAAAACAGATTAAAAAAACACTAATGGTGAACAGGTCTATTGGTTGCAAATATGTTGGTTGAGGTTTCTCAAAAGTGCACCATATACTATTTTATATAAAACATCGATGAAGGACGCCGAATTTAAAACTATAAATTTATTACCCACACGTCCTGGAAGACCGCTAAAATTTGAAAAAATCGCGCTGGCGCCTTTGTATCAAAAAAATTCCAGGCCTATTACTTACGAAAAATATAAAAAACATCAAGCAGTTATTACCTTATATACCACCGGTGCATCATGCATATTTCGAACACTGCCACATGCAGAGCATAAGTAAATACTATCAGTATCTTGTAATTTTGATAATATAATTAGCGTCTAAAATTAAGTTTTATGTCATGTCATGCGTATTTGTAAACAAAATTGGATTAAAATAAAGTATATTTTAAGAGATATTTGATTTTTCAAAACTGAAATTAAACGATTATTACAAATGTCTAATTTTGAAAGTGGTGTAAGTCCATTTACAGCCCATAAATATGTATAATTGTAGTCTAATTTGTCTGAAACAAATCTATATAATCAAATTAAATATTGATAAAACAATAAAAACATTGCCAGACTTCATATTATTTGCCTATATTTTTAATTAACAGATATGCAAACCTCTAATTATCTCGAAACAAGAGAAAATGGACTTACACCACTATCAAAATAAACGGTCCATATATAGATAAATATTTTTTTTGATAAAAATAAGTATTCTTTTTATAATAAAAGATCAGTATTGTATCATACTAGAAAATAATTTAAGAAAAATTGAATCGAATCATTAAAATAAAAAATAACAGTTACACTTTTAGTTAAAATTTTAACCGAGTTAAAATATTGTATAGTATTATCATGTATTATTATACTAACTAATATAAAAATTAATTGAAGGATATTTTCATTTGAATCTTGAAGATGATGGAAATAAATTGAAGAAAAAAGTATTTAAATATTGCATATTGAAATTATAAAAGCGCTTATATAATCATATTAAGGAACTTAAAAATATTCATAAATATTTATATTTATCAACAAATAAATAATACCGTTCTATTAATAGTTTGCAATAATATTATATATAGTTTAATACAACAACAATCGTATTATACAAAGCTAAAAATAACATTGCAAGTTCCCTCTCACATTCCATTTTATATGATACAAATAATAAAATTATACTCACATCTGTGTAATTCGAGTGCGCTGAATTAAAGCACGTAATGTTTTTTCAGCCGCTGAAATAAAAACATACACACAATAAACGTAGGTGGAAAAATGGCCAGACGCAGCAGCACTGGGACACGTACAAGAAAGAGTGGATCAACGTATACGTTTGAGGAGTCTAGAATCAAAATTCACAATTTTCATAGATAGTAGAATTTATTTTATTGTTGGATTTTGTATATTTTTTTTGTTCAATGACTTTCAAAACAAAAATAATGGTTGGATGTGATAAGATATTATAGTGCCATCTGTTATATATCAGAAAAAATAGCATGTATGAAAATTTACATATATGTATATGTACATATATAGCACATACATGTCAGACATTCAAATTATTTCATAAATAATTATCCGTTCATTGATTTCAACCGATTTACTGAATATTTTATAAATATTATTCAGTAAATATCAACTCACATTTTTAATACTAATTTTATATCAAAAACGAAAACGTTTTGCTTTTGTAAATTGTGGAAAAATTTCATATTTCTGTTTAAATTTTTTTATTGATGGAAATTTTATTGTAAATTCGTTCAATTGGACGTAGCGAGTTTTAATTCTATGCCCCGTATGTACATATGAGGACGTCGTATATGTTGTGCCACGTTTTCAGGGAAAAATGTCTGAATTGTGCCCGAGGGGCTTCAGCAGGATCTGAAACCATGGGCCAGGTGAACACTTAAAATCGACGTTTGCACTAGTCTGTGAGAAGACGTGTTGATTTGTAGAAAAAAGTGGTATATGCCTTGTGGACTTATACCTATTTATGTATTACTTTTGGACAACATTTAGTCAAAGAAGGCAAGCTGACATTAAGCTGTTGCTGATTTCAGAGACAATTGGTCGATATATGTTATCAATAAAGGTAAGAAGTTGTTGTTAAAAGTCACTCATGTTACGTGACGTTTGTGCAATCACATTTTCTAATGTAAATGGAAAAAATCTTGCGTTTTTAAAAATTTTATTGAAAGTTATGTCCCTGTTTGTTGGTAAAAAAAAATCAAAATTTAATGTTGAAAAATATGATAGTTGACTTGTCTTATGAAAGATTTGAATTTCTGACACTAATGTGGCTAAAAATACTTTGGGGACCATAGATGCAAGTTTCGATTTTGTGAATCACATGTGATGAAAAGTCGACGAACAGGACACAATTGAGGATCGAAAAGGACCATCATAAATACGAATCACTTACAGGATTATCAAATATTTTAATAACATCGAAAAGGACCATCATAAATTATAATATTCTATTATTCTCTTTCGCTGGCCATTGTGTATTTTAATTTGATTAGCCCTGATGTGGATTTGTTTAATATTAAATATTTGGAATTAATTAATTGTTTATAGTTTTATTGCAATGTCAAATTGCCATAGGTTAGTTAATTTAAATTGAATTAAATTATATTTATTAACAATATATTGTATGTATATGTACATATGTATGTATATATATATTTTTTTTTCTTCTCAAACTTTTATTGATTGTTAAATTTTTCTTTTGGCCACCATAGCGATGTGACCTGTGACCTGTTAGGCTATGGTGGTATATGTGTACTCATACAGTAATGTATTTATATAATTATGTATTTGTATGGGTAAAATAAAATAAATAAATAAATAATAGCATCATAATTAGGGTGACCATATTTCCCAGGATCCAAAACGGGACGTTTCCCAAAAAAAAATTGCCCCCCTTCCCTATATAAAAAAATTGTTGCACGTTTAAAAATTTTCCCTCAATTAATATCGGTAAGGAAGTACACTACCGATGAAATTTATTTTCCCACCCATATTTTTTCCAATATCATACATTTATTAACAAATTTATTACTCAAAATAACTTTTTAACAATGGATAATATCATTTCAAATATATTTAGAGAAGAAAACACGATCAGAAGTGACAGAAAATATTTTTATGATTTTTTTCTATTAAGAATAGAACTATTGAAAAATCCATCTTTTATTTTCATGCCATATTTTTCTTTTCAGTTAATCGAATTCTTTCATTATTTTATATTGACGAAAGAATGTTTAATTCAAAAATGCATTTAATATTTATTTTCATTTTCATTAAAAAAAAAAAAAAAAAAAAAACAACAGCGTTTAAGTTTAGCACTTTTTGCATCATGTCTTTATCTATAATTTTTATTTTTGGAAAAGTTTTCAGCGAAAAACAGTGAATTTTTTTAATTACACGATATTAGTAATGTACAAAATAATGCGTTTTTCGGTTTTAAAAAAAAGTAGGCTACCTTTAAATGACATTTTTGAAAATACTATATTAGTTTTTCTGTCGAATTTTTGAGCGATTCATTAAAAAATCGAAAAAATCTAGCAATAATACAAATTAAAATATAAAAATAAGACTTCAATTAAATTATTGACCAAAAAAGATTCAAGGAAAACACATTAAAAAATATAATTTTGATAAATATAAAAAAAATTCAGCCATCTTATGTCCATAAAAATACGTAAACCGGCAAAACGGGACAAATCGAACTATTTTACGAAAATGACGGGACGAATGCAAGACGCGACGAAAACGGGACGCATGGTCACCCTAATCATAATATTTTAATAGCATAGCAAAAACAGTTTTTTTTATTCGATTTGTTATTTCAACATAATTAATGTTACAACAATTTTTGGTCGGTCGCGATCTTTTTAAAAGAACGCGACCGACGACATAAAATATACCTGTCGATAAACATGATTTTTTGTTGTATTGTCGTTTATGATGAAACGGTAGCGTTAGTTGTTTGCGATCTTTTCGTAAAACTGGACGTGTCGTGAATATATTCGCATATCCTTTTACTATTTAATTATCTTAAATTGGCTTGGACCAGTTCATCATCGTGGTGAAGTCATTATCATCGTGGTGAAGTCCTCCGAACGTTTTTTTTCAAATTTCGACGCCTTTTTTATCGATGGTGTAATCTCTTCCAACCCTCCAACGAAATGTGACAATCAGTATCGGCCTCGAGACTTTTTTATGGCGAAGGTATTGGACCTTCAGCCTTTCGCTTACCATTATGGAGCTCCAAACAAGAAATTTGAAGAACCTGCACCATCTTCATCAGTAGACTCGACATCAACTATGCCTGATCTTCGTAGAACTTCTGAATTTGGTACTCGATCTTGTAATTTTATATCGAAGATCGATCGTAGACATCATATGTGGAAGACATACAAGCTTCGAATATACTTTTCGTAAAAAAACACCAGATTTTGAAGACATATTATTGAAGGTAGAAAAAATTGTCACCTTATAAACTACCAGTTTGATCTTCAGCTATAGATCATGAGACGTCCAAATTTACTTTTCGAAAAAAAGCTTGGCTTTGTGAGTCATATGAGCCACGGAGGAACTGTTTCCTGAAGGATATATTGGAGTTTTTTCATCAACAAGTCATCATGGAGGATACAGATAGACAGACGGAATTGTGTTAATATTAATTATTTGCAATTTTCTCTATTTAAAGAAAGTGTTCAGTGAATACGAATAATTTCGAAAATCGATCTATATATCGATTACATAATAATAATTTTATAATAATATTTAGTGTATCGGGTAATTCAAAAAAGTAATCAGTGTTTCAAAATCATTTAAAAAGTGTTCAGTTCATCAAAATAATAAAAAAAAGTGTCTATTGCATCAAATCAGTTTAGAAAAAGTGTTCAGTTCAATACACCAGAGACCAGAGGAAACCAGAGAGACCAGGAGAGACCAGAGATTGCTTCTTCGGTGCTGAAAGTTCTAGAGCTGTAATGTCCGATTGATAAGCATGGCCATCAATCGGACATAAAGGTTTGTGGCTTATAATTTCATCATTTTTCGATTTTATTATTCGTGAATTTTTCAATTTTTTTGTATATAATTTCCGATGTGTTTTATACGAAATCGAACGAATATGTTTAAATAATTATTCGACGTCTTTTTTGATGTAGGTAGATGAATAAAATATCGTTTTTCGGTTGTTTATCAGTAGTCGGTAAAAATTAAATAATGTTACAAAAACGGCGGTATGAATGCAAAGCACGAAATAAAAAACGGAAATGTCTCGGCCAAAACGAGGCGTATATAGACCTTAATAATCGTACATAATTTATGTAATATAATTATTATTTTATTTTTGGTTTCATTTATTTATGACGTATGTATATTGTATGTACATATAATATCAATATCAGAGGTACTAATTAACGCAGGGGTGGTCAATTGTTTCAAATGGCGGGCAGGATAGAAAATTTTTTGGGCCATCGTGTACTATGTCAAGTAAAAGATAATAAATCATTTTAAATTTCTTTGAAATCTACTTTTAGTTTAAAAATAAGTAAACCATAATTTTGGGAATTTTTCGTATTGAAATTTTTGTAACATTTTTGCATAGTGGGAAAATGATCGATTTTTTTCTAAGGTTATTCAAAAAAAAAGTAATATGTGGCCATAAATGGTCTGATGAAATTGAATACTTTATACATCATTGTATATTTCTTTTCTTTGAAATTTAAAATTTAACTTATTCAAATAATTCAGAATATTGGTCGGAAAACAAAAATCCTTTTGCCAAGAAATCTGTTTCAGTTCAGGAAACTGATTTATTTTCTGTTTCGTTTCCATAAATATGACGTTATCTTTTTTTAATTTTCATACTACAATAACTTGTTTTTATGTAGGTTATTTATTATTTTTTTTTTCATTGACATCGTATGATTTTAAATTTTTATTTCGGTTAAATATTTTTTAATATTAAGTAAATATCGCTCATAAATTATTTCGATATGGATGTCAAATGTTGCTTTAATGTTTAAATATCATAAAAAACGTATTGTTTTTGCGTTTTTTATACAAACGTTGTTTAACCCCCATACAAAGATTGTCGCTATGTACGGTAACAAAATTCGGTCGATTTGCAACAACAATTTTTTCGCTGAGTCAGCGACAAAGAACAGGTCTTCCAAGTAGTCATATATTTAAATACATTTTTATTAATAAACGATATTGAATCGTGTGAGTTTAGATATATATTTTATTTTTATTTAAACTTCGGAATGAAAAGTTAAAATAGATTTGATTAGTCAAAGATTTATCGAAAATGTAAATAAAAATAAATTAAATCAAAATTTAACTCAATTCAGATTCGTTTGTGAGACGAATTATTCATCGCAAGGGTCAGATTGGGCACATTAATTCAATATGTGTAGTTATAATTGAGTTTGTGGCAATTACGCATATCTGAATATTTATAAGATCGATCGTAAAGACAAATAAGTAATTTCGTTTTTTCGCAAATCGATTCGATACAAGTGCTATCTTCAGAAGTAACACGACATTTTTTTATGCGAGAATAATTTATAAGGCCACATACAATTTTTTTATGAGTGTGCGCAAAAGATTCGTCCCGAAGATTCAAAAAAGGGCAAAGTTAATTACAACTTCTTAAGTGGTATACGAGAGAAAAAAGCGATTCGCTCATCAAATAACTTTTTTCATATTGTCCTCTTATGACCGCGGCTTTAGTACATTGATTCAATTAAAACTTTTCTGCTTACGCAAACATCGACCGAAAAAAACATATTCCCACGCACGCGAAAAACAATTATTTATAAACGGACATTAAAAGCTTGGCCTTGCCCAAAGCTTCATTTGTTACATTAAGTAAAAAGTTTCAGGTTCATTCAAGAGGTTCGAACTTTCAAAATTGTCAAATTGCTTAGACCTGGCTTGTCCAACATTTCGGCATGCGAGGGCCAAATGTACTAACATCGTGGGCCACTTATAAATTTCAAATTTTAAAATTCAAAAAAGTATTAAAATATTGGTAAAGTTATTTATCTCCATTATAAATTCTTTTCGTTGTAAATTATAAATGCTGTTCGTTTATGGGCGCATATGCGTGTGTTTTGTGTGAGCCATTTTTTGACAGCTTTCTTAACTTGCGTTGTTTGCGACATTTTTTACTATCGTGATTTATTTCATGGGTGGTTTGTCTTATTATATGATTCTTGGACCGATTTTTCGTATTATTTTTGAGATGAATGATAATTTCAACGAAATAAATAATCGAACAAAAAAAAAGTCAAGCTTGCGGGCGCAATTTGAGCATAACACGGTCATTCACGAGCATTATCGATTTGCATTTTTTTTTTCAATTTAACGTTAAAATATATATATTTTGATTAGAATGTACATACATACTTGAAAAAATCGGTTCTTCAACAACTCAAAAAAAGAATACTAATTTTCCTCAAATTACAGCGAAATTCGAGAAAAAGTTAAATGAAACATGATCAGTAGACAGTTGTCATTTTATATCATTGAGATAATTTGGAAAGTTTGAGTTTTCTGAAACTAAAATTTTTGAAAAATGTACGAACTTTTAACGGAATCGAAAATATTTCGAACTGCAATAAACTTTGTACATAGTGACAATGTAATTAAATTAAATTCACAAAATATATATTCATGATAGAGCAGCAGAAACTATTTAACAATTGTACGTTATATTAAACGGTGTAAGTATGCGAAAATTCCAGGGCCGGCGCGTCAAATAGCGCTCGAAAAACACAATTAGCCCGGCGGGCCCGTTGCGCAGTCGAGCGCTGCAGTTTTATAATTAAAACGACATTATTGCAGACACACCTGCGAACGTACAGCTGCAGCTGCACTCTCGACACATGCACATGCATGCACTCTAATGTTATATATGGGCCGGAAATTGGCCCTCAAATTGAGCCTCTACAAAACTCCACTTCTAAATACAATTTAGACCGAATGAGTTAATTATTTTTGCATTTTTACATTTTTTCGATACAATTTCGTTTTTTTTTCATATCACAGATTATAAATTTAGGGTAAAATATGCTATCACCTCGCACTAAATAATATTAGCGACATCTAGATTGGGGCTTGCAATACCAAAAATAAATAAGTAAATAGCTAAAAACGTACCATCAGTAAATTGAAAAAAAATACCGGTAATTACCGTGAATTAAGGGTAAATATAGACATATTATTGCAGAAAAATTTTTTTTGAAAGGGCACTTTTATGAGTGTGAAGGGCGCTATTATGGTTTTGTGAACCTGGGGGTTATTATATAGTGTGACTTTCGGTGCTGAAACTAGAATAAATGATTACTAACTACCCCTTCCCCCATGAATTCCCATATATAAATATTTTATATAATGTGACTTTTGTTGAAACTAGAATAAATTATTACTATCCCCCCCCCATGGATTTCCATACATATATTTTATATAATATAATATTTAGGTTTTAATCAAGAATACTGTGTTTTAGTAAAAGTAGCCGCATACAGTTATACTTTAATCATTTAATCTACATACGTTTATTTTTTTATTTACCGGTAAATAACCGGTAACGGGACAAATTATTTACCGTTTTCCGGTAATCGAAATTTGACGGTAAATTGCAAGCACTAATCTAGACGCGTTTCCTTTTCACTTTCCTTTTAGAAAAACTGAACGTGGGGGTTGGTTAGGCCAAGGTTTTTTTTGCGGGTTGATAGTGTAGTGGCCCCTAAATTTATATCGAAATATGATTTAATTATTATTATTTTTTAATTTATTAATAAATTTAGTTATAGTAATGGATTTTAGAGAGAATATTGTTCGAAGGTCAAGAATGTGAGATTCTTCCGGTCGCATTTTAAGGGCCAATTTACCCTTTTCGTTAATTTCGCGTTGTGCACTCCTGGCCGGAGAGTTATTGTGACAGCGCGCGTCGATTTCGAAAACGGACGAAATTTAATTAAGCCAAAATTTACGGTGCGACGAAATTCGATGAGGAAACTGTCACGGCGTCTGTTGGCCGACAGTATGAAGCAAGAAGACAAGGGATTACAGAAACAATTGGAGAATAGATCATTTGTTAGAGTTGAGCATTTCCTTGAATTCCTAAATCTTATATTGATCAGGCTTGTCCAAAATTTCATTATGCGGGGGGGCCACTTTGGCCGAAATGTACAAATATCGGGGGCCACTTAAAAAATTCAAGTTTCAAAATTTCAATTGTTGTAAATCAAAAACGTAACAAGTATTAAAATAATGGTGAAGTTATCTATTTCCATTATAAACTATTTCGATGAGTACATTTCGGAATAAATTCTGTTTGTTTTTGTGTGAAAAGTTGGGGTTACTCGCTCAAGCACTGGGGCCATTTTGGCCCCGAGGTGGCCCTTTGGACAAGCCTGTATCTATATTTTGTGTATGAAAGTTTTTTTTGTATGTGTTACGCAACGTTTTTGGAATCGCGTTTCCACAAAAAAATGCATAAAATCTTGCGATTTTTTTTGTGAAATTTAAGGTCATTTGTTAGTGTTGTCTTTCTTTTTTGGTATTAATAAAATAAATTTTTGATATCATCTGTTAAAAAAATCAACGCGTCTTACGAAATACGGAATATATGTAAGGCTGGAAAATATATACATGTATATGAAAAAAAATGTATATTTTCATGTATATACATTATACATGAAAATATATACATGTATATAATATATATTTGGTGATACTAGAGTGATGAAATATGGTTTAAAAGGGCGTTATAAATTATAAACGAAAGGCTCGGTTTTTCAAATAATAAAAAAGCTCATTTTTATAGTCGGGGAGTTGCAAGTTGAAAAAATAATTTTGATTGGAATATCGAATTTTGCTATAATGTTATTTACATTTCACAAAAAATGCAAGATTTTTTGCTTTTTCCACGGAAAACGAAATTACACTAACCTTGCGTAATTGTAACAAAAACACGTGTAACATTTTATTTCTTTGTATCTATTATATTTAACATAAGATTGAATCCTCGAAGACTCTGAAATCTGGTCTGAACAATTTTCAACACATAAAAATAGTTTCAAAGAAAATTTTCTGATACAAAGGCTTGAATATAAAAAAAAATCCAATAACCAAAATCATTTACTGATCACGAAAATTGTTGCTTAACTTCTGCGACTGAGATGCGTTCACCGATTAAATTAAAAAAAATATATTAATTGTGATACACGATCGATAAATCACCGCGGGAAAATGTCGCCGTTGTTGTCGATCTTCAGCGCTGCCAACTTGAGCGAGAGCGATCGCATACAAAGAGCAATGCGAAATTTAATCAAGGAGCTCAAAATTTTCATCGACTTTTTTCGTCATTGGCGGTTTTTCACTTTGAACGGCCAACGGGGACGTTTCGTGCAAATTGTGCAATCGTGTTCAGCAGACTGGAAAATCTGAAAAATGTGTGCTGGCTCTCCTTTTCATTTTTTTACTCGTTCTCCTTCATTGTTTTGCTCTGCAGGTCTGCGTTTTATTCGAGTTGATTATTGCATTTTTATTTATTTTTAGGCTAGGAGCATACTACCGACTTTTCTGTCTGCCGATAGTTTTATCAGGTTTTTAATCAGTATGGAGACATCTCCATACTGCAAGTGCGCAAATTATAACAACTCGTTATAATTTGCGCACTCGCATTCATCTCCAAACTGATTAAGAACCCGACGAAACTATCGGCCAACAAAAAGTCTATAGTCTGCGCTTAGCTTTGACCTTACGTACATGTATTCGGATGATAATAATTAGATATGGCTCTGCATTCAATAAGGTTCTAAAGCCAGGGTTCGGCAAACTTTTTTGGAAAAGGCCAGTTCGTAAAAATTTGAGACTTGGCAGGCATTGAAAATATTAATATGGGTAATTAATATACTCAATGAGCAACAAAATAAAGGTTCAAAATTTTTAAAAGTTGAAACTAGTTGATCTCAAAAGGGTTGTTTGAAAATTTTAAATATTTTTATATGCAGGCAGTATCACGAAAATAATTACCAATAAATGAGCCGTTCAGTGCACACAACGATTAACTCCATAAAACAAAAAGTTGAGAAAATCGATGAAACAATGTTCATTGATTTTTAAAATTCCCTTTATAATATAAATTCAAATAAATATTGTAGAATGCATAAATATAGGTTTAGTGCATTTGAGTTGCATTATTGCGATGATTTACATTGGAGTATGGAATTAATCAAAACGGCCCTGAAATAAATTATTTATTATTCAATGGTCAAAAAATTTTTGTCGTTTTTTGATGTTAATCTTCATTATTCAGAAAAGTTATTTTAAACATAAATAGTTATGACCATACCAAGTGCTTTAACACTTAAATTCAAAATTTTTCAAAAAAATGGAGTTAATTAGTCTGTGCACTGAACGGCTCAAATATCGCCGCAGGATATTTTTTTCATTTTTATTTAATTCTATACTATCGTTATAAACATAAAATTTTCTAAAATACATAGTTTTGGAGAACAATCAGTTTCAATTAAGAGTCTGACAGAAGCTCCTCAATTGTACAATTAAATGGATTTTGAAATAAGGATTTTTTTGCTCGAATCATGATCAAGACCCAAAAAACGCTTTTGTAACTATAGTTTAACAATAAATTAAAAAAAAAATATATCTGCTGTATTTTTTGAGGATGAGAATTTATAAATTGATTCAATTTTTTTTAATTTACTTAATTTTTCATACAAAAATAATATAAACTGGATTTAAAACAGGTGGCGGACCGGATTTGTTCCGCAATTCGGAGTTTGCCAATACCTGGACTAAACTAATCAAGAACATTCAAATTAAATACACAGTATCCGTAATGAACTGCATCGATTCCATTCAGTCTGCGGTGTGCGGTGTCGTCGCAGAACTCAATTAAGCATAAGGGCCTCGTTCGAGATAATGGTCGACATCGCACGTGTCGGGGCCAACGTGCCCCCCCCCCACACATTGCCCCCTATGCGATTTTTCGAAATGGCGGGAAATTCTCGTGTTTGTCTCCTTTTGATTCTCGACGCGTGCCGTATCGTAATTTGTGATCGGCGATTGATGGGCGTTACATAGTTGGCCGCAACGCGCAATGCATGCGGCCAGCGCCGAAACGGCAGGGTTGCCAATTGTACGGGTGTTTGTTTGTTTGGAATTGTTTGACAAAATTTTCAAAATCAGATTGGAAAATAAATAAATAAGGTGACTACATCAGTGGTTGATTATGTACCTGTGGTTGACTACTTAAAAAAAAAACGTAAAAATTAAGTTTTTTAAAGGCAACTAATTATTTGGCTGGTTAATAATAACTAAAATGATCAGTAAAAAATTGTTAAATGATCAGTTAGGTTAGGTTAGGTCAGCTTACTACTACGTGTGACTACATTGAGACTTGATTCAACAAGTTCAAACAGGTTTTCACGTGCACAGAACTGAATAAAAACCATATATGTACTTTATTTTTACTGATCAAAATAGTTTTTTTTACTGATCAATTAAATACAGGCCATTTTTAAATACGATAATCTTGCGAAAGGGTGCGTTTAAATAGCTGTTTATTAAATCTTATCTATCGCACCCTTACCGAAAGATTATCGTTTTAAAAAACTTTAATTTTTACGGTTTTCTGAGAAGTGGTCAACTACAGGTACGCGGTCAACTATTGGTGTCGTTATTTTATTTTTTATTAATTTTTTTTCGAATGAGTATTACAGTTTCAAAATTCTATTATATCTAAAAATATTGAAAATTCGTAACAATATCAGTCAAGTCAATGACAGAAGTTTCTAGATTATAATAGTAATGGTTTGTCAATTTACCTTCATCATCTGAAGTTATTAAAAGCTTCATATTACGAATTACTACGACTGAACGACGTCTCTACGAATTGTAACCGGATGTCATTTATTGCGTTGTATCTTATGCAAATGCAGGTAAAGTTGTCAGATCGTCAATTTATTTTTCTACTTTATTTTAGAACAACTGAACGTAGAGGGTTAGGTAAATGCCACATGTCAGCCAAAAGTCTGAACGTATTTGTTCACATCAGTGAACACCCGGATGAATCCGGAAGTTTCAGATGGAGTTGTTTGCGATTGATAACAGTTCATTTTAATTATTAATTAAAATATTAAATAAATATTCAAGGCCAATGACACTTCGTAGTATGACGCTCTGTAATTGTCGTAATCGATGATAATTGCGACAATTAAAATTCGACAAAATTGCGATAAAATAAATAAATGAATTAAAATGGGAAATTAAAGATTAACAAAACATTGCATAAGTGATCAGCAGTCGCTTGATCATTTTTTATATTTGTTGTGTCAGCGGATGGCCCGAAATTGATCATAAACGGGTGTGATCAAGTTAATGATTCGTGGTATTTTTTATGAAACAGAGTCGGCATCTGTGAGTGACATTTGACTATCATCGCGAACAATTCTATCTGAAATGGACCAGGAACAATAAAAAGCTTGAAAAATGAGAACAATAATGTAACGAAGCACGGGCCGATTATAAAAGCGATGTAAAATCATTACAATCACATTACAATCTACCCAGAACCGCTGCCCGATTGGTGTCCACGTTGATTAAATCGAATACAATAAAGAAACTTGCTGTAAATTTTGAGTTTGATTTACATCAACGTGTCAAGATTTATTCGCATTACACCTGTTTACCATAATTCTTTTCGACGCTTCCTTCCTCAAAAGGAACCAGAACGGCAAAGTCATCTGATAACGATGTATCGTTGGCATTTTTCTCAAATTTGAACTTTTGTTCCTCTCGGATAACTTAAATTCAGCTTTTAAAATTATTTTTAGTCGATCAGTTTTAAATTTTTAAAATTTAAAATCAGTTTTCTTATTGTACTTTGAGTAGAATTACTCATATAAATATCTTCGAGTTTGCTATATGGCCTGTAGAACATCAAATTTTTGATGTTTTAAAGTTTGCAGACTCCTGCTCTAAACCACACTCTCTGCATTAGAATTTTTCCGTGTACTATTATTGGTGCGATCCATCCCATATCCTCCATATAATAATAGCGCTATTCTGTGTGTCTGTGTTGTAAGGACGCTAGAAATTACTATGCGAATTTAGATCCTTTGCCAATGTGCAATAAGGACTCTTTTGGTTCACATTGTCACGCTAGAAATTATGCACTGAATTAGATCCTTTGCCAATGTAAGTGTTAAGGACTATTTCAGCGTTCACATTTTCACGCTAGAAATTATGCACTGTTCGAAATTGGAAATTTTTGTTTTTTATTTGAATTTGAATTATAAATATTTTTTTTACATTTGAATTTAAGTAATTTTTATTTTGATTATTATATTAGGGGTACCGGAAAAAAGTCCATTTTTTTTAAACATAATAAAAATTTATATTAGGGGTACCGGAAAAAAAATTCCATTTTTTTTAAACATAATAAAAATTTATTCATATATATTTACGGGCATATAGTAATTATAAAATATAATCGCCATCATTATTTAGGACTGTCTGCCATCTATTAGGCAGCTTTTCGATCCCTTTTTTGTAAAATATGGCTTTGATGCAAAATATGAATTTAAATGGTTTTCTAAATTTTTCACCCTGTTGACTTTTTTTTTTCCCTTAGTGAATGCTCCAAGAACATAAACAAATAAAATCTGATCGAGATCTGGTGAACAAGGAAGATGATTTTGAACTTCGAAATTTAATTCGGCAATTTTCCCACATTAAAAAAAATGTAAAGGATCTAGCATAGTACCTCCTGGGTGATGTGGAAATCTATGCTTTATTAGATAAATTAATATTAAATTAAAATAAATATTGTAATATCTATAAAATATTCTATAATATTTTATATAATAAATTAAATAAACATTTCACATTTTCAACTATATTCAACGGGTAAATATACTGTCATTATATTGTATTTTCAAAATTTTTCCTCAAATCACGCGTGCGATGTTATAACATCGGGCCTACCGCTCGTGGTCATATAAAGATGCAATCGCTGACAACACATTTCTTTTTGTAATGTTTTCAATCATTGAGATGACATTTTTATGTACATTATGTACATAAAATTCGTTCCGTAAAATATCCATAGCTTTGTCATATTCTTTGTTCGAAGCTTCATCGTCAGCCAATTTTTTAAGTTTTCTCATTGCAAGATAAGGTGCACAAGCAGTGCCGAACGTTACTGTTTTTTTTTAACTTACAAGCACGCAATGGTTCGTCATGACTTGAACGACACAAGATTGATTGATATTTCATATCTTTCTATTGTACATTGATGTGACGTTACATCTTCACGATGTCTGCTACAAATCCAATCCTGTGTGTTTTCCATTTGGCCAATACTTCTCGAATGTTTTCTTGCAGAGATGGACCTACCAGCAACTCATCATTAAGTGATACTCCATTTCTACCCTTGCACGAGGTGTCGAATACGACTCTTACTTTGGTGGTTTCTCAACCTTCCCAACTCACAGAATTGGAAATATTTTTCATTGTTTTATTGCCATCATTAGTTCTTGACTTAGAAAACCCTCTCTTTGTCTTGTAACTTGTATTTCTGAACATTATGTTGGTTTTTTTCCCGTCGCATTTACTGAAATTATTTCATTCGTTCAAGTATTTGGATTGAGGTAATAGCCATTCGATTTACTTACATAGTTATCTGAATGATAAAGATATTTATAAATACAAACATATTTTAAATATTATACGCAGTAAATGTCATTGTGGAAATTTTCGAAAACGACATTTACTTGCAGCGATTGGTAGTACGTGGTTTTCTAGCACATACATAGGTGCTGTAGGTAGATTGAGAAGTACCGAATAGTGTCTAAATTAATAGGCAACTTGTTAATTATTATCCAAATCACATATGTCTATTCAATGTGAATTTTTTTTTGTCATTTTATCTATACATATGTTATAGGTGGTTTCTAATTCAGGAAATCTCAAACGTTATTAATTTTCATTGAGTTTTATGTACTTCGATTTAAGGCTCATTATAATGCTGCGTTTTAAAAGCTGCCCAAATCCAGATTATTACATAAATGCGTATTCATGGATTTAAATATAAGCATTAAATCCTTAAATCATAAAGCATAATATCGCATAACATTTTAAACGCAGATTCTAACGTTTTGATATTTCCTGGATTAGAAACCACCATACATACAACATCAAAATTTTATCGCTAGCTTTGGAAAATTGTAACATTAAGAACAAAATTTCACAGTAAGCGTGATTGTAAGAAACAGCATAACCTATTAACCATAAAAAATACGTCAAAACGTATCCTCATAACAAATGTATACCTGTGAACCCTTTTTACGTCGTCACAATCACGCTAAATAAAAATGTCGAAAAGCTCTCAATTCAAAAAGGGTACGAATATTCGGCCCAGTATAATGGTGTCAGTTCGAGCAGTATGATTTAGCATTTCGCACAGTAAAGTTGCCAGTAAAAAAAAAAAAATGATAAAACATAACTGAAATCAAAATATTATTAATTTGCATAATATTTCGTATGGAAATCAATCACATTGTGTATATCATAATGACTATTTGTTTAATAACAACAATACATAACCTCGAATTATAATACGATGTTTTTCTTTATGAGATAATCTCAAAACATTGTAAAGTAATTTATTTCTTTACAAAATCAGTTATTTGTCATTAGCTTTGACAGGGACTAACTGCCAACTAAATAAAATGCTATACTTTTGTATAGTATATGGTCCCAAATATAATAATACGTATACTATCCCACAAAAAAAACATTTAAATTACTGTACATTGCAATGTACACTGGGTCTAATGTTTAGTTTTTATAATAAGTTCACTACTAAAAATTATTTTTGATACTAGCAACTATTTGCCGGGCGAAAACCTGATTTTTTTGCGAATTTGACGTTTGATATATACTGTGACCTATTGTCCCATTTAAAAATCATAGTAGATTGGCAACCCTGTCAGCGTCATGCACTCGGTAGCCATGGCGACGTTTCCATCTCGTCTCCGAGTGCATCCAAGCGTCTCGTGCTGAATGCCAGACGAGCGAGGAGTCCATCTTCTAACGCAAAGCGAAATGGTACACGTTGTGCCAAAGCGAATTGCTCATCAACCAATCCCACCTGACTCGAAGCTTTGTGCTGCGAGAAAAGCCCACAAGGACTCGCCTTTCAATTGAATCTTTATACGTTTTTCAACGAACGAATCGTTTATATTTATTTTTATCATAGGCATAGTTATCTTTATGTGTCATGTGAAACGATAATTTTTAACTAAAGCAATAAAGATATTGGGTTTCGATATTTGAAAGATATAAACTGAAAGTTCTCAACACTAATTGTTCTTGGCGGTTATTAGTTTCTCTTGTGCGAGCGAAAAATTTATGTGGGCAATAAAGTGATAAAAATTCTTGTCTCACTTTTTTACACGATCTTAAATGATATTTATTAAAACTTGTTACAGTGAAACTCCTTTCTACGTTTTTCGAGGGGATCTTAAAGAATATAATTGAGGGGCTTAATTATTTAAAAAAATATTTTTTAATTAAATTTTTTTTGCAAATAACACATCTTATTGAAAAAAAATCACGCACTTGGTTCATATTTTTGGATTCATATAAATTTTTTCGTTTATATATTACAATAAATGGATTTGAACTTTCAATTTCATCATGTTCAAATGGAAAAATCAGAAAATCGTTTGAATCATTCATAATACTAAAAAATATAAAGAACAGAAAAATTACAAATTTAGCAAATGTTATCAACAAGCAACCGATACGTTTTTGTCAATTTTCTATGAATTTGATTAAATATTTTTATATATTTGATTGAAATTTAAATATTTCAGTTGTAAATTGCGGGATATAAAAACGTAAGCGCGGGTATTAAATGTACTAAAATGAAATGAGACTGCAAAAATTGAACATAAATAGCAGGAAAATATGAATTCCGATTACGTAAAAACGGGGTTTCACTGTATATCTTATTTATGAAAATTAAAACGTGAAAAAAAAATGTGTGGCACTCTTGCACGTTGATAATAAAATCATTTTCTTTTTTTCAATAGCTTATATTAATTTTTTCTTTACTATATTTAAATTAAATTTTTATACAGAAATAGTATAATTTTGAAATAAATAAACGCTAAAACTGTCAAGAAAATTTGTATTGTCGCAAAACAAGAAATTTTCACTTAATAAAATTTCTATTGAGCTGTTAGTATCAAAAAATTGTAATAGAAGAAAATTCAACATTTTCACCCTGTCAAACCAGACAAATAGTTTAGAACATTCCGAAAAACAATACAAAATATAATATATATTAAAAACAAGAAAAAATAACACAACAATATCAGTATGACACGAAACGAACGTGACAATAGAATTTCCCGTCACTATTTCCCGTACTCGCGACATTACAGGAAATTCATATTTCCTGAAATTCCGGAACGACGTTCATTTTGTACGTAGCATCCGAAATTCGGCAAACATACAAAATGTAAAAATATGCGAATAACATACTTTTATTATGTCGAAATACGCATATACCTACGTTTATTTTCGCTACGGTGTATATTGAATCCTGATACCCGTAGAGTTTTCGATGTGTGGATGTGAAAATATATATTTCGATGTTTGTTTATGAATTTGAATTGCATTGGTAAAGTTTTGTTAGAAATAATATGATTTGACTGTGAGAAAATATGTTTTAGATTGATTGCAGAAACTGTCGTACTCGTCAAAACTATTATATAATACTGACAAACTTCATTGAGTTCACCACACAAAATGTTGTACTTAATTGAATTTGTTTTATGTTTTCTTCGAAGTTTTAATTGAGGCTTATTCTTTTGATGTATTCTTCGTTTTTCTTGAAATTTAATATAATGTAATGTCTAGACTTATGTTCAAATAACTTGCATTCATAATACTTTTTGTTTTCTTTGACAATGTCATTAAATTCTATCTATAATATTTTAAGAAAAGTTACTGAAAAAGAACATTGTCTTTATATTTAGCCGGAATTTTCATAATAAATATATTTTACATGAGTATTGTTTGACTTAAATTCCTGATTGTAGAACAGATTACGACGTAACTTTGAGAAAATTTAAGAAAAACAATATGTTTTTCTAACAATTTAATTCACGGATTTGTCTGCCAAAATCATGTATTATATTTGAAACTGCATTGGTTACTTTTACATTAAAAGTGCTATCTTTGTATAGATTTTTATTTTTTAAAACAGTAATTGAATTGTTTTTTTTTGCTATCTAGTTCTTTTATACATTTGCTTCAAAATTTACCGACTCCGACTTCGATTTGGACGATTTTCGTAAGATCAAATTTTTATGCTGACTTTCTTTTGGATGGAACAATCGGTTTTTGATTATTATTAACAAACTTGTGGAAGGCAAAATAAAAATGTATAGGAATTTTGGCACATTAACGAAAAAATATTCGTCACTACTGTTTGTAAGGCAAGTTAACGGTCATATTAAATAATGCAGCTATGATTATGATGCGTCTACGCTAGGTGGCGCCTATACCAGTTGCTATTAAATTTCATAGACAAAACAAGATTCCATAGTTAGGTTAGATTAATGTGAAAACTACGAAAATTCATATGCTATGTTACATAGCATGTTACATAGGTTGCCATGTTACATAGCATGACACATATAAGCTAATAAATGATAAAACTATCATTTTACGATTTAAATTAATCAAATTAGCATATTGAACATATTTTTATTTTTATAAAACAACATCAAAATAATACATAGGCACACATCCTCGTAAAATATTGCATATCGCACGGGATTATCCCACAGGCGGGGGGTCGCGCTGAGGGGAAGTGGGGGGGGAAACCCGCGCGTCATAACTCGCCCTCGGCCGCCATTAATCCGCGTCGCCATAATCATTAATTACCGCTCATTCACGATCGACCCGATGGACGTTAATTCCGCGAATTTACGCCAAAAGCCTAAGGAGAGGCAGCCTCCGTTTCGACCCTTCGGCTGGCCTGAGGGTTGCCAGGTCGAGGAATTCCGGTCGATTTGTCTGTGGTGGTGTGTTCGATTTCGAGGAATATGAATTTGAACGGTCGTCGAAATGTACGATCTCGGTTTTTTTTTATTGAATGGCTTCATGTTCGAAATCATGGTCAAAATTTTATTTAATTTTTGGTTAGAATTTGAAACATTTTACGGTCAGAGTAAATGTTAAATGGTCAGAATAAAAATGAGTGGTTAAAATTATTTTTTTGGTGTCACTATGTTTTCAGCTGAATTGAATTTTGTTTTTCTAACCCAACCTAACCTAAACCAACCTAATCCATCTTAAAACAACCTAAAAGAAGCAGTTCAGCTAAACTCAAAGTAGCAACATTTTTTTTGTGTCCAGTTTTTTCGCCCGGTGTTTGGTAGTATTGTCGGTTAAAAAAAATATGGTCAGAATTTGATTTAATTTTTGGTTAGAATTTGAAATATTTTACGGTCAGAATAAATGTTAAATGATCAGAATAAAAATGAGTGGTTAAAATTATTTTTTTGGTGCCACTATGTTTTTGGCTGAACTGAATTTTGTTTTTCTAACCCAACCTAACCTAATCTAATCTAACCTAAACAAACCTAACCGATAGGTGCTTTAGATGTTAAGTAATCATTCTAACCCAACCTAACCTAACTTAACCCAACCTAAAATATGCAGTTCAGCTAAACTCAAAGTAGTACCTTTTTTGTGCCCGGTTTTTTCGCCCGGTGTTTCGTAGTATTGTCGGTAAAACAAATATGGTCAGAGTTTGATTTAATTTTTGGTTAGAATTTAAAACATTTTACGGTCAGAATTCTATTATTTAGGGTCAGAATAAATTTTAAACGGTCGGAATAAAAATAGAGTATGGTAAAAATGGAATAATTAGATGATAAAAAATAAAAATGAGTGATTAAAATTAAACATTTTATTTTATATAATGGATTATGACTTGATCAAAAATGTTATTGTAAAATTTCGTGGTATATTTTACGTAATAAGGGTAATTTATGGGTTTAGCGTATTTTATTATTGTTTAGTTTAAGTTGGCAGAACTGCATTACTCACTCTAGTACTCGTTCGAAGGTTGATGTTTAACAGTTTAATTATAATATAATTTTTATATAAAATTATAGTAAAAAAAAAATTGTAATTATGTTTTAAGCTAGTAATAAAATTCTTTAAATACATATATCATCTAACTAATCCGACCATATTTCAAAATAAATCTTACCTTTTAATATATTTTCTGACTATCTATAATAATATATAAAAATCGAGCCCTTTGTACCATTATATATTCGACTTTATTATAACTAAATTTCAATATTGACCAAATTTTCTCTACCGTAAAATGTTTCTAAAATATTTTGAATAAATTTCGAATCAAAGCATTTCTATTATGTTCGATCGGATAATCATTTTTTTTATAGATTGTGACAGCCCTGATTACGAATAAATAGGTCGCTCTTACCACTTCGAATACGGTTCAAAGTTCCTTTGAAAAGGACACGTATTGATCAATTGATTTTTGCTTTGTATTCGAAAAGTCGACAAGAGTGATGATGAAAAACGCCGACTATGGGCCTTTCTAAATTGGGTCACGAGAATTACATTATACAATTCAATTTGAAACGATATGCATATCGTTTAAATTTATAAAAAAATTAATTTTTCACATTTTATATAGCGTGGATCATAATCAAAGTGATCCGAGCGCTTATTTCGTTAAACGCTATTTTGGCTCTATTAAAATTAATGTCGCGAGCGTTATCGAAATTTACAAGAACAACTTAATCCTAATCGCCTTTAAAAGTTATAATTTGCTACGCACTCATGGCTTAAAAAATGATTAATGCGACCGTCGGAAAATGGACACTACGTAGATAGATTCGATAGTCATATAGTTAAAATAACTGTGATTTATATTATATGAGTAATAAAATGCATGAAAGTTTTTGAATTTGTAGTATACCCTGATGTTTTGAAAATGAACGCGATTTTTGTTAAAACCCTTTTCGTAACCAAATATTACTATTTCGTTATAAAACTGTATAAGGTAAAGTCTTTACCAGTGCTTAACCATGTGCTAATAATTGGTCATTTTTCAAAAAAATTAAAAATTAAAGTTTTTAAAGACGTCAATCTTTCGGAAAAGGTGCGATAGATAAGATGTAATAAACAGCTAATCTATCGCACTCTTTCCAAAAGATTATTGTTTTTATAAACCTTAATTTTTACGTTTTTATGAGAAGCGGTCAATTACTGGTGCATATTCGACCACTGGCGCGAGTTACATCCCCAGTGTTGGGGGGTGGTTTTCAGAATAAAATATCTCGAAGTTTTTCTATAATGATTGTTTATTCGAACGAAGATAGGCGGAGACTGACTATCGCTTTGATAATCCCTCCTATTTATATGACATACATTGTGAAATACATTGTGAAATAGATTGTGAAATACATTGTGAAATAGATTGTGAAATAGATTGTGAAATGCATTGTGAAATAGCATTGTGAAATGCATTGTGAAATGCATTGTGAAATGCATTGTGAAATGCATTGTGAAATGCATTGTGAAATACATTGTGAGGTCATATATACATATATGTGATGGGGTCCGCCCATAACTCGCGTTACCTTATATAGTGATATAACAAAAGTATATACAATGTTGTCACACCTATACTCATTCCTGATATTCTGTTACGTTTTTTCGTAATTTATCGATAGATATTACTACGACTTCGATGACGAGGCATGCGAGGTTGTTAATTTCGCGGCCTGGATCATTTCGATAACATTGCGTAACATATATATTTTTTATAAATTTTTTAAACTTTTCGTCGATTTACTACTCTACCAATGTGAAAAGCCGCTATAACAAAAAAACACGGTATATTTTGAGTAATGCTTCTATGTTTAATGTACAAAACGTAACATTTTCATCAGAAAGATACCGTCTTTGGTGTAATCAGAAACGTCCTTTAATTTATATGGTCGTAGGGGTCGGATTTGAATCCCACAAAAGGGTCACAATCCCTTTCTAACGTCGGACTGTAGACGTTCGCTGCAAACCACCGAACTAATTTAATCTATAACTAGATTAAACTAGTTAGCCGAGATATAGACTTGAAATTCGATGTTCTACTATAGATAGTTAATTCGGCACCGAAATGTGCATCCAATATATGGAACGTAATTTTTTAATTGAAAAATTCAATACTAGAGTGGTGCAAATGGTCGGTACATTCACACATATACAAATCATTGGCTGTCAAATCGTGAATTTATATTTTAAGTGTAAAGTACGTGAACACTATTTTGAAATTCTACAAAGTTTATTTTTTTAGAAAAACTGAACGCGGAAGGTCGAAAAAATGGCGAATTTCTCAGTCTTAACTTAAAATGTATTTATTTAATGCCGCATTTCTCAGTCAAAAATTCTGAACTTGTTTATTACTGAACGCACGAGTAGATTGGGCAAAGAAGAATTTTTTTGTATCATTTAGTATCTTATTCATTCAGGCATTCAGATCGAGAATAAATAAAATTATTTAATTTAATTATAATTTAAGCTGTCATCCTTTGAAATTGGCATTATAAATCTAAAATATTAAAGAATTTTAATATTGTGTAGATGCGCTTTACAATTTTAATGCCAATAAGCGATTGACATATATGCATGTATGTATGTACAATGTGAATGGGCCACATTTGCTTCAATCTAACAATAAGACCAATGTACCTTGAAAAGTTTGAATATAAATTTTATAGTATCGTATTTGATTCAAATTTTCTGAAATATTACGATAATCCTTTCATTCATAATATCTAAAAATATATTTTAAACTGGACTGAAATTATAAAGGAATACGGAAAGTAATTTTTTGATATATAAAACCAATTATAAGCGATTTTTGAAAATTCATTTCAAGCTCACAGCAGCTAAAGTCACAGGACGAAGACGACAGTAATTGGTTCGTGTCTCAGAATTGAATCGAAAGTAATTAACACAAGTTCGATTCCCAGTAGATGTGATCCGGCACTGTAAATGAAAAGTTTCCATTAAATGTATGTATATACATAGATGATACACCAGGAAGTGTATATAGTGGCTCGAATGAAATCGTAAAGTTATATGAAGTTATTGTGAGAAAATAATTTAATTGAATTCGTTTCGTGATATTCTGATATTTTGCCGAAGGAAATGTATTGAGTTTTTGCAATGTATATTTAGAAATTTATTTTTAAACATCAGTTATTTTTAATTGGGAAACTTAATGGATATAAAAGTTCTAGCACGAATTTTATAATATTTTTCGAAGTGAAACTTTCTAGGATTTTTTTTGCTGACGATCTCATTGTTAATCAAATGACAAAGCTTTTAAATAAATTAATAGTATGATTTTTAATTACATTAATACTAAAAACTTAAGTACACCCATCTCCCAATTTATGCGGTAGATACGTTCTATGATAAACCGTGTAAAAAAAGACTATGAACCTATAAAAAACATGAGATAGGCTCCAACGAAAAAAAACCACACGAATAAAGACATTAAATCTATACTAATTGTTTCAAGAAAATCCGCGTAAAAGAGATCTAAAATATATTTATAAAATGATTGAGAAGTATTCATATAATAATTTATTTAGGATTTTTCACATAACACGGTATAAAAATAATAAAAATATGTATTATTATGCCATAATGGTAAGATTCGGTGCAGGTTAGAATACTAATATAATTATATGTATGTAATTATAGTTATTAAATAAAAAATTTCGATGTTTTTTGATGATTTTACACGGCGAAAATTTTTCACATTAACATTTTTTAAAAAGTACATTTGGTTGAAATTTTTTATAAAATACATTTGGATAGAAGTTCTACACGGTTTACACGGTTTACAGTTTACACGATTTTTTATTTACACGGCAGTTTCTAGAACGAATCCCCCGTGTGAAAAGAGGGTCAGGTTTATTTAAAAACAAATAACATTTCGCTTAACTGCGAGTTACATACTCAGGGTTGGGGGTGGTTTTCTCAATGAAAATCTTGAAGTTTTTTCTTTAACAATAGCTTATTGTACAGAAGATAAGCGGAGACTAACTATGGTTTCGATAATCTCTCCTATTTATATATGTAATGGTGAAATAAATTATGAAATACATGATGAAATACATCAGTGCTTCCCAAATTGGGGGTCGCGACCCTTTTTGGGGTCGCAGGATTTCTCGCGGGGGTCGTGAAAATATTCAATACAAAGCATAACATATACATATAGGGAATGTATGTATTTATGTAAGTCTGATAAATAATAACACATATGAAAACATATTTATATACACCGAGAAGATGATGTAAACGCATTACGTGGACAGCCCAAGAAGAGTTGATCGATATAAGATCAGATAATTTGCTTGAAGTGGAATTTAATGAAAAAAGTATTTCAGAATTTTGGTTAAGGCGACAGCAAGAATATTCTGCTATTGGAAAAGAAGCCATGGTAACCCTTATTTCTTTCTCGACTACATACCTATGGGAAACAGCATTTTCTTCATTACTTATATTAAAAAATAAGCAACGGTCATACCTTTCCACGGAGACTTTGAAAGATGCTTTGCAAGTTAGCATTTCTGACATTAAACCCGATATCGATTTGTTATGTAAAAACATGCGACCTCATCTATCACATTAAATTGTTTCATGTGTGTATAGTTTTTATTTAAAAAAAAAGTTTTTATGCAAGTTCTTATAGTTTTGTACTGAATATAAATATGTGTATTATATTTGTGATAATTATTACCAAATAAATATTTAACTATAAAAAAAAATTGGGGGGGGGAAGAATTATTTCAGATTTAGGGGGTCGCGACATAGAAGTAATTGGGAAGCACTGAAATACAGGGTCTTCCCCGGGACTTTTATAACTTCTAATCGGATTTAAAGTGACTTAGAGTCATGATAGAGAAGTGAGAATGATACCATTCCGAATGAAATCGGCTACAATTTTTTTTAATTTTTTTTTTTTAGAGGGGAGAGGTAAAATTTGAGGGGGGGGGTAAAAATGAAAAATAAATTGTAGCCGATTTTATTCGGAATGGTATCACTCTCACTTCTCTATCATGACTCTAAGTCACTTTAAATCCGATTAGAAGTTATAAAAGTCCCGGGGAAGACCCTGTACATGATGAAATACATGATGAAATAAATGATAATGTAGTAATGCAAATATGTGATGGGGTTAGCCCATAACTCGCGTTAAAGTGAAACCGCATAAATCGGGGTATGGGTGTAGTTATCTTAAGACAAACAATATTTGAGACCGTCTACAGCACGGGAACAAACCGAACATCTGTATCCGTGTCCGGGAATAAGAACGAGGCGTAATTGACCGCGCAATTACACACAAACTTGCATGTGTACACGGAATGTAATTAGTTTAAAACTCGAATTTCCCGCCAAAGAACACCGTTCGATTAAATAAATAAGCGAACGTCGGATTAGCGAGAAACAACCGCGCCCCGGAGGAGTTCGACGCGCGAAACTTTCCACTTTATTATTCGCGGAAAATCCCCTTTGAAAAGTCAAAGAAAAGTCGGAAAATTCGTTGGGAAAACGTCCCGTTTCGATCGTCGGGATTGATCGGCCGTTTTTGTGCGTCGGTTTTTTAGTGTTGTTTTTTTTTCTGATTATGCTTTCAGCGTTGTTCGCGTGGTGAAGTTTATGTTTTTCCATATTGTGATTAAAAGGTCGTAAAAGTGTTTTGTTGAATTGGAAAATTGGAAATACCTTTATGTTGATCGCATGTGACTGATATCGATGTTGATCACAATGCAATGTCGGTTATAGTTGACCGGCAAAATTTTTATGATGCAATTGTGTAAATTTGATCACTTATCATCAAATTTGAAAAATTTGTTATGATGTTACCTAAGACAGTCAGGTAGACGAAAATTGGTTATTATTATATACGTTAAGCAATTTACCTTTTAACCAAATCGTAACACTCTGGTATCATCAATTAAACTCTTTCCCGATGTTCTGCATGAGATCAATAGTGTTCATTTTGACAGATGACGACTTCACTACGTCACTGCGACTACGTCACGGCGACTACGTCACGGCGACTACGTCACGGCGACTACGTCACTGCGACTACGTCACGGCGACTACGTCACTGCGACTACGTCACTGCGACTACGTCACTGCGACTACGTCACTGCGACTACGTCACTGCGACTACGTCACGGCGACTACGTCACGGCGACTACGTCACGGCGACTACGTCACGGCGACTACGTCACGGCGACTACGTCACGGCGACTACGTCACTGCGACTACGTCACGGCGACTACGTCACTGCGACTACGTCACGGCGACTACGTCACTGCGACTACGTCACTGCGACTACGTCACTGCGACTACGTCACGGCGACTACGTCACTGCGACTACGTCACGGCGACTACGTCACGGCGACTACGTCACGGCGACTACGTCACGGCGACTACGTCACGGCGACTACGTCACGGCGACTACGTCACGGCGACTACGTCACTGCGACTACGTCACTGCGACTACGTCACTGCGACCACGTCACTGCGACTACGTCACTGCGACCACGTCACTGCGACTACGTCACTGCGACCACGTCACGGCGACTACGTCACGGCGACTACGTCACGGCGACTACGTCACGGCGACTACGTCACGGCGACGGCGACTACGTCACGGCGACTACGTCACGGCGACCACGTCACGGCGACTACGTCACGGCGACACGTCACGGCGACTACGTCACGGCGACTACGTCACTGCGACTTCAATGACGAGACATACTTTTTGTTTATTTCGTGGCCTGGATCATTTCGATAACATTGCGTAACATATACATACATATGTATAACAATCATTGTGTAATCGCGTTTTTCATGAGATACGCAAATTTTTTTAGTATTTTTTGTGAAATTTAACGTCATCTATTTGGTTTGTTTTTCTCTTTTGTTATAATATCAAAAAATAAATGTTTAAAGTCACCTTCAAAATATGACAGTTGATATCTTTTACGATATACCTATAAAAGGCTAGAAAATACTTGAATTGGTGACATCAGAGTGTCACAATATTTTTAAAAAAGGCGTTGAAAATTACCAACGTGAGATTTGACTTTTTAAATCATATAAAAGCATATTCTATTATAGAAAACGAGAGTTAAGAGTTGCCAATTAAAAAAATCATTTAGATACGTATGTCACATGTTTCTTCAATTATTTGAATTTCACTAGAAATTCGAAATTTAATAACCTATAGATGTTCATTTTTGTATTACAATTTTAAATAACATTATATAGGGTGTCCCAAAATTCACGCAAGATGTAATTTTGATAGAAAATACAGATTTCCAATTAAAAATTATAATTTTTTAATTGATTCATACAGTATAAGGTTATTTGTGAAATAGCATATCGGGTAAATAACTTTACTGGCATATACGCATTTTTTTTTTTTAAATTTCCACCAATTTTTTCCATACATGTTGCTGAATTTTGTTGATACAGTGTTAAATTTCCTCCTTCAAGGTGTGGGTAATTATGGGATTGTTGGCCTTAAACTTCAAAAACCACCAAAGGCGTTAAATCGCATGATCCGGCCAATTCTAATCACCAAAACGGGAAATTACACGACTAGGAAATGAATCATGCAATGATTGAATTGCTTCTTAGGGAGTTTATTTTCTTTTCTTTAGGGAGTTTCTTAAATTTCTCTAGGGAGTTTTTGAAGTCTAAGGTTTATGCCAACAAGCTCACGACCCCCCACACCTTGAATGAGGAAATTGAGCGCTATATCAATGAAATTCAGCTACATTTACGCGAGAAAGTCGTGGAAAATTTCAACGAAAAAATGTGTATATGCCACTAAAGCCATTTACCTGATATGCTATTCCACACGTAACCCTATACTATACTGTGTGAATCAATAAAAAAATTACAATTTTTAATTAAAAATCTATGTTTTCTATCAAAATTACTTCTGTCGTCTATTTTGAGACACCTATATAACATAGTACGTTAACAATTTTTAGTCGGTCACCGGTAACCGGTATCAGCGGTCAATATTGATACCCCGGCATAGTTTTGGAGCGTGTTTAAGAACAACAGTTCCCACAATATAATAACAACGCCATTATTGGGCGTCTTCGAAATAATGCCGGAAAAGCAATAATAATGCCGAAAGACACAAGTCCTTATTCGGTCAGAAACCGGCCATTGTGCGAAAGCCGTGCCGGTTATATAATATAAGTCGTTCCACGGTTGTCCACAAATCGCTAATAACCGAAGCAATAATCTTTTTATGGTGCTAGAGCTGGACACGAACACCCAGCTCTAGCAGGAGGTCCTTAAACAAAACGCGGTGTTACAAATTGACGTTTGATTCTAGGAATTTCAAAAATGAAGCGTGTGCACTATCAGCTATTGTCATCTTTATGAGTGCGACCTTTTGTGAACTTAGATGCTGTTGCTTTCTTGGAAATATTTCTGGAATTCTTTTTATGGAACCTCTCGAGTTGCCGGATATGAAGAGAGGAAAATTTTTGTATATTCATGACAATTTTTGTGACGTCAGAAGTTTACAGACGAGACGTTGCGACTAGGGTTTCCAATTCGAGTAATTGAGTACTCGATACTTGAATAAACTCGTCCTTTTTTCAAGTATTCGATAATCGAGTATTTTGTAAATTACTCGATTAATACTAGAAAATCGAAAATTTTGAAATATTTCAGAAATATTTAACTTCATTAACGTCTTTCTTATGGCGTTTATGATAAAAGTTTTGTGTTAGAGCGGTTACTATCAGGTAATAATTTTTTTGCATAGTTTCAGTTGTCGGTTATGCTAATGGTTCAGCAGAGAAATTTCTTTTGTACTTTGTGTCTTCTCGACTTATCTTATTTATGACAACAAACAACATGAAATATCAAAAAATATATTTTGGGTTTTCCGACTAATGGATGCAGCTATGGCGTGAACTGTTGTAGAAGTTGTATTTTGAATAACAACATTAAATAATCCACCAAAAACGCTGCAATTCAATTGGGCTTTAAATTCAATTAGGTCAAATACGTCTTCAGAAGAACCAAGTTCATATTTGAACATGAATTTGAATAATAACTACTTTGGTACATTTGATAAATACTCAAGAGTACTCGAGTACTCTACTATTTTAAAATTACTCAAAAAGATACTCGAGTAGTTGACGGTTCGAGTAATTGGAGAATCTATGAAACTAATACCTGTTATTATTATTATTATACAATATATAAATTAAAAAAAGTTAATATAAATATTTTCATATTACTAGTATAATACTTATAGTGAATGATTTTATATTATGTGTCCATCTCAAATTTTCACATTGAAATTAAGTCAGAATCATTTTTATATTTACCGATTTTTATTTGGGAACGCATTGAATGTGCGTATTCGTATATTATATAATAGTGCTATTTTATTTATTTTTTGTTTCGTGTGGTCGGTCGTTATCTGGACGTATCGCGGACAAAAGGACGTACGTATTTTACGACCCCTATAGAAAATGAGAATAAATATTTTTACATTCGGCCTTTCTAAGACCCTCCTCTGGTCCTCTTGCCGCCACCTAACTTCTTCTATTTCGTAGTTCTTCAACTTTTTTCTGATTTCGATATATTTTACATTAATGAAAACAATAATATTTGATTTTGCTTTGATCTAATTATTTAATTTTTTCGTACTAAAAGCACCTTTTTTAATGTTATGTGTATATTTTATACATTTCATCGTTTAAAAGAATATTTAAATGAATTTATTTTTGAGAGAAATCCAGATATCGTTATCACAATCGAATTATTTTTGGTAGAAAACTAAATGCGGGAAAGGAACTTGATATGGCGGTAAGATCAGATAACCGAAATTATGAAAATATACTACGGAAACGTGTGTTGATAAAAACCGAAATCGTTTTTGATATTCTCGACAAAAGGTACCCTCATTAACATGAGATTATATTTATAATAAATTAATTATTGCTTCAAAAAATAATATCAAAGTTGTGAGCTATATTTTGAAATTTTCAGACAATTAATTCAAGAAGTGTTCATTAATTTTTTTTTTTGTGATTTTGAGAATTTTTTTTTGTGAATTACTGGAAGAGCATTCATAAAAGTTTGAGAAGCTAAATACATTATTATCACAGTATAAAATTTTTTCATATAATTTTCACTAAAGCTGCAAAAATCTTCAATTGTCATTTCTCTGACTCGGAAAAAATATAAAATATATTAGATTATTTTATTCGGGAATTTATATTCGAGTTATTAAAAATATTTGATAATCATTAAATTATTTTGAAAATTTGAAATATAATATTTTTATGTTAACCCTCTATGAATTAACATGAAACGAAATGTAATTTGAATTTTTTTTAAATTATATTTGAAAAATGCTTTTAAAAATTGAATTTCTTTTAATTTTAATTTTTTTCCTTTTTTGTGTGTTCCTTTTTTAATTATTTTAATTGAAATAAACTTATTTTTTGAATTTAGATACTTTATTATACATGTTTCTCAATACAATATAAAAAAATCTTACAATTAGATTTTATAATAACAATGTTGGGAAAAATATGAATATCCTCAAAATTAAATATTTCCTAGAGTATTTTTCGCAAGTTATCGAAAATTTTCAGGGTACTAAGAGGGTTAAACGATTTTGTTCATACTCGAGATTGATTTTAATTATAATATGGTAATTATTTAAGGTGATCATCGAAAATTTTCAGGGTACTAAAAGGGTTCAAGATGTAAAATTGAAGAGAAAAAAAATAATAGAAACCCAATGTTAAAACACTGATGACAAGTTGATGGAAAATAAATGTACTTTTTCCATTATAAAAAAAAATGACATAATACAACGTTCGGATAATCGAGCCTCTATATCGTCATATATGCGAAAATAAAACGAAAGAAAATTCCTTTCGGCTAAATATCCGCTAAATTCTGGCGGTGAAACGAAAGCCCTTTCCTCGAAAGTTCCCTTTTGGCCAAAGCGGGCAAAATCGAGTGGGAGGGGCACCCGCATTTGTAAAACAAATTAATTATATTTCCCGCGGGTATACACTTTTAATTTCGAGAGAGATTTTTCCATTTTTCCTCCGTTTTGTCCTCTTTTAAAATATTAATATCTTTTTGATATCAGCGTGACGTTACGCGATGGTGAACATATACAGATATATCCAGATGTGCTTATTATATTATATGAGCTGTTATATATGAAAGTGGCGTAAATGCCAATTTGAAAAAATAATGAGTTAAGCCTAATTTAAGTTAGCATAGATGTCCTCTTTGTATGCTTTTAAAAAGTTTGACAAGGTATAATATTCCTATGAAATGAACGAAAGATGTAAAATATTATTGCATATCTATTAAAAAAAATGAGTTAAGCCTAAATTTAAGTTAGCATAGATGTCCTCTTTGTATGATTTTAATAAAGTCAATATGGTATAATATTCCTATGAAATGATCCAAAGATGTAAAAAAATTATTGCATATTTATTATATTGTATAATATTATATTTGAAAGTGGCGTATTTCCACTCGTATGTCAAAATTTTGTCGCTAAAGTTTTGAACTTATTAATTGAATTTGTACTTTTTTTATTGCCAATCATAATTTTATGTTGTATAAATACCATTTTTCACTATATAATTACTTGAATTTGTTCAAATCCGTTCACAATAATCAAATTCGAATAAAAATAAATATAATATAATATTTTACAGCTAAATATCCTTCATTCATTTTATGAGAATATTATACTGTGTTAACTTTGATACAAAAACCCCTCCTCGAGAGTAAGTTAATAAAAAACTTGAAAAAAGACATCCATGTTAACTCAAATCAAGGTTTAACTTTATAATTTTTTTTCACAATTGGAATTCACGCCTCTTTTATCTATAACGGCTTATAATGTTTTTAAAGTTTCGTTATAAATAAAATTGGCGAAATCAATTTTCAATTCCTAAAACACTGTTTTAATTATACTTTATTTAAAAATTTTATTTCTATTTTTAAATATGATATGCTTAAAACCTCGAAAAATAAAAATAAGTTCATTTCAGGTTAACCTGAAATGTATTTTCAAATATAGTATTTTCATATATATTTTATATATATTTTATTATAGTATTTTCATACTATATTTTCAAATATAGTATTTTCAAATATAGAAAAACTTTAAGTATCTCGAAAAATGGAGATACGCCACTTTCAAATATAACGTCTCATATAATAATATCTAGAAGCCCTTTTTAAACTTTTTTTTATATCATGTATTAAATTAACGTACGAAAATCGCATTTATTATTTAATTTCAAAAGAATCGCTAGTGCAGATACACAAAGGAACGACACAGCAATTTTCAGATGCCTGGGAAAAGTGTCGCCTCTCTTTTTTCGCGTTCTGAAAACTCTAACGTAAGAAATTTTCGTTTTTCCGTTTATTTATGCGAGTGGCGGTATATAAAACGTAAAAAAAGATATATACAACTGCTAGGTACATTAAAAATGTCACCGAACACCACTGGTCATTACATATGCGTTTTCCAAAACGTACCCTGCGGAGCTTTAGATTTCCATACATTAAGCATAAAACAAAATAAGCCAAGAGATAGCCGAAAACATTTTTATTTTTCAGATGTGTACGTTCAGGTTTTATACACTATGTAGTTAACTTTTTTTTGAATAATAAAAAATAAATTCAGTGCTAGATTGTTATGAATCGTACATGAGCCAAAATGAACAAAATATCATAAGTTTTATTTTTAAATTATAAAAATTATGCTTAAAATAAACATTCTTATTATACAATAGAGAACTTTATGAGGATGCAAAAATTCCTCTCAAGAATCGCCCCAATAACCTAAATAAACATATTTTTTAAAGTTTCCCCCTTTGATGTATGCTTGGCACAATTTTGGCGCAATTTGTTGCCGTTGTTGACACGGATTTTGGCGGCAATCCACGTTTTTGAAATTTGTGTATTCCCATTTGTACGTCAGCCGCACCCAAAAGTCGAAAGCCTAAATTTCATACATAATTCGATATGCGAAGTTTAATTTGATTGATGTTATTTACATAATTCTTTTTTTACTCAAATTCATAAAATATGAAAATGGTATTGATTTTTTTATCGAAAATGTTTCGTTTGAAATATTTAAATTTCAATTAGATTATTAATTTTTCTTCACTTTAAAACGTTTTTTTGAAATGTATGTAAATAAAACTGGAAAATTAACTAGATTTTCAAATTTCTTTGTACTAAAAGCAATACGAACTTTTTCTCAGAAATACCTATTATGAAAAAAAAAACCAAAAGGTTTTTTTGACCTTTATAAGGAGAATATATAAAATTCCTCATGTCGAATATATAATATAGCGGGCAGTACCCGGCGTTGCTCGGCGATCGAAAATTTATGTACATATTGTATTATATATATGTATATATACATATATATAGATATACATATAAAATGTATATACACCGTTTGAGTTTTATATATATAGATAGATAATCAAATCGATTTTAATTGAAAATCCGTCGTTCGGAAAAGAGCGCACTTTGGCAAGAATTTAATAAACCTTCTTCAAAATCGATTCATTTATTAATAATATTCACTATTGTGGAGAAGTATATTTTTATTTTTGAGACCTGAGAACCTCCTTCCAGGTTACGGGCGTATCGTTGCGGGTTAAATGCAAATTAACTGCGAAGATTCACGGCCTTCCATGAAACGGCCGAGACCGAGAAATGGAATAAAGATATTATTTAATTTGAATTGCAAACACCGCTGCAAAGTGCTTTGCTTTTGACAGTTGGAGAATTGTTTGAAAAAAAAACGAGATGGTAGAGTAATGTATGGGTGAGGCTGTATGGGCGATACCGTTCGCCTTTTCGTGCCGGTCTTTTTTATATCGGAATCAATTAAGTTGTTTTGTTTCTGTCTATTTGTGTTGATTTATTTTATATAATTCGAGGGAAATAATAAATATGAGTTGGAGTTTTTATGAAAATTTTGCTAATTGTAGAGTTGAGGTGAAAAATTGAATTTAGGTATAGGAAATATCACAGCGTATACTCTCCAAATTTAATCTTTTATAAATTAAATTCAACCTTTTTTCAAGTCAAATTTAATATTTATGAATCGAATTCAATCTTTTTCAAATTAAATTAAGTCGTATACAAATCAAATTCAATCATCAAAAAGTATTATAAAGATTTTTGTCATAATAATCAATGAAATACAATCACAACCAGTTAGTGATTTTTATAATTTTTTTCACCCAAACAACTTAAATATGAACATTTTTGTTTTATGCATGATCATATTATTTTTACAAATACATATTTCTGCATATAATATTTAAATCCCATAATCTACAAAAAAATTCGGTGATTGAATTTGATTTGTAAAAGCTCGAATTTGATTTGAATAAGTTTGATTTTGATTTGTGAAAGACTGAATTTGGAGTGAAAAAGATATATTCGAAATTTTATTATATAGTCTAAAAGTGACAGTAAATTGTAAAATGCAAAAATTTTAATCAATTATTGAAGTTGAGTTATAAGTGGCTTAGTTAGTGTTATTTGAAACCATTTATTAATTTATCGATACATAATCAATTTTCGGTAAAATAAATGTCAATAGATTTCAGTTCAATAAAAAACATACTATATCACAGATCATACAAATTTCTAATCAAAATTTGATGGTTTTGTAATTTTCAATTATTATTTCTCACTCGTGGAAATATTTTGTCATATATTCGCATTGATATACGCTCGAGCAGAAATTGCCAGTTAGTAACAAACTAGTTATAAACTGGATAAGTTACCCGGCGATAGTTCATTGCCAGCCGCGTCTCATTGATACCTAGCATCCCCTATACAACATTCACAGTATAGTGTGCAACATACGAGTTTCGTTAAACGAAGCTGACGTGTTTCGATACCAACAGACTATAATTTATGAAGGCTTTAAAATCAAAACTAAACATGGAAAACTTGTTTGTATCATCGGTCGAACTTTCTCGTAACTATTGAATCGAAAACTGTTCGAGATGTCAACGAAAATTTCACAGGTATACAAAATTGACCATTTTGAATTTTTTTCGTTTGAAAGTTATCTATATTAGTAATTTTGGGGTGCTGAATTCGAATATAGTATTTGTTTTTTTTTCTATCACGTATAGTTTTATAGAATAATTTTAAACTTTTGTAATTATGGGTTTTTTTAAGTTTCTTTGCATACTTTTCTTTCTTCAATTTAATTTTTTCTACAAGATTTTCTATGCCACGCACAGGAAAGCCACGCAGTGTCATTGATTGTAGAGAATTCATAAGATCTCAGTTTTATAGATATAAGAAAGATAAAAAAATCTTTTTTTATTGAAATTTTGAGTTTAAAAAAATTATAAATTATGAATCTTAGATAATATACGTTTTTCACAAATCTTGTTATATTTCTCAGTTGTTCCTTCGTGATAAATTCGACACAATTATGACAAAAGTATTGTAGTGAATTCGTGCAATTTTTTCTAACTTGAAGTCATTTTGAAAAGTAAATTACTCTCTCACCGACAAACGAACTACGTTTATTTTATCTCGTTCAAGTGATAAATGATATTTAAAATGACATTGATTTACTTTAAACTACATATTTTTGATACTATCCTCACGTAAAATTGATTAACTGAAAGTAAGAATTTTTTAAATAGCATTTATTAAAATTTCTAAAAAACTGTATGGGATGAATTTTTTTAATTATTTTTCCGTTAATTCCTCGAAATCCATAAGAAATCATTATTCAATTTCCGAAAATTTCACCCATGCATACCTGTATTATTCTATGTGTAATTGAAAATATCTACAAATTGCATTATTTTAGTACAAATACAAATAGGAAAAAACAATCGTAATCGCGCAAACCTTAAAAGCAAACATATTTACATATGTCTGTTTGTTTCGAGGGGCTCGACCGTGATTGCACATTTCTTTCTTTTTGTTTTGTTTCCATTTTTTTCCCGTGTGTTTTTTTTCTATTATTTCTGTTCATGTTTCGCATTTCGCTTTTCGCTACGTAAACGCGAAACGATAAACTCTTTGCAAAAATATGGAGGCCGATGTAGTGCCGAACGTACAGAAAGTCAGAGATGAACGATTTCGTATAGCAATATTAGATTTTGGCGAATATTGGATTTTCTGCGTTTTTATTCAGAAATCCCAGCAATTTTTTAAAATGCGAAATTTAAACACGGCCTTTCATATGTCGCAATCGTTAATCATTCGGATATGAAAATATTTTAAAACATCGCCGGAATATGAATTCATGTTTTCGACCCCTGTATGATGTATTATGTTTGAACTAGTCTGATGTTGCTTACTTATATCATAAACGTGTTCGCTCTTTCGGGAGGAATTTGTTTTATGAAAAATGGCAACAGCCACTCGTGCGGACATCTGCAGCAAGGTAACAACCATATATCATCACTATAACCATTTATATACAGAAAAATTACGATATTTTCGTGAATTTATCACGCGACGGATTTGTGTGGATCGAGACGTGAAATAATTGACCACATCTTGAAAAATTCGGATGGTTTTATGAAATTTTTGGATTCGATATTTCGAAAATATTTCATGACGCTTTTGAGTGTTATGAATGGAAATTTTATGGAATTTTTAAAGTGATGTTTCTTATGGGACGGTAAAGTTGAACTATCCACGTATTGTTAGTAGGGATTCCAAAATCGTTATTACCGTTTTTTCGCAAATGTTTTACCTTCGGTATTTCGGTAAATACCGAAATATATTAAAATTATTAACTTCATTTGAATTTATATGGATTGTTTTTATTTTCAGGTCTATTTATTTTTGATTCGTATTTAGTATTCTACAACAATTTGAATAGATAAGTTCACATTTCGAAGGAAACTTATATATTGTGGGTTATAAAATTTAGTTTTGGAAATATTTTTGTGAATTTATCATCCAATCTAACCCGACCTGTTGTTTTGTAATAAGTAAATTCGCGCGAAATAAACCCTATCTTCTGAAATATTTTCGCGAAATTCTCACTCAATTTAACTCAACCTGTCGTTCTGTGTTCAATAAATTCGTGCGAAATTTATCGGAACATTTTCGCGAATTTCTCAACCTAACCATAAAAATACTCAATTAAAAAAATCTACGTACATTCAACATCTCAAACACGAATCTTATCAAAATATCCTCTAACCCAGTGGTTCTTAACCGGGGCACCAGCGCTCCCTTGTGGGCGTTTTTTGGCCTTTTTGTGCGTTTTTTAAATTTTTAATACATAATGTTTATAAAAATAAACATGTTTTTTATTTGTTTTTCTTATATTTTTTTTATTTGTAAAGAAAATCATTGCATAAAATACACACATAGAAAAGAGAGTAATTTTTTTGTAGGGGGGGGGACGCTGGATAATTTTACTGTGGTACAGTTTTTTCAAGTTGATTTCACTTTTTTGCAAATGAAATTCACCCTTTCGCAAATGAAATTAAACCTTTTTCAAATGAAATTGAACCTTTTGCAAATGAAATTAAACCTTTTACAAATTAAATGAAACCTTTTGCAAATGAAATTAAACCTTTTTAAAAATCGTGTTAAAAAAAATAAAGAAACCGAATATGTATGTAAAACAATGTGATTTTTATGTATTTCAGTTTAAACTTATAATTCTGTTACACAAATACATACATATGTACATATTTATTTAGAAACAGCAAATACACATATTTTTATTTTCAATTTTTATATTTTTATTCAATAAATTATGTTGTAACATAGTAATATAAAGTTACATTTACGTGAAGTACTGTAGTGGGACATTTATTTATAATGAACAATGCATAGAATATGAAAGAATAAAGAACATATACACAGTGAGAAACAGTAGTGCTGAAATGTAAAATAAATAGATTAATTTAATTAGATTAAGTAAGGGGGAAAGTAAATTGTCACCGAAAAACTTGCGGTCGGATAAAATTATTAAAATAAATTATGTACATACTTATTGTTTCAATTTCTTTATTTTTTCAACACGATTTTTAAAAAGGTTTAATTTCATTTGCAAAGGGTTTAATTTCATTTGTAAAATGTTTAATTTCATTTGCAAAAGGTTTAATTTCATTTGCAAAAGGGTGAATTTCATTTGCAAAAAGGTGAAATCAACTTGAAAAAACTGTAAAGGGGGCGATTCTTTAAATATGGTTAAGAAACACTGCTCTAACCCAACTAGCCAATATATTCCGCAAACAAGGCGTTCGAATAGAATAAAGCATAGTGACGAGACACAGCAGTATCTAGTTGTGATATAATTAGGAAAGCTCGCTCTGGTGCTTCGTAGTTTCGAAAGTTACCAGAGGAACATCACACAACGGTGCCAAGGCGTAAAATTGACTGAAGGATTCCCTTGAACACACACACACAATGGCGGGAAGGCTTTCGCGCGAAAAGGGAACGCGGGTATCGATGTTTCAATGGGATGTTCGCGCAACGGTCTCGTGTAACGTCCCACTGTTATTGTGTTATGTAAGTGATTTCGAATTCGCGGAAACGATATGCGATCTTGTTGTCGATTTATGGGGGAGATTTGAATGAGTTTTAGTTTGGATGTGATATTAGATGGTGTTTTGTCTTGTTTAATTAAGTAAAGTGTGGATGTATCGTGCGAGTCTAATGATGGTGTATATGCATTGTATATGTTGTGTCGATTTTATATGGAAAATGTAAAAAAGCTTGTTTTTTTGTGAGATTCAAATAAAAGTGAATCAAAATTGACATTCGTATCAAAACGATTTTTTCAATTGGTAATAGAAGTATTATCGACAGAGTATCACTATGAAGTTAAAAAAGACATCAAGGACCACAAACGCAAGACTCAACTATGTAAATCATAAAAGCGCTTTTAGAATGAGCTCTTTTATGATTTACATAGCTGAGTCTTGCGACTGTGGTCCTTGATGTCCTTTTTAACCATATAGCGATACTCTGTTAGCAATGCAAGTCTTTCTCAGCTTTCTGTAGACATATCGTATGATGCTTTAACTGAAAAATTTGACAGATGACGTCAAATATTTATTTTTTTAAGTAACACTCACAGATGACGTAAAATTTTATAAAAAAATGCAAGATGTTTTTCGTTTTTCATGAAAAATGCGATTACATAAACGTTGCATAACATACGCATATGTATCAATTCGATCCGTAATATACTCACGCTCAAAAAAATAACTTTAGAATTCTTGATATGCCGTTTTATAATGTGAAACATGATCAAAGGAATAAATTTTTATCTAAAAAAGTATAAAACATAGGAATTTTCAAAATTAATTTACATTCACAATAAACAATAATAAACGGTAACAGCAACTAATATCAATTAGTTTTAACAATCGAACATACCTGAATATTAGTAAAACGCGACAATAAGTAATAAATGTATGTTTGTTCAGTAGAAAGTGGAAATTTCAACGATAATCGGGCTACAAACTTATTGCACGTACCTTCGAGCACGATGCATCCAATTACTTTATAACGAGTGCACGCTTTCCAAAGTATCGTTAATCAAATTACCCACGTCAACTTTGATAATGAAATATGGAATCGAAAAGTTTCACGGATAAACATTTTCGAATTAAATCCACCCGAAACGTATTCGAATCAGTATCATCCGATGTTTGAAATCTAAAATTTTATTTAAAAAAAATTGATACGATATATAATATATCCGATCCTCTTTTTACACACGATACGTTCTAGAGACTACCGTATAAATAAAAAAAAATGTATGGTGACCATACAAAAATTGGAGATAGGTTCCATTACTATATTTAGATAGAACTTTCATCCAAATGTGCTTTATAAAAAATGTGCATGTGAAGAATTTTCGCCGTGTAAAATCATCAAAAAACATCGAAATTTTTTATGTACAAAGTATAATTACATACATATAATTATATCAGTATTCTGACCTGAACCAAATTTTACCATTATGGCATAATAATACATATTTTTTATATCATGCTAAAGTGAAAAATCCGTATATAAAAAAAATCGGTTCATCTTCTTCGAACCGTGTTATTTCGGAACCATGTAAAAGGAAAATTAGGTGTACATATAATTATATCAATATAGTGACCTGCATCGAATCTTGCAATTGTGGCACAATAATACACATTTTTATAAAAAGTAATTGGTTCATCTTCATTGAACCGTGTTATTTCGGAACCGTGTAAAAAAAAAAACATGTAAAAAGAGGATTAGTGTAGTTTCATTTATTTTTAAATATATATGGCGAATGTGATAAGCGGAAAGCCGTTGAAAAAATCCGGATCCGCAGTCACTTGGCTCGTGTATAATTAATGGTGTGGAACGTGTTACTTCGGGCCGTATTTTTTTTTGCGAAGTCTAAACACGAAATAGCCAGTAGTGGTCCTAAATAAACGCAATTTTCCCACACCGAGAATTTTCCGGCTGGTAATTCGTAGTTTTCCCGGGTTTTCCGCTAATTTTGGCCGCCCTAATTAAGACATATGTGGACAGAGGATACGGACGCTCGAAAAATTACGTGCGACTTTGCTTTGCAAAATCGTCGATTGAGTTTTTATCATTTTGTTTTTTTTTATATTTGTTAAATATTTGAATTATCATTTAATTAATGGAAATCGTGATTTTTTTCAAATAAATAAATTTTTTTTTTTTGTTATATGTCGTTTGGAAAATTGCTCGATTCACGCATGACGCAAACAAGTTTTGCGTATTATGCGAATAATATATAGGATACCGCTTTCTTGAGGTTTTTCACCAAAATTTGGACTTTCTTTTCATTATTCTTATTCATTTTAAAACATTTATTTTATATGGTTTTGGAAGTGTTGATAATTAGATTAGGTTGGTGTTGGTTTTTTTTTAACCTTTAACTTTTGATTGTTATATACATACATGGCTAAATTTTGTTAGGTGGAAATTAAGGCAATGAAAGAGAAGTTAAAATTTCGAATATTGAAGATTGAAGTTTTGAAAAACACCAAAAAAGTCTTATCCAATTTATATATTGTTAACGTATGTGCAAAACTGTTTTGCGTCGTACGCGAAGCAAGCAATTTTGCAAATGATGACACAAACACTCAAATTCAATGATGTACATGAATGCAAGACAATTCTTATAATACTGTTACAATTTGACTCATGTCTTTTCCGTATTTACATATGTTGTCTGCGATGGCTATTTCTAACTTTCATGTAAAATTATTGAAGATTTATTATAAAGAGTATCGGTATTTAAGAAAATCAGTTTTATACATGGAAAATACGAAAAAAAAACAATGATAAATGAAAAAATATCATAAAATTTGACAGATTGTAGCCACGATTCCATCAGCTTCGAATTTGCCGCAAAATCATGGCCCTAGTTAAAAAATCGGATTTCGCAAAAGATTCAATGATTTAGTATTATACATGAGTGTAATAGTGGCCATATACGCTACGAGAAATCGTTACGATCAGACTGTACAGTTCGAACGGTATAGTTTATCGTAGTTAAATGGCATACAAGCTATATACGCTACGAGAAATCGTTAACGAGCGCATACACGTTACGATCAGTCAGCACTGTTCATTCGATTCCGATTAATCAATTGAAATTTTCGTATTCTTCTGTTCGACTGCACAATCTTAAAAAAATCGGACGAAACTGTACAGTTTTATAACATACATCTAGCGATTTATCGGTACCGTTCAAACTGTAAAGTCTGATCGTAACGATTTCTCGTAGCATATATGGCCACCTTAAGACATAATTCTTATAATACCGTTACGATTTGACTCATGTCTTTTCCGTATTTACATATGTATGTTGTCTGCGATGGCTATTTCTAACTTTCATGAAAAATTATTGAAGATTTATCACACAGAGTATCGGTATTTAGTAAAATCAGTTTTATACATGGAAAATACAAAAAAAAAACAATGATAAATGAAAAAATATCATAAAATTTGACAGATTGTAGCCACGATTCCATCAGCTTCGAATTTGCCGCTAAATCATGGCCCTAGTTAAAAAATCGGATTTCGCAAAAGATTCAATGATTTAGTATTATACATGAGTGTAATAGTGGCCATATACGCTACGAGAAATCGTTACGATCAGACTGTACAGTTCGAACGGTACAGTTTATTGTACATGGCATACAAGCTATATACGCTACGAGAAATCGTTAACGAGCGCATACACGTTACGATCAGTCGGCACAGTTCATTCGATTACGATTAATCAATTGAAATTTTCGTATTGTTCCGTTCGACTGCACAGTCTTAAAAAAATCGGACGAAACTGTACAGTTTTATAACATACATCTAGCGATTTATCGGTACCGTTCGAACTGTACAGTCTGATCGTAACGATTTCTCGTAGCATATATGGCCACCTTAAGACATAATTCTTATAATACCGTTACGATTTGACTCATGTCTTTTCCGTATTTACATATGTATGTTGTCTGCGATGGCTATTTCTAACTTTCATGTAAAATAATTGAAGATTTATTACATAGAGTATCGGTATTTAGGAAAATCAGTTTTATACATGGAAAATACGAAAAAATAAAACAATGATAAATGAAAAAATATCATAAAATTTGACAGATTGTAGCCACGATTCCATCAGCTTCGAATTTGCCGCTAAATCATGGCCCTAGTCAAAAAATCGGCCTCCTTTTTTCCCCATCATCTGGCACGCGCCCATAGATCATCCCCCCGAGCGTAATAATCGTTTCCTGACTTCGCCCCCTCGATCCGACCCTGTCATTATCCAGGACAGGGATCGGGAACGTGTGATTTTGGACACGTGCTGCTTATAGTTCAAGGAAAAATGAATGTTTTGTTATTTTTTTGTTTGAAATGTCTATGGATCTTATTTTAAACTTTTTTGAATTCGATGATTTTAAAGTTGAGCGATTTTTGATAAGTTTTATTTAGTATTTTTTCCATATTGATCTGAGATATTAAAGGATTTTTTTTTTCGTGTCCGGTATTTTTCATCCAGTGTTTTGATTGTATTGTCGGATGTCTTTTGACATCTTGAAGAGGTTACCATCGTGCTCAGATAATAACAGAAATATTTAATAACAACTGAAGTGAAAGGATTTACATAGGAAGGGGAGAGGGGAAGGAGGGCCGATTTAAGGGATGATTTTAGTATTTAATTCATTGTAAGTTACTTTAATTTTATGAGAAAAAGGAATATAAAGAGGATGTGAACCTTTTTATCTGTAAACTGAAATATAAATGTTTACTGTATGTCAAAGATGTTAATTTGAATTTAGACTATCCCAGCGATGTAAAAATTTTGTTAACTCCTGAAATTATATATGTATTTTATGCAACGTTTGTATAGTTGCGTTTCCTATGAAAAATTCAATTAAAATACAATTTTTAAAAATTAAAAATACAAAATTTAATTGCATAATTTTTTTTACAATATTCATATAATTAAAAATACAAAAAATCTTGCATTTTTAGTAAAAAATTAAACAGAATTTGACATCCATATCAAAATGATTTTTTTCAACTAGAGACTCCTTGATTCTCTTCTTCTAGAATGAACGTTGTATGATTTACCTTTACATTACTTTTTTGTGCTCTTTTTAACCACATTGCGATATTCTGGTATTATCAATGCAAGTTTTTCCCAGCTTTCTATAGACAGATCGTAAGACATGTCAACTATCATATTCGGGAGATAAAGTTGAACATTTAATTTTTCAATAACGTCAATTTGGGATGTCGTTTGATTTCACAAAAAAAAAAATCAAGATTTTTTAATTTTTCATGGAAAACGCAACTATATAAACGTACATATAAAATATATATTATCAGGAGTTTAAAAAAAAATTTTCAAATCACAGGATAATCAAAATTAAAATTAACGTCTTTGATGGACAGTAAGCATCCATGTTTCAATTTACAGATAATAAAAAGGTTCTCATCCCCTTTCGTAAGGGCTGGCAACCCCATATACTAAGAGTGCCCGATTTCACCCATCCCTCCTGACACCCCCTGCATCGGGGAATCGAAGAAATATTTACTTTTCGCCGGGGGAATTTCACGGGCAATTTGGTGTTAATTTCGTAATAGACGTTCGACGGTCGTTATCCGCGCGCGTTCTTTTTCGATTTTTCGACTTTTCGATTCGTCGCCGAACCCGATAATGACGCCGAAGCGAAAAAAACACGAAGAAAATGCTCTGGTGAAAAAAGCGCGGGAAAGTGACGAAAAAAACTGCGAAAAAGTGCGGTTCGTTTCGCCCGGGGAGCCGCTCGATTGCACCTGGCAACACTGCGGATGAAAATTTCGAATGCTCCGTTTATGTGTGTGTGTGTGGGGGTGTAATGCGAAATCGATGTTTCAAATGTTATATGAGAGTTTAGAACGTTTTTGGATCACATAGCTATTTTCAGAACGAATTTTCATATCGAAAACTATCGAGTTTTGATGGAAACTCGTTCGATAAACACTAGGGATTCTGTGTCAGATTGACCCGGGATTTTTTTCGCGGGAAATTGACGATTTTTTGCTGTCTTGAGTCCCGGGAATTTGAAAAATATTTACCCGAGATTCAAGACTTTAAAATTTCAATTTTTTAAAATATTTTGTACTTTTTTTTAATAAAGTCTACATAGTAAAAATAACTAGTTCCCTGTTTCTATAATATATAAATACAAGTAGGTAGAAAGTGAACGGCTAATCCGTATATACGACAAAGAACAATTTTTAAGCTAAAATGGTAAAAACCCAACAAAATCTTCTATTTATGCATCCTGTAATCCTTTCTGTCATTAGGCGTGCAGAAGATAGTATTCGATTATTACAATATAATATAGAATCTCCCGATTTCTGGTATTAATCAAAAATTTTCATATTGAAATTAAAAAAATCTTTAACATTTACCAATTAAGGAAAAATATGATAGAAATGAACAATAATCTGTTGCAACGACATAACATCTTTCAGCGTTTTCTTTAAAATATCACTTACTAAACAAAAATGAATTCTTCATAAAAATTAGAAATAGACTATCTGATTCGTTCTTAAATGCTTTTATATTTTACAAAATTTATTTCGCCATTCAAAAACTCTGATGTTATTATAAAATTGATACAATAATTTTGTTTAAAATTGCACAATGAATTATATTTCTCATACATTTTTTTCTAAGATTAAAAAAATCAGTATCGAGAATTTGAAAATTTACGTTTCGAGTCTCGGGTATTTGTAAACCTCGAGATTTCAGAATCCCTAACAAACACACAAATCTTCTATGAAAATATGGAAGTGATTCACATAAAAATGTGTGGTAAGTGCTTTTTAATGATCACAACACGCCGATTCGTGATAATCAATAAAATTCGTCACTTTTGTACGAAAACACATTCATGTGTGTCAGTAAAGCGAGTTTTCAGCTGATCCCGTACTTGTGGGATTTCATGGCTTTTCATCGGATATTTTATTGGCTCTTTGCTCTCGAATGCCGTACAAAGATTTGAATAAAATATGCGATTGTCGGAGCTCTTATACCTAAATTAAATCAATAGATATAATAGCTTATGTATGAGCGTTGAAATACTGAAAATGCGAGTCTATATCGGATAATCGTTTATTTCGAGAAAATTTTTGATTATAGATTCTGATGGATTTTTTTTGATTAAAATAATTAAAACATCTAATGATTGATTAAATACATCGTATTTTATTTAAAAATAATTTTTTCAATCATAAAAGTTTTCAAATTATTCTGAAATATTAATAATGTGAAATATTCGATTTTAATTCTATGTAATGTTTTTTTTTTTTTTAATATTCACTGAGATATCTAAATAATTTATAATCATACTATGTTCTTTATATAAAATATTGGATTAATTTCGTTCATTTTTTCAAGTAAAATTTTTATGTGATTTGAATACAGTGGAACCTCGTTTTTAAGTTTCCGGAATTCACTATTTGCATTCAATTTCTGTAGTCCCATACATATTGTGCATATTAGTATATTTAATACCCGATTTTACGTTTTCATTCCCCAAAATTTATGCCTGAAATTCAATAAATTTTATAAAAATATTTAATTAAATTTGCGGCTATTGATAGTCTTTGTTCAAACGTATCAGGTCACTTGTTGCTGACGTTTTCAATTTGTAATTTTCTGCTTTTTTTTTTTTTACTTTTTTGATCACCTCCATTCAAACGGTTTTCTGATCTTGCTTTAAATTAAATGACATCGAAAGATTTTAAACTCTCAATTTATATCATCAAAAGAGTTTATATAAACCCAAAAATTTTTGACGAGTCCGTGATTTTTTTTTTAATATTTGAAATCTTCAATCTACGTTACCTCTCTAATTAAGTTTTTTTTTCTCTCCCTTCAAAAATGTAAAAATGCAATTTCTCTGTATATTATATATCCTTAGATTATTGCAGAGTAAATCTAATTACCTTCAAATGATCGGGATTATTACAGAAAATCGCGTTCGCATAGTTTTAGATAACATGTGACATATAACGGAGTTTAACTGTCAGAATGTCAAATAACGCAATTCAAAACATTCATACAATTGAATGTTGATTCGACGGCTGTCAAAAGTGGAACTAAACAATGGAAATTTTCAAAGCGAGTCTTACTAATAAGCAAATTCATTGTGAATTTCAACAAACTGCTGACCAGATGCTATAGAGCTATTAAAATAACATACATATGTATGTGTCTATAATTACGAAAGTGGTCTAACAATAAGTCACAAAAATGAAAAAAAAATGAGTTTTTTGATTATTTTGCGGCATGTAATTTTAAATTAATATAATAAGAAAAAAAAAATATTTTGAAAAATTGGAAAAGTTATATTCAGTGAAAGATACTTCGTTCAACGGAATGCCGCTTGCATTAATTTTGATATTGGTTAAAATTTTCTATTCTAAAAAATATTTTTTGTCATAATATTAATTATATTGTAATTTTTAATACACTTAACTGAATTAACTAATTTAAAATAAAATTTTACATAATGAGCGTTTTTTATGTAGCATTACCGCTACAATTCCCAAATGGGCACTGACAAAAACGTCAATATCTTTGGTTATAATAATTTTTTTCTAATAATCGATTACCAACAGTTACTATAGCTTATAAACTAGCTACGTACTAAATATAAATTTATAATTTAAAGAAACAATACAAAAAAAACAGTTTTGAAAAATAGCATTTTTTCAATTTACGATTTTCCTAAAAATTTTCACTTAGTACTTCAAATTTACAAAATAAACCAGTTTCTTTATTTTAAAGATACACTTTATAGTTTTTTTAAACCTAAATATGTCATCATTTATTAAATTTTACCAAATACAACCAATTGTAGAACAAAATAGAGAATTTTCTTAATTGAGAATTGTGGCAGGAAATAGGTTAATATTTTATATTTCCTTATAAGCTACATACTAAATTTATATGTCATAAAAAAATAAATCCAATAGAGCAAATAAATAGTAAAACAACAGAGAAATATTTTTTAATCACTTAAAACGCAAACCTTTAAATATCTCGAAATGAACGGACGTGGACTTAGACCACCATCATAATTAAGGGCACATATAACATTTCGCATTATATTATTAAAAAAACATATTTTTCATAATATAAATACGATCTTTTATTATATCTGTATATCAAAAACGTCACATTTATTATTTGATGCCGAAAATTCGCTCAGTTGCGAAACTTTGCGTCCGCCCGTCGGTGACAGTAGAATTTTTGATTCAAAATTGGATTTCGCCAAGTTTCGAAATCAAAAGTTATATATTATTCGAATTACGAGTTCAACTGCAAATTCGCCGTTTTCTTCCGATTATTGGAATTCTTAGGTCAGTTGTGCATAAACTGAGTCGCGAAATTCCGTCCTATAGATTATTAGCTCTTATTGAAAAATACTTCGTTCTATAATGCGAAAATATTAATTTTATTTCAGTCAAACGATTAAAATCTTTATTTTTCGGTTAGTCGTTTTGTCAAATGTTTTATATTTATATGAATGTTGAGAATGATAATCAAAAGTATTTTTTAGAAATACACAAAGTTATACGGTGTTTGAAAAATTGCTTAGTTTACGTACGTTACAAAAAATTTTTGCATCGTATCGAACAATATAATGAGATGATGTTTTTCGTAAAAATTTGGATTCCTTTTTTTAATTATCTTTATTTCCACACCATTTCTTTCATTTTAAAGTATTAATAGTTAGATTAGGATAGATTTTTTTTTCATACTTAGTATTAATTTCTGATTAAAATTTCGTTGATGGAAAGAAAGCAACGAAAAAATTTTTGAACTTCGAATATTGAAGATGTTTAATTTTGTAAAACACCAAAAAACGCAATTCCATTATATCGTTCACATATGACGCAATTTTTTTGCATTGTACGCAAACTAAGCAACTATGTAAACAACGCTTAACAAAATAAAATTGTAAAATGAATCATCATAATTAGTTAATTAACAAAATTTATTTGACTAGTTTAGGCTAGGCACAAACAACAGACTTCTTGTCGGCCGATAGTTTGGTCGGGTTCTTAATCAGTACGGAGATGTATGCAAGTGCACAAATTATTACGAGTCGTTATAATTTGCTTACAGATTAAGAATCCGACCAAACTATCGGCCGATAAGAAGTTTGTAGTTTGCGCCTAGCCTTAATGTTTAGCCGACAACAAATTTGTCGGTTAGATGAAAAAACCTTTATATACAAAATGTAGCGTTCAGAAAGACGAAATCTTTTTGAAATTTACATTTATTTAATTGAAACCAAAGATCGATCTTTAATCAAAGCGAAGACATTAATTAAAGCGATCCAGCCTGTAATTCAACACCGAATCATCGTTGATTTCCATCTAATTAATACAAACGAACCCATTAATTATGGGCGACAACGAAAACGTGCAATACGACAGAATTATATAAATAATACCCCATTATTTGAAAATTTACAAAACAATACGACGAATTCGCGCACAGTTTTAATAGGCGAACTCGCAATTTGCGCTTCGTGCCGTTATATTTTCACAAAGCTGAAAAATGGAACGAAGCCTGAAAAAAGTATAGCTTGCGTATTATGTGCGAAACTTCTTTGTTGTTTTGTTCTGTATTTAATTTTTAAAAAATTTATACGAATTATTGAGACATTAGATTAGATAATAGACACATTCAAAACGGATGTGGTTTTAATTTGTTATTATTTTGAAAAAAAATATTGATTTCGGATTTTGATTGTTAAAAAAATTAAGATTTGCTATAGACAGCATATAATAGTTAGGATGAGGGTTTTAAATGAGTTCATGTTTATGCTAAAATGACCAAATTTTAAAAATATCAAAAGATATTAATAAAAAAAAAATATTTAAAACTAACGAGTCTAAAATGAATATTTGAAAATAAGTACTAGTTAAAAAAAATGCAGCTTTTGCAATTTTTTTTCCAGTAAGTTATTATTTTTCTTCAATCCATTTAACACTTATCGACCCTATTGTTTAATGTTGACGAAATTTCATTTCACGTCAAATGTGTTTTTGGTTCGGTTTACTTTGAAATTGGTTAAAGTAGGATAATTTTTCTGGTGCTACTTTGAATTTAGCTGAACTGCATCTTTTAGGTTGGGTTAGGATGGGTTAGGTTGGGTTAGGCTAGGTTAGGTTAGGTTTTTTTTTTTAATTGGAGGAGTACTTTCACATACCCCTCCGCCCCTTTTATCCTGTTTTTTTATTGTACAGGGTACTAACTCTTACCTAATTTTTATCTACTATCCTAATTTAATCGCTCTCATCATTCATGTCCATCGTACACTCTACCATCCTCTTCAAGCAATCCCCAATTACATTCAAATCCACACCATCCTCAATCGCCTCTCAAAAACCGTTCATACAGAAATCTACTTCAGCCCTAGCACAAATCTCCTGCCATGCATTCCTTTCGTCGTTCAAACGATCACATTCAAATAACAAATGACAAACATTCTGCACACTAACACCATCACACACACAATACGGATCAGCTCTCAGACAGAATCTATTCAGGTACGCTCTAAAACACCCATGGCCAGTTAGTGCCTGGGTAAGGTGATAGGACCAACCATTCCTTCTGACAAACTTTAACGATAATCCTACAGTCATGAAGAACTCTTTCGTTCCTGAAGCCTGAGCAACACCAAGGTAACTTTCATTCCAACTTTCATAAGTCATCTCACGAATCCTTTTGCAAGCATACTTCAAATCAAAACAATCATATGCGGGTGCGGTTTTACGTCGGCATGACGTAAAACCTCTCGCACAAGACACTGACTCCCGTATACCATCTCATCGAATGAAGTTCCAAACAACATACTTCTTATATAGTTCAATCTAACATCAATCTTTACAACATCACCAAAAACATTCTTGCCCTTCTCAAACTATTTGTACAGCCATTCGAGCGATCTCCACACTGCCAATAAGGAAGCCTGCTGTTCAGTACAATACTTACTAAGCAGAAACTTCCTCGTGACAGTTACAGCATCATCCTTCACCACGACAAATGCCGAACCAACACCCTGCTTCCAACATTCCTACAGAACCCGCGGTGTACACACACTTACCGAAGTTAGATCTGCAAACATCTGATTCATTCATAGGTTGATACATACGCAACGCAGGATGCTGTAACCTGCCAAACGCAACCACGTGCTGAAGGCACTTGTCACCCGGAAGCCCGTGGAGTCTGCCAGTGACCTTGATCTTATAGTGTTAGGTTAGGTTTTTTTTTATTTTTATTGGGAGGAGTACTTTCCAATACCCCTCCCCCCTTTATTTACCTGTTTTTTATCTTACAGGTTACTATCTCCTACCTAATTTAAACTTCTATCATCTAATAAACTACCTAATAGGCTCGTTTTGAGCCGCAGTCATACTTCTTCTAGGGTCATACATCCTCTAGGGTCATTCGATCATCTTTCTTTCCACTAAACTAACTTAAATCTAATCAAAAATGAAAATCATCAAAGTTTATTATTAAACTACACCCTATCTAAAATAGCATACATAATTTCGTGTATATATAGCAATATAAATAATACATATGAAAATATAAAAAAAATATAAATGAATATAACAACGCATCTTAAGACTAACAGTAAAATACACATAAAAAAAATAGTATACATATTTGGTAATACAATTATAAAGAGCCAATAGGGCCATAAAAAAAATCAGAAAACAAAGAAAAAAAACTTAAAAAAACTAAGATTTACATTTAAAGAAAATACAATAATTAAATACAATGAATAAATAATAAGCAAGAGAGGGTACTAGTTCATTCGTTCATCCGCTCTCATCATTATTCATCTCTATCGTACACTCAACCATTCGCGTTAGGTTAGGTTTTTTTTTTGTGGGAGGAGTACTTTCCAATACCCCCCCGCCCCCTTTTTTTCTGTTTTTTATTTTACAGAGTACTAACTCCTACCTATTTTATTCTATTATCCTAATTCAATGTCTTATCTACCTAGGTACTCATATTGAGTCGCAGTCACTCCAATCAATCAAACATCCATCATCAAGGGACATTCATTCATCTTACATACCATCTATACTAATAGTCCTAAAGTTATCAATCCCTTAATCCCCATCAAAATCTTAACCTAACAAATTATTTACAAATATTACTAAATCTAATACAGTGTGATAAATACTAAATTTTCCCGCCAAGCATGTCTCTCGTCATTCAAGCGATCACAATCAAATAGCAAATGACAAACATTCTGCTCACTCGCTCCATCACACACACACACACAGTACGGATCATCTCTCAAAGAGAATCTGTTTAGGTACGCCCTAAAACACCCATGGCCAGTTAGTGCCTGGGTAAGGTGATAGGACCATCCATTTTTTCTCACGAATTTTAACGCTGATTCGACTTTCATTAAAAACTCTTTCGTTCCTGAAGCCTGAGCAACACCAAGGTAACTATCATTCAAGGTTAGGTTAGGTTAGGTTGGGTTAGAACAATTACTTAACACCTAAAGCACCTATGGGTTAGGTTTGTTTAGGTTAGATTAGATTTTTTTTTTATTAGTGGGAGGAGTACATTTCCAATACCCCTCCGCCCCCTTTTTTTCTGTTATTTATTTTACAGAGTACTAACTCCTACCTATTTTATTCTATTATCCTAATTTAATGACTTATCTACCTATGTACTCATATTGAGTCACAGTCACTCCAATCAATCAAACATCCATCATCAAGGGACATTCATTCATCTTACACACCATCTATACTATTAGTCCTAAAGTTATAAATCCCTTAAAATAATATTTATTATGTACAAGCATAAACCTTACGGAAATAAAATAAAAAAAAACTTTGTTACACTATTCAGATAAAGGTTCTTATAACTAACATCTTATTCACAAATCAATTATTATATACATCAAAATCTTAACCTAACAAATTATTTACAAACATTACTAAATCTAATACAGTGTGATAATTAATAATCAATATAATACAACATTTCCTATTAAAATTTCAAACATAGCAAAAGAAAAAAACAATAAAAATACATCAAACTTATAATTTACAATTTTAAGGTCATGTTGTAGGAAGGGTACCGATATCAATTACTCTCATCATTCATGTCCATCGTACACTCTACCATCCTCTTCAAACAATCCCCAATTATATTCAAACCCACACCATCCTCAATCGCCTCTCGAAAACCGTTCATACAGGTTAGATTAGATTAGGTTAGGTTGGGTTAGAAAAAAAAAATTCAGTTCAGCCGAAAACATAGTGGCACCATTTTTCTAGAGAAAGACAAAGGAGGATAATTTTTCCTTGAGACAGATAAAAGAGAAAAAAATTTTCGAGGACAAGGTTCCCATTAAGGGGACAAGGTTCTCATTAAGGGGACAAGGTTCTCATCAAGGGGACAAGGTTCTCATTAGGGGAACAAGGTTCTCAAAAAAAGAGGACAATCTTTCCCAAAAGGTGACATATGATCAACCTACTCATGCTTTACATAAAAAGTTTTTCATAAAATCTTTAAAACAAAATATTTTCAGAGCGCTTAAAAAAACCTTCAAATACACATTTCAGAACGACTCAATTTTCCAACAAACAAAGCATGATACAGGTTTTTTACTCCAAATTTGCACTTTTTAATTACAAATTAGTAATTTTTAATTTCAAATTAGCACTTTTTAATTTCAAATTAGCAATTTTTCATATAAAATTAGCACTTTTTTATTTCAAATTAGCACTTTTTCATATCGAATTAGCACTTTTTAAAAATAAAAACTTTACTCTTTAAAAATTAAACTAAATCAGGTATTTTTAATAAAATTATCTTACACACCCCAAAAATGTTTCACCCTTTAAAAACCGACAAAGCCACCGTCGATCGCAGCGAGCCCGCTTGGCCACCCCTGACGTCCAATATAGAAAATTAAATCCCGCGTAACGAACGCGCCGCCTCGCAGGTTAACCGTCCAAATTAAACTCGAGTGAGGGCCGCTTTATTGTTTATGGCGGTTATTAAAACGGGCCCGGCGTCGGGGGTGTTGAGAAAAAACCTAACCTAACCCCGCTTTTTTGTTCCGCGTGTCGCGCGAGAGGTGCCGCTTTGAGCGGGTTAACCCTTTGGGTGCAGCGCGCCGGGTGCTTGATCGCGTTGTGCAAGTGATGTTAAAGCGGTTGTGTGTATTGTTATTTTTGTATAACGGGTGTTTTTGATCAATTAAAGGTATCCCCCGATTTACGCGGTACTTGTTTTACGTGATTTAACTTTAACGCGGTCAAGTAAACAATTTTTTAAATTAATTAATTAGTACAAATGATAAAAATACTTATATATTATTTATTTTTTTCATTTGTAGTATATTTTCACTAACAAGGAGAAGGAATGACGACGGAATTTAGTATCGATACAGGATATTTTTTTTTCAATAGATCACCTCTATTGATTTGATATTGCAAAGTATAAGCGCGCACCACCGAGCCAATTTAATTATAAACGACTTTAAAGTTTCGAAAAAATGTGTATAGCGCCGTTTAGCGTTTGGCGCCGTCTCGATATGTGGCGTAAGGTCTAAATCGCCGAATCACTGGCACGTAAGCATCTGCGGTCACGCCTACAATGTGAGGAGTTTATAGTACTTTACGCCACATATCGAGATGGCGTCCAATTGCATATACTGATTTATCGAAACTTAATGTTGTTTATAATTAAATTGGCTCGGTGGTGCGCGCTTATACTTTGCCATATCAAATCAATAGAGGTGATCTATCGAAAAAATAAATCCCGTATCGAAACTAAATTCCGTCGTCATTCCTTCTCCTTGTAAGACATATTTTTTAATATGTACATCCCTACAATGTCAAACGAAGCTTAAAAGCGGCCGGTTAAGAGAAAAGTCATATCATTACAAACAAAGATCAAAATTTTGAATCGCTTACAAAAAGGAGAAAAAGTGTCATCTGTTGCTAAAACTTATGAAATGAGATTTAATTTCGGTTTTTTTATTTAATTTAATTATATTTTTAATTTAACTTTATTTTTTGTTAGACTTTTTTTTACGCGATTTCCTGAACCAATCTTACCATTTAGTATAGACTTCATGTCTCAATTTACGCGTTTTTTTTTGCCCTGGAACCGATCTTTGTTTTGTATGGGTACATACACTTTTTTTACGCGATTTCAATCTACGCGGGTTTTCGCGGAACGTATCTACCGCGTAAATCGGGGGATACCTTGTATGTGTGTGATTGTTTTTATGGTATTTTTTTAAGTGATCGGTATTCTCGCATTTATACAAATTTTTAGCTGTCAAATTTAGAATTTATATCTGAAGCGTAAAGCGCGTGTATACTATTTTGAAATCTATAACGTTTACTTCCAATTTCCTTTTAGATAAATTGATCATAGCGTAAAGTCGCATTTTTGGCGAAAATTCTGAATGGTATTATATTTATTGCTGAACATATGAGTTTATTTGGCAAAGAAGTTTTTCTCTATAATTTTAATTAACTATAACCTTAATAGTAATTTATGCTAATATTTATTCAAATTGTCCTTATTAAAGTAGAATATTATAGAATTTGAACGTGTGTAGATGCACTTTACAATTTCATTCGTAATCAGCGATTGAGCTGACAATTTGTGTGAATAAACCACTCTAAGAAAAAAGTATCATTTTAACTATACATCTTCAGATATTTTCGGCTAATGGTTAACCAGCTTCAGATTTTTAATAGTCCATTAAATAACAGACTAGTTTAATTTGAGCTATTATTATCTAGTTGAATTTATAACTAACTGGCCATAGATTTCTATTTGATTTAGTGCTAGCTGGCTTCAAATTTTTACTAGAAATAAATTTGCGATTTTGATTGATTATTTAAAATTCCACTGAAGCAATATGTTTTTTTTTAATCATAATATGATTATTTGAATAGTAACATTATAGGCAACAAAATAAAGACTAAATTTATTATAGCGATTATTCGATTTATTTAAATTACAAAAGGTTTTCACGAAAATCGATACAAATTATTTTCATTGTACTTTAACATCAAATATTTTTAACAACGTCAAAGCAAAATGCGATGTTAACAAAATTTAATCTCATTTTTTTTAATAAAAAACAAACAAAAGCACACAAACAATCCTTCCTGCCATTTCACCTCATCAAAAAACTGACCGAACAAAATAAAAAAAAAAATTACAAACAAAACCCAGCTCTCGAAAAATCGAGATAGGCGAGAACGGTTCCGCGCGAATTTTATACACGTGTAAAATTTTAACCGGTTAATAACTCGAGATAACGCCGCGTTATCCACCGGTTAAATCCCGTTTTAATTTTAATTTATGTCACTCAGTACTTTTGATTAAGGAAAGCCTCGGTGTGGGGCCTGTGGGGCCCCACGGCCAATGGGGCACAATGGGGCCCGGCCGTGAAGGCTTATTAAATTTCCTTTCACATTTTTATGATGATTAAAATGGAAGACGAGCGCCGGCTAATAGAATGATCAAGCCGTTAACGAAGCCTTCGCCGTATCTATCTATCTATCTGTCCGTCTGTCTGTTCTTTCGCAATCGGAAAGCGGAGTTCGCGTAAATATGGCGTTCGTTTGCTTTTCATTATGCCGGAAATTTGCGATGTACTTATACATATATGTGTGTATGTTTGAAGGGGCTCGGGTTTTGCTTGTCGATATGGTGTCCCAGAAATGACAGGTTCTGTATAATGGGAAAGTTGAGGAAAGAGCATTTTATGAATTTTATCATAAAAAAAAAGATAATGCTACGCAATTACGACCATTGCGAAAATTGAAAATAATAGTAATAACAATAACAACAACAACAATAATAATAATAATATTTAAAATCTATGAACCATTTTAAAAATATCAAATTCCATATCCAAATCCTCTATACATACGTTCCAGAGACTAACATTTAAAATAATGTATAGTGATCATATAAAAATTGGAAAAAGGTTCTATCAGTATATTTGGATAGAATTTTCATCCAAATGTGCAGTGTGAAAAAATTTTACCATGAAAAATCTTCAAAAAAACATCGATTTTTTTAATTTAATAACTACATACATATTAGTTTACTGGCCAAATCAAATAAAATCTTACCATTGTGGCATAATAATAAATATTTATTTTTATTTTTATACCGTGTTAACGTTAAAAAATTGTGTAAAAAATAATCGGTTCTTCTTTGAGTCGTGTTATTTCAGAACCGTGTAAAAAGAGGATTGGGTTGTATTTTCAATATGGTCACAGTTTTCGTCTAAAAAAGCATTATGGAATTTTTTAGTTTTCGTCTTTATAACTTCTGTTAGTAACAGATTTTTGTAGTGTTTCAAAACTTTATCATCGAATGATGACAATTGTTTCTCATTTTTCAAAATGTGGAATAATTTTTTCGCAATTTCATTATATTTGTAATCTGAAATAATATGTTTCAACACGGGAAAGACGAGATCACTTTTAAATTGGTAGTATTTTCCACCTTCGATTCAGAACATCGAAAGAATGTCATCTTCTTTCAGTTCCATCTCCTCAATAATGTTTTTAAGTTTTTCAACTGTCTCCAATGTTGGTCTTAATAGACCAATAATTATACAATAATTTGTATAATATAAAAAGTGAATGTGTTCATATAATAAATTTTGACACTTTTTTATTGAAAAAATGTATCATCGATTTAACATTTTTTCTAATAATGAAAATTATCGTTTGTTTTGTCACGTTTTGAGTAAACAATAATATTTTCAGGAAATAGATGAGTTTTTTTATAAAAGAATGTTGACATACATACTTTTTATAAACGAAATAAAGCATGTCGTTTGATGCATTTGATGAGTAATACGATTTTACATAAATCAGCGCAAATTATTAATCAATTTTGATATATGATATGTATACAAATTTTTGTATCAATTAAAATTTTTCAGTAAAATACTATTCAACGAAAAATCTAAATCCTGAACAATAATCTTTTTGAACGAAATCGACAAAAGTTCACAGATTTTCCGCGATTGTGAACCGTCACATTTCGTATATTTTTTCAGCACACGTTTTATATACAAAAGGTATTTATATACATATAAAAGAGACGAAGGAAGACAAATTAAAAACAGCATTTCATCGCTCAAGGGCGTTCGCGTTGTACCTGTTGCGCTTTTCGCGAAAAGAAAAGAAAAATCGCGAACATACGGCCCGAGGCGCTCAAATTAATATAGATTTACATTTTTATTTTCGCACACAATCAAAACGGAGGCTTTTCATAAAAAGAAAAACGCTCTGTTTCGTTTACGTACGTATCGTTTTTTTCTGAAACGCAAAAATGATTTTATACGCTTCTAAAGATTTATTTCACGTAGGGAAAATACGGTTGATGGATAATTTGGTACTACTGGGTTTAAGGTTGAACCGAATTTTGTTTTCCTTACCTAACCCAACTTTATCTAATCTAAACTAACCTAGTTTTACATCTAGAGGCACTTAGGGGTTAGGTTAGTTTTGGTTTAAAAAAAATCAGTTCAACCTTAAACCCAGTAGCACCGATAATTCTGTGATAGTTTGATCAAAGTCGATTTTTTTTAATAATGTCAACGTATATTCGAAGTTTTATCTATTAGAAGCTTATCAATAGGTCAAAGAGAATTCATGCAGATATGATTTAGTGATAACTGTTACATGTGGTGCTAGTATAGATATGTTTTGCTACGGTTTTTAAACGCGTGGAGCACACATATGAATCAAATGAGTAAAACAAGGCTTTCAATCTGTTTAAAAAAATATTTTTACCATCGATAGATAGAATAGGAGCAAGGAAACGACACCAGTGGTTGAAAATGTACCAGTAATTGACCATCTATAAGAAAAAACGTAAAAAATAAGAGTTGTAAATTATTGCCTATCAACCGCACTCTTTTTGAAAAATTACCATTTTGAAAACTTAATTTTTTTTTTTACGTTTTTCTGATAGATGGTCAATTACTGCTACATGATCAACCACTGGTGCATTACCTTATATGTAAAATTGTATTGCATTTTCTTATTAAAATATTTACATTGAGGAAAATGATAGCATTGAGAATTCGAATTGAATTTGTGGTATCACAAAATTAGACGTATACAATTTGATCACTTGAAGAGATGTCACGAAAAATTGATAAAGATTTACATAATCTAAATAATATTTCGATGAAAAATAATGTAGATACTTTATGATAGTTAAGTTTCTATATTCTATATTAGAATGCAAAATAATGACAACGAGTATTTAACGTAATAACCCAATTTCCCTATTATATCTAATTGAGGGAGCTTGGGTTATTCCGTTTTATTTCCTTAACAGAAATAAAAAATTTTGATTTTAAAATAATGAAAATATGTTTGGTTTGTGAAAAAAAAAATATGAAAAGCTATTTTTTTGATTAGTAAAAAAAATCTATAAGAAAAAAAAATCGTGTAATATAATATTTCTATAAGTAAAATTCACATTTTGCAGAAGGAATTTTATTTGTAAAAGAAACTAGTAAAGCATCTTCCGTACATTGAACTCTTCATCAGATTCATGACCTCCCGACCGCTGATTAATTACGATCGTCTTCAATTCACCGAAATGCCGTTTCCATTCATCACTGAAACCCGGCTTCAGCAGCTCAATAACGAACCTCGTCCTTTATACAAAGTCCATCCTTTCAGATCGGAGCCTCCGATTGTTCACACATATTACACTTCGTGCCCGATTTTTCATCGTTTGTAAACGAAACGCAGAGTTTTCTAATTGAGTCTCGGACTTGTGTAATTTCGACGGTTTTTGTTTATGCTGAAGGAAAATCGGCCGAGGGCTTTTCAGCGTTTCGGAAAAGCTTATGCAGCTTTTAATAAATAAGGCTTTTGCTCCGTCAAAGTCTTTGTGATTTCGCTCGAATTTGCGAAATCATCATAACTGACGCGTTGAGTTCACAATTTGATTTGAATTCCGAAAAGATTTTTGTAAAAAATAATTGAGTCGTTTACTGTTAATATCTATGATTCATCATGAAAATTTTTTTAATTTATCAAATGAGGAAATGAAATTTAAATACAAAGCAGATATTAAAAAAAACTTCATATAAACAAAAACATTCAAATTTGGGACAATATTTTTCCGTATTTTATTCAAAAAATAATAAAATACGGAAAAATATTGTAAAAATAGGAAATGTTCCCTTTTCAAAAAACGAATAAATACAAGAACTTCTGTGGCGAATGATCAGTTTCAATCAAAATTTAAAACATTGCTTTTGTAAAAAGTGCTTCTAATATCGAAAATGGAATCGCCAGTGTTTTTCGTGGTGATATTTGGATTGATTTGTGTTGCTAAAGGAGTTGAAAATGAAAAATTTTCATTGAAGAATACCCTGATGGATGAAATTGACGAGGAATTTGGAAAAACGCAATCTGAAAACGAAAATTTTCCATCGGAGAATACACTGGTAGATGAAGATGGTGAAAATTTTCAAAAATCTTCTCAACTTGGATTTGAAATTTTGACTTTGGTGAAAACAAACAAATCTGGAATGATCGTCGATGATATAAATTTGCGAGTATTTATGCAACTTCCAAACAATTTGTCTCATAAAAACGAATTTTCGATTGTTTTTAACAAAACAACGTTGTATAAACTGTATACAATTTCCAAATCAGAGCTACCGGATTTCAATATAGAATTTGACGATTTGGTTACCGAATCTATAAAAGAAGAAAACATTACAAAATCAGAAAACGATGAAAATACCAAAAACAAGACCTATACAGAAGATGCAATGGATTTTTTCAATTTTGATGGTGGCGCTCAAAATTTTGAATTATCAGGAGATGTTATATTAATTAATGACAATTATACTGCATTGATGTCGTTTGATATACTTCCTGTTCTCGATGAACATTTGGGAAATGTCAATATTCCACATATTCTTAAAAAAATTATCGAATCTTCATGCACTAATCGCAGTATCAATAATGTGGATATGACGCAATATTTGGATTTGAATTCACAAACAAATCAGTTGGAAAATGAAAATTTCCAAAAAGTGGTATTTACCGGTGATGCTCCATTTGTAACAGAAGAGTTTCACAGTTTGGTTTACGTGAACTTTACCATGTTGCCAACATTTGAAGATATTCAAGAAAAAGCTAGCGATTCGGACAAAATATCGGATAAAAAATTGCAAGTTGAAAAGATGATAATGGAACTTATAAATCAGATGAGCGTTTTGTATGAAGAACATGATGAATCATTTGAATTTTTGCTTGACGCTTGGTTTATGAAGACAGATCTTCGAAAACTTGAATCTGATGATAAAAGAGAAGAAACTTTGGAGGTGCGGTTGTCAAATGATGAAATTTTTATAAAAAATGAGAATGTCGATGTTGTTCCGATTGAAGTCGTACTTGTTTGATTATATTATATTTTATATTTTTTAATTTAAATAAAATGTATCGATAATTGTTTTTACTTCCACTCAATTACCATATGATTTTTATACAATAGAAAATTTTAAAATCTTCCACAACAAAACATGAATTATCTGATCTTAATTTTTTAAATGAAAATTTTAATTTGGTGGTCCTCAGCGTTAAAAAGGTTGGAAACTGCTTAAATACATATATAAGAATAAAAGTAAGAATAATATATCGTAATTAAAATCTTATAGAACTTATCAAAATTTCTCTATCAATGGAATAAAAAATCCTAACAAATATTTAAAAAAAAAAATATTTGACCTACCCCACTTACTAGGTATGTTCAGAAATTAAGAACACTAGATTTTTGTATTTTTTTTTAGAAAAAGTGTATTTGAAAAAAAATTACAGGATATTATCGATACACTTGTTGATTATTTTTCCACATAATCGCCATTCCGTTCAATGTATAATATGTGGTAAGCCGTGGCACAAGCTTCTTTATGCCCTCCTCGAAGAACTATCTCACCAGCTCTTTCTCTTACTTCAGAACCTCTTTCTGCATCTGCTCGGCGTTTGAAAATTTAATTTCACCCATTTGTGCCATCAGGGATGTGAAAAGCTGATAATCTGAAGGCGCCAAGTCCTGCAATGCTCACTCTGACAGGAGATTTCCCTTTACCACTCACAAGGAGAAGGAATGACGACGGAATTTAGTTTCGATACGGGATATTTTTTTTTCGATAGATCACCTCTATTGATTTGATATGGCAAGTATAAGCGCGCACCACCGAGCCAATTTAATTATAAACGACTTTAAATTTTCGATAAATCGTTAAATAAGATAATATGCGTTTAGCGCCGTCTCGATATGTGGCGTAAGGTCTAAATCGCCGAATCACTGGCACGTAAGCATCTGCGGTAACGCCCACACGGGAGGAGTTTATAGTACTTTACACCACATATCGAGGTGGCGTCCAATTGCATATACTGTTTTATCGAAACTTAATGTCGTTTATAATTAAATTGGCTCGGTGGTGCGCGCTTATACATTACCATATCAAATCAATAGAGGTGATCTATCGAAAAAAAAATCCAGTATCGAAACTAAATTCCGTCGTCATTCCTTCTCCTTGTCAGAGTTGCCAACGCTCAAAAAATGAAATAAACCACAGTCCGTTATTGTCAGTCTTCTTAATTTATGAACATGCCTATAGTAAATAACGCAGAATTCACACGAACCAAAATAAAATTTCTGAAATATCCAACGAACCAATTAAAAATACACTCATTTTTTCCATATGCGACCATAATTACGATTCGGCACAGACATGCGATTAAGGTGTTTTTGCAACAGTCCTCCCCCCCCACCCCTCGTCGGCGTTTTTGCCCTTTCGGTAATTTGGCTTCGGAGCCTATTAGCCGCAGACGTGTCGACTTTTGTCGGGCTTGAGCTCGTTTCGAGTTTAGAACACTTTCGACAATATAATTTAAATAAGACACGCGAAAAGCGGCGATTCGAGAGGGCGATTAGCGCTCGTCGAGACGCCAGACATTCGCACAATACAGCCTGTTTAAAAAATATCGTTCATTGTAATCGTTTTGGTCAAAATTTTAATTTTTTTGTTGATTAGAATACTAATTTATTATGTGACATTCGAATAATGCAATACGTATTTCTGATTCATATATTATTTAATGGAGTCAATATATGGACCGTTTATTTTGATAGTGGTGTAAGTCCATTTTCTCTTGTTTCGAGATAATTAGAGGTTTGCATATCTGTTAATTAAAAAATATAGGCAAATAATATGAAGTCTGGCAATGTTTTTATTGTTTTATCAATATTTAATTTGATTATATAGATTTGTTTCAGACAAATTAGACTACAATTATACATATTTATGGGCTGTAAATGGACTTACACCACTTTCAAAATTAGACATTTGTAATAATCGTTTAATTTCAGTTTTGAAAAATCAAATATCTCTTAAAATATACTTTATTTTAATCCAATTTTGTTTACAAATATGCATGACATGACATAAAACTTAATTTTAGACGCTAATTATATTATCAAAATTACAAGATACTGATAGTATTTACTTATGCTCTGCATGTGGCAGTGTTTCGAAATATGCATGATGCACCGGTGGTATATAAGGTAATAACTGCTTGATGTTTTTATATTTTTCGTAAGTAATAGGCCTGGAATTTTGATACAAAGGCGCCAGGGCGATTTTTTCAAATTTTAGCGGTCTTCCAGGACGTGTGGGTAATAAATTTATAGTTTTAAATTCGGCGTCCTTCAACGATGTTTTATATAAAATAGTATATGGTGCACTTTTGAGAAACCTCAACCAACATATTTGCAACCAATAGACCTGTTCACCATTAGTGTTTTTTTAATCTGTTTATAATCGCATTTTGAAGATTTTTTGTTGAAACGAAATTCTCTCGTTTCATTTCATGTAAAATAAATTTTTCATGTTTTCTACATTGTGTTATTACATCATAATAATCTTGTGGTGTGTACAGAATATTATTTTTTTTTCGCAATGCCATTTCTATGATGCCAAAATCTGCATCGTTCGGAAGGTATGAATGCCCCGAGAGTAAAAATTTGTGATCAATTATGTGAATGTTATTTTCCAACGACTGGACAACCTTTACCACATCAATGCCATTTGTAAATTTCGATTTTGTCCTGTACACATATCACCTGCAGAGCCACCTGCCGGTGTCAATTGGACTTACACCACTTTCAAAATCAACGATTATACAATTTCATTCACCGACCGATTTTAAGCTGTACAAAACATGGGAATTTTTTAAGAAATTAAACATGGACTAATTATACATAAAAAATTTACATTAAATTAAGCATGAATTACGGGATATCTCATTTTTTTTCAAAAATGGACTTGCACCACTTTCAAAATAAATGGTCCATATTATAGCAGGTTTGTTTAAAGGGCCCACTTTTCATACAAAAACAAACATAACAAACACCATTTATTCCGAAATGTATCATCGAAATAGTTTTATAATGAACATAAATAATTTTACCAATATTTTAATACTTATTACGTTTTGAATTTACAACAATTGAAATTTTTAAATTTGTAAGTGGCCTCTGCACATCAAATTTTGGACAAGCCTGTTATATAGTAAGGTGACCATTCGTATTGGTTTTTAAGGTTTTTAGCCTGGTCAATTATGAAATGAAACAATTAGCCTTTTTGTATTACTAAAAATTTAAATAATAATTATTGTAATTGAAAAAATAGCAAAATTTTCAAAATATTTTAATGCTGTCAATACTCTTGAACGAGGCTCTTTTTGTACTAGCTGGAATATGGCGTTTTATTTGTTATTTATTGCTGTTTACCTTATTGAATATTATTTTCCAAATTATAAATTATATCTACTTATAGTTAATCATTATTTTTACAAACGGTTCATATTCAAGATTCTTTCTATTTTTATTTTTTTTTTAGAAAAAATGACCAGGTTTTGATTAAAAAAATTGGTCACCTTACGGTATAAGACATAAATCCCTTTTGTTATCATAAAAAAATAACATCTTTTTGTTGAAATTGTTTACTATGAAATGATAAGAAGGTTATTCTTACTAAATTTACTAAATTTATTTCAGAATATAAGTGAGTTACTAAACCCATTTAATGATAATTTCAATCACCACTTAATCTTAATTAACGATTAGAAGAAATTATAACTTAATTGTAACTTTTGATAAGGTTGTTTCATTGATTTATTGAATTAAACAAAAAAGTCAATAAAATATATGATACTTGGAAAATTAGTTTAAACACTTTAAAATTCGTAAAAAGCTTGGCTGAAGTTTTGTAAATTTAAAATTAATATTTTTTGTAACAAAATAATAAAATCAAATATATAGTATACGAAATACGAGTCATCATTTTTTCAATCTTTTATTAACTTGATTTCGGGATATTTTCAAATTTTTTTATTTTTCAATTTTTTTTCATATGTTGTTTATTGAGAGATATTTCATTATATAAAAAAATATAGAAATCAATAATGGACAATGCAATACGTTTCAATCTTTAGTTGAATTTATATTATTACATTTAAAAAATTCGAATAAATAATTAAGTTATCGAATTGTTAAAAAAAATTCGAACCACCCTATATTTCACGCACACAAACGCAGCCCTTGTCAAAAGCGTTAGATGAAAAGCGAAGATATCGCCAACGAGAGGGATCACCGAATTCGTGGGCGGTTAATTTGAGTTTCTGCAACCATCATCAACTCGGGTCATCAACGACCCAGAAAAAGGGACAAGTAGGTGCGTATAGAAAAGGGCCCCGACAACAAAACTGCCCTTTGTTGCCCGCGAAAATATAAAAATGAAATAAAAGCGCGCGAAAAATACTGTTTTTCGACACCGTAATCACTGAATATGAAAAAAAAAATGTACGCGATAAATGGCGCGACGATGTACTTTTGTGTTTTTTGAATGAAGCGGTGTAAAAAAAATGTTTTCTTTTGATGAAAAGATTTTTAGGAAATGCGATCGTTAGCAAAACGCCGTGTGTGATAGCTGAATTTGATAATGCACTTTTTTGATATTCTTTGTTTTTTTTTGGAATGAACTACGTATGTGTAAAAATATCGCGAAATTTATAAATAAATATATTTTCGTGGACGTCTAATCAGCTATGAAGGTTGAATGTACCGAAAAAAGGGAAAAAAGCGAATCGTCGATTTTCAATTAGTATTCAGTCGATTTCACTAACTACCGATTTCAATCGACCAGCGAACGTCTGCCGTTCCAAAAAAGAAAATATCGTATTTTATTTTCAATGTCTAATATAAAACAGCATTCGGTTCACTTTTTATACGTGAAATATTTCTTCATAATTGGCCATGAGTTCAATTCGATACGTTGACTATTCAAATCAGTTTCTGAAGTGAAAACTTTTCGCAGTTCACAATAATATAAACTTTTTCGATTGTTATTTTCATTTTTGATTATTCTTTTTTTAATAGACTATACAATATAATGTATTATATTGTACATGTTACATTTTGTTTGCGTAATTGCGTTTTTCATGAAAAACGCTTTTGCATTGCATTTGCGTTACGTTAAAGCAACATTTGACATCCTTATCAAAATCATTTCTTCATCTTTTAGAATGAGTTATTTTTTGATTCACAAGACCAAACCACGAGGCTATGGTCCTTAACGTCTTTTTTAATCACACTCTTAGTCTTACATTAGACACTCTTACAATTAGTCTTTTTTAATTACACTTGTGACACTCTAGTGTTAGCAATATAAATTTTTGCCAACCCTCCTTATATGAGATACGTCAATTTTTATACGTCAATAATACTACGAGTAACAAATAAAGATAACACATTAAAATATGAGCTCAAATTTCACAAAAAACGTAAGACTTTTTGCGTTATTCGTAGAAAACGCAATCAAGCAAGCGTTGCTTGACATATACATATATGTTACGCAATGTTATCGAAATGATCCAGACCACGAAATAAGCAACATTGCATGCTTCTTCATCGAAGTCGTAGTGACATCTGTCGTAAAATTACGAAAAAAACATCACCCGTTAAAATGACAGACGATCTCATATGGAACATCGAGAATGAGTCTCATTGATGAAACCAGAATGTTGCAATGTTCACATTGAAATTCTACTTTAAAAATACGTCACTTTATTTAATTTAAATTTACTATGACTGATTTCTTTGCTCAAACTCTTTTCTCATTTCGTATTATTGGCTGATGGAGATATTTACAATATTACATAATTGAAGCGTTGTAGTGATATAATTTGTAAATCAAACGAATCCATGCCCATTAATATCTGGCTATCAATGTTCCTTTTAAGTTAATTGCGACACTGGTCTCACTAATACGATTCTTTCCAGATGGTCTGTATGAGATCGATTTTGACACATGACATTTTTCGTAATTTTACGATAGATGTCACTACGACTTCAATGACGAAGCATGCAAAGTTGCTTATTTCGCGGCCCGGATCATTTTAATAACATTGCGTAACATATGTATGTACCAATAGAGGACCGCTTTTTTTCAATCTTCCAATAGATGTCGCCTTTTTCACAAATTCAGCAATTTTTTGGTCTATTATAATTTGGCATTTCGTAAATTACACGTAACATATACATGTATGTATTTTCAAATGGGTGCGATTTAACTGTGCATTAAAAATAAATAAATTGCGCCTTAAAACGAATCACTTGTGCATTAGAAAAATGTACGATGTGCATTATTTCTGGTGTATTAAAAAATCTCGTATTGCGCATTATTTTATTTATAGTGTGCAATAGAAAAAAAAATTTGTGCAGTATAATGTAAGCATTAAAAAAATATGAAATGTGCAATAGAATGAATAGTTTGTGCATTAAAGTGACAGTAGGTGGCAACGTCGCCTTTCTCTATAGGCAATACAATACAACTGTCAACTGTCAAAGTGTCAATGTTTACATTTGTTTACAGAACGACAGAACGTTATACATTTTAACAATTCGGTCCATTTTTGAATCAATGTCGATTTTGTTTGAATTCGGTTTGTTGCGAATAGATTCTATTATGAAAGTTGTGAATAATGGTCGTGCGGTTGGTATTTTTTGTCCTGGTCACATTTGCTACGTTGCCGTCATTTACTTACATTCATTTTAACGCACGTTTATTTATTTTAAGGTACAGCTAATTTTTCGAATGCACACATTTTAATGCTCGTGTCAAACGCACACATTATTTTCTTGAATGCACATTCGTTTTATTTAAGTTTATTGCACAATAAATTTTTATGATTGCACGTTTAAATTGTTCCCTTTTCAAATTTACATCAAAGCTTCTCAACATTCACACAATCCGACACTCGAAAGTTACTTTACAACACAGCTTTTCCCACTTCGCCCAAAAGTCACATATCGAAAGATTTAATAATTCGCGTTACCCTAAAGCAGGCCCCCGAAACAATCAAGGGGCCCCGCCCCTGGCGCATTCCACAGGTAAAGGCCCCCTTTCCAGGCCTGAATCTTAATTCGGAGGTTGAAGGGCCCGCAAACGGGCCGTTAACTCGCGCATTAACGCCCGCCCCTGATTCGATTGTGCGGCCTACACGTGTAAAATTTTAACGCGCGGCCCGAGTTATTGTCGGCCTTTATGCTTTTCGCGGTACGACTGCTTTTGATTGTCTTTTGATTTAGTGGTCGGGTGTGTGCTTAAAGCCGAATGTATTTCGACAATTGTGGAAAAAGTGGGTGGTAAAATGTCTATGTTCGCTTTTGTGAGCGTGGAAGTCGTTTCGGATTGATGGTTCGTGAAAAAAATGTGTGTAATATAATTAGGGGTTGCAATTTACTGTTAAATTTCGATTAACAGTAAACGGTAAATAGTTGGTTTCATTACCAGTAAATAAATAAAAAAATAATTTATGTACATAGATTAAATGATTGTATGTGGCTACTTTTAATAAAAATCCTTGATTGAAATCTAAAAATTATATGAAATATATGTATACAAATCCATAGGGGAGAGGGGGTAGTATCATTTTTTCTAGCTTCAGTGAGAGTCACATTTTATAAAATATATGTATAAAAATCCATGGGAAGGGGTTAATAATAATTTTTTTCTAGTTTTAGTGAAAATCACATTATATAAAATACGAGTATATGTATGGAAATCCATCATATGTTACAAATAATTTAAGTTTCGGTGCTGAAACTAGAACAAATAATTCCTATAAGCCCTAAATATAATATATCTCGAATTTTAGTTTATATTGTTGACTATGCTTAGAATTCTTAAGGCATGTTTACGCTTTTGATTACCATGAGAGTTTGTTTGGATTAGAATTCATTGATGTATACTTGATCCTCTTTTTACACGGTTCCAAAATAATATGGTTCAAGGAAGATGAACCGATTACTTTTTTTGCACGGATTTTTCACGGTATAAAAATAATAAAAATATGTATTATTATGCCACAATGGTAAGAATTGATGGAGGCTAGTATACTGATATAATTATATGTATGTAATTATAGTTTTTAAATAAAAAACTAAATGTTTTTTGATAATTTTACACGGCGAAAATTTTTCACATTGCACATTTTAGAATGCAATGGTTAACACTTTGCACTCTGGTTGGAATTTATCATGACTTCGCCTACTTTGGATCGAGAGAGTGTCTTCCTGTTATATTTTCTGATCCTCCTCTATGATTTCCGACTAATTGACTTATAAGTTTATCAACAAACTCAAGATGCGACATCGCTTTCTTATTAAGCAATCTTTGATTATATTTATACAAAATATATGAATTAACCACGGATACTTTCAGTCCCTAGAAAAATAGTTTTCGCCACCATTTCAATGTTTTTCTTTAAAATGGGTAGGCTGCAGCATATTGATTGGTAGTATCTACGTCTCCCATATTTTTTGAATAATTAATGACCATTTCGGGTTTCACGATTGTTTCTTCTTCTCCACCTTTTACTTATAAATCGTTTTACAATTTTAACATCATTTGAGAAAAAATTTGTATATGGCGTCACAACCCGCTTGTCTTTCCAAGCCGACAACAAATGGTTGTGTTTTTTGCATTTGGTATTTTCAATATACAATAGAATTCTTTTTCTATTTACCATAATTGTACCGGTCAAATGAGCTATATTTATCAAAAATTCTTCCCCCAATTGAAGATTTGTATATAATCAATCATCTATCCGTGAACTTGTGATCATGTGGTATTGTTTTCAACAATAGATTTTATCACTTCATCGCTAAAAAAAGTTTAAAATAATCAAGTGGTTGATTACAATTTGGTGGGATATTTAGTCTAACTCGTCGGTCGCCAATTAAAAAATTAAAAATTTTCAGTTGAAAAATATCATCATTTAAAACTGACCAATCAGCACTATCGTCGTTTTCAGAAAAAGCATACCGCCTTCTTTTACTTGGTTGGGGTTGAATATAACTTTCACAATTTGAATTATTCGCATCAATGTCAACATCATCAAATAAAACTTCATCATCACAGGTCTGTTCAAAGTCTTTTGTGTTTTCAAAAGTATCAATCAACGAATTTTCAATATTATTAATATTGTCATTTATTATTTCACCACATCGTTGTCACCAAATTCTGTGGAACTTTCACTAAACCGATTCATGATATCGCAATAATGAAATTTTGCATGCTTAGAATTTTTAGGCCATGTTTACGATTTTGATTGCCACGAGGGTTTACTTTGATTAGAATTTATTGATGTGACAACATTTATTGCGGAATTTATCAATAAAAAACTGAATCTTTTAAATTATACATGAGAGAATAATATACATAGAGAATACTCATATTTAAAAAAAGATATCTTTGCAAATTTATGTACTAATTTTGACGGTGTTATCATTTTAAGAAAAAAATCTTGAAAATCTTTATGCGGAACACTTTTAAGTTTTTTGGCACATTAGGTTGAACATCAGCAAATTTGAAAATCGCTCTATTTTCATCATAAAATAGTCAAATACAACAAATTCTGCATTGGATGAATTAAGAGGATAAATTTATTCGATAATTAGTATTTTGACCATAAAATTATTCGCAATTAGTACATTTAGCTTTTCCATGTCTTAAAACTGATTTTTTCTGATTTAGCTGACATTCAACATAATGCGCCGATGACTTGAAACGAGTTTTGCAAAAATCGTTCTAGAATTTTACCTAAAAATGATATCATCGTCAAAATTAATGCATAAATTTGCAAAGATAGCATTTTAAAAATGAGAGTAACATTCCTTTATGTGTAATTTCAAGGAATCGGTTTTTATAGATAAATTTCGCAATCAAAGTTGTCACAATAATACATCGTTTTAATTTAAAAAAAAATTTGAAATAAAATACGTATTTGAAATAAAATTTCATATCATATATTTTATTGAAAAGCTCGGGATTACATATAATCAAGTGATAACGTATAAAAGTTTTGACTCAAAAAAATGTGCGGAAAAAATATGTGTCAAATAGTGTTACCATCGAACGGTCTTAATGCGATAAAATTCGAGAATAATCGATATACATTTTTTCATCATTGTATGATATTAATTGAATTTGAATCTGCTCGGTTCCGTGTAAAGCTGGGCTTACTCATATGCTTTATATTGATACCGGTATTCAAAATTGAATTGATTTATTATCCATTGATGCAAGTGTTATTTCATTTGCACGTTGAAAATAAATTCGAACGAATTCCACGTATTTTCAGATCTGCACTAGAGTAATATAAAGCACCTACATGCACTTTTCAATCTTCACATCACGTCTCTAAGATATTTCGACGGTAAAAACGACGTCGTCGTAAATCGGCGAAACAACAGCGGCTCGAAAAATGTATTTTCCTATGAAAAATGGCAAAATTTTTCTTTTAGTCTGAGCCGTGGGTATTTGATGCTGCAGAACGTGGAGAATGTTTTGCTACCCTTTGTATCGCTCGTCAAGATTCTATAAAGAATTTTTTTTGGTACTTTTGTCTTAGAAGGAAGCAAAAGTGAAAAAATTCACATAATCCTCTTTTTACACGGTTCAAGGTAGATAAACTGATTATTTTTTTAGACGGATTTTTACGGAGAAGAGAACTGGCGAGCGATGTGACTCAGGAAGTTTCCTGAGTAACCCGGTGGAGTTACTGGTCCATTTTATCAGATCAGATGAACCAATCTTAAGGATTCCTATTAAATCCTGGGCTGTTTTTGAAGCGGTTTTCTCTGAAGGTGTAGAATGGACAAAATCGTCCATGTAAAATTGAGATTTCATCAAAGCCCCAAGCCCTACTAAATCGATGTCCGTACTCGTCCGCTAAATAGTGGATGGAGCGCATGGCCAAGTACACGCCATGGAACACGTACAAAATGAAAGGTTTTAACTGCATCTTTATCACAGAAACGTAAATATTTATGGTGATGTTGGTTAACACCAATTTGAAGAAACATCTGCCTGATATCAGCGGTCATGGCTGCACTTGGATACTTGTCAGTACCGCTCTCGTAATTCTTTCCCGCACTAACCTTTCAAACTTGGCCCAATCAGCTTTAGTCGTGTTGTAGGTCCTTGTTCCGCTGAACATTTTATCCGCACTTCCATATTACTACCTCGAATGAAATCGGGTTATGATCACTAAGAGCAGTTGTATGCTTACAAACTTTCCAGTTTCTAACACTATTTAAGAAAAACGCAGAACAAACCGTGACATCAATATGCTTTTAGCATTAAAGTCACCTTCAATTATATAAACCCGTACATTTTTTTTTTTTTTTTTCCCAGAGGAGGAAAAATCTTTTATAGACACCGCCAGGCACGAGCCCGACAGTAGTGTGGGATTCCTAACTGGGAAAAGGACCCAGACGTATACCCACTAAAAAATCTCCTCTTACGCCAAACCATACTACACCACACCCAGGGACTACTGATCAGCAACAACGTCTAGATGTGGGGCAATCACAGACGCTTAGAGAGGGACATTCGCCCAAAGAGGCGAAGGGATAACACTACACCACCACCTCACACCCCAGCTCAGAGCGCCTACTCTACTCCAATAGAATTGTTAGATTGTTAGGTTGTTAGTTAGTTAGTGCTACAAACTACAAACCGAAAACCACCACCCCACAACCCTCCCTGCGCAATGAGCTACGAAGGGCCAATGCCATCCCTGCCCCTTCTACAGCGCTCCTCCTCCACCTTACGACCGGTCACCCGTACATCATCGAGAACTAAATTAGATAAGCCGACCTGAAGGTCTTCTCCTGGCTAAACATAAACGGATATAAAATGCACATAATTACAGCCAGATTTAACCCTGACCACTGAGCAATTGGCACTGCTGGCTTCACATATCAGAACAGTTTCCAAGTTCCGGGAAACCAAACTGTCATCAACTGGGCAGTGATACTCCAGCACTCTACCATCCAAATAGCTCTCTAGCAATCTCATGAGACCCCGAGGTACACGGAAATCTTTTCTAAACGCCTTAAGCACCAAATCTCATCGCACTAATTTGAAGGCATTCCGCACGTCTAAAGTTACCGTAGCCACAAGCCGCCTAGTTATAATATAACAGGCCCCCACGCCGATCTAACAATCTCAATAACCCGCGAGATAGCGTCAATCGTAGAACCACCTCGCGTAAAGCCAAAATGATACTCAGATAGGGACCATATCTGACCAGTCTGATCCGTATCGTAACCTGTCTCTTATAGCTCTAGGGACCATCAACGCATAACTGAACGTTACATTTTAAATTTTGGATGGTTAAATTGCTCTGATTTCCATGTCCAAATGGGATATCGGTATAGTAAATCAAAATCAAAATTCAAATAAATGAATCCGCTGAAGCGGGCAGTAGTGGGTTAACAAATATTATATTTATCGCTAGTTGAATGTCCGAACGCAGCCAATTGTGACAATACGCACGCGGTGATCTTCAGAAATTTGCGTTGAACAATCACGACAAAAATCCAGAAAAGTAATAAAAAGAATTGAGAAATCCGATGATGATGAAAACAGTGCAGGTCAGTTTTCAGAAGTACGGGAAAGACAAATTTCGAGCCAGGGTCAAGCGAGTGATAGTGAAATAGCGCAGCGATGAGAACCACACAACACGTCAGTGCGAGCGTCCCAACGCGAATATCGGTATAGTATAATACATCGCCGATCGTATCGAAAATCGTTTTTGAATGATTCTTTGCTTTTTGAAACGCTTTGTTGGATGTTAATTCCAATGCCAAAGGTAGATATGGGGATAATCTTAGTTACCTTTGTTCCTACGCTTATATTAGTAATAATTATTTGCTAAAGTAGCGAAACCAGGATGAAGTATTCGATCTAAATCCTTAGAAATGGCATCCATCGTACATTTTTTTTTCACGATATTGTTCTGCCTTGCCATTATCATGCACAGTTGGTTTGTATTTATTGCGTTGTCGGTAAAAGTGATATCTTCTTCTGGTTCAGGAGATTGATCTCTTTGTTGAAACTGCCCTTGGGATCGGAAGTTATTAAAACCTCCAGTGCGGCCTCTGCCGCGGTAATCAACTGTATTTGAGCTTCTATTCATTGTAGTTGTGTCGTCAATTACGCACATCTTCGGGTACGCCCAAAAATATGAGCATATCACCATTCTCGGTGAACGATTGGAGCCTCTGGAGAATGAGCCGCTCAAAAAGTCTCCCAAAACCCCTCCAACATACATAGAGGCCTGTACGACGAAGATCCATCTGTTTTGTTATTCTTAGGTATCAGTACTATTGTTTACTTTGTTTTATTTTGCCTAAGCTGTAAAACATAACAATGTGAGCGGGGGGTTTCCTATTCTAGGGTCACCTGTTTTTCTGTTTCGTTGTCCTTGTTTTACTTGGGTCGTTTATTATTCCGTTTTGATTTCATTTGATCTAGCGGTTCGTCTTGATCATTCGACATACCACATCTGTGGTTGCCTGAACTTGTCTCTACCCTATACGAGTTCGTCTTATAGAACTCAACCTTACATTGACCTTCACAGCATCACCATTCATATTCGTTCGTCTCTTAAACCATTTATACAACCATTCAAGCGATTTCCACACTGTCAACAGGGAAGCCTGCTGTTCAGTGCAATACTTACTGAGCAGAAACTTCCTCGTGACAGTCACAGCATCATCCTTCACCACAACAAATACCGAACCAATTTGGGTGAATCCTTTTAATAATTTCTCGGGCCAATTGAATTTCAGCGTTTTCCGTTCGGAATAAAACTTCTGCGTTAATTTACACCACAGCTGTATCCATTAATTGGAAAACCCAAAATACATTTTTTTGATATTTCATATTGTTTATTGCCATAAATAAGATAAGTAGGGAGGACACAAAGCATAAAAGAAACTTCTTTGTCGAACCCATTAGTATAGTCGACATAAAATAATTTTTACCTGATAGTAATCGCTCTAACTGAAACTTCGGACATAAACGTCAAAAGCAAGGCGTTAATAAAGTTGTTGTTTCTGAAATATTTCAGTATTTTCGATTTTCGAGTATTAATAATCAAGTAATTTTAAAAATATTTGATTATCGAGTACTTGAAAAATGGAAAAATAACCCGAGTATCGAGTACTCGATTACTCGAATTGGAAACCTTAGCTGTTAGTTTCCGGTTTTCTCTCAAATTATTTACGAGTATATCACTTTCATAATCTTCATTTTGTGCGATTCGTACGCATGCCTTTAAAGCTTCATTTCTTTCCTCGTATGGTGATAAATGGAATTGATTTTTTATCACGCTGCATTTTCAACCAGCGTCAGCAGTATGCCACTACTCTTAATAATTTTTCTAAGGAGCAAAAAAAAATATTTTCTAAGGAAGAAAAAAAAATTCAAGTAATCTTTCGTTCCAAGTCCGTTTCCGGTATGTCAAAGAGAGAAATTTTAAACTTTGAATCTTGCAAAAAAGACGATCCTCTCCACCACAGATCGTTTTGAATCAATTTTAACGGCATAATTCCTCTGGATGCATTGTAGCATAATGATATATATTTTTATTATTTTCATACCGTGTTAAAGTGAAAAATCTGTGTAAAAAAATAATCCGTTCATCTTCCTTGAACCGTGTAAAAACAGGATTAAGTGTATCATTTTTTATATAAAAAAATTATAAATTTTACAAAAATAAACGAGAATCGTATATAAATAATGATGCTATGAACATCTGATACGTATTTTAATTAACATCGACATCCGAGCACGAAATTACAGTGCGATCGCCGTCAGAGCGCGCTGGCGTCGTATATCCCGTTAATACCCGGGACTCTTCCCTGAACCCGGGATCCCGGGACATCAATGGCGTTATTTATCACGGCCTGTTGGCCATAGCAGACGCCGTGTTCGCTGCAGATAAACCGATCCCAGGGGCGGAGTCTCATTATGACGGGCTCTCGTGTGGGCCCCGAGGTGCCCCATTGGGGCCCCAGGATTCAATTGCATGTGCAGCCAGCGATGGGTCAAAGGAACCGGAACTTTTGGTCGGTTCGTTTTAATTATCTACGATTGCATATCCGCGATATGGCTAACTTTTGGCGGCAAAACCTGTTTTGAAATGGATATCGTTTAGTGTGTGTTTTATTCGCTTTGTAAGGGCGAACAAATTATTTACACGTTGATATATGGACCGTTTATTTTGATAGTGGTGTAAGTCCATTTTCTCTTGTTTCGAGATAATTAGAGGTTTGCATATCTGTTAATTAAAAAATATAGGCAAATAATATGAAGTCTGGCAATGTTTTTATTGTTTTATCAATATTTAATTTGATTATATAGATTTGTTTCAGACAAATTAGACTACAATTATACATATTTATGGGCTGTAAATGGACTTACACCACTTTCAAAATTAGACATTTGTAATAATCGTTTAATTTCAGTTTTGAAAAATCAAATATCTCTTAAAATATACTTTATTTTAATCCAATTTTGTTTACAAATACGCATGACATGACATAAAACTTAATTTTAGACGCTAATTATATTATCAAAATTACAAGATACTGATAGTATTTACTTATGCTCTGCATGTGGCAGTGTTTCGAAATATGCATGATGCACCGGTGGTATATAAGGTAATAACTGCTTGATGTTTTTATATTTTTCGTAAATAATAGGCCTGGAATTTTGATACAAAGGCGCCAGGGCGATTTTTTCAAATTTTAGCGGTCTTCAGGACGTGGGTAATAAATTTATAGTTTTAAATTCGGCGTCCTTCATCGATGTTTTATATAAAATAGTATATGCTGCACTTTTGAGAAACCTCAACCAACATATTTGCAACCAATAGACCTGTTCACCATTAGTGTTTTTTTTAATCTGTTTTTAATCGCATTTTGAAGATTTTTTGTTGAAACGAAATTCTCTCGTTTCATTTCATGTAAAATAAATTTGTCATGTTTTCTACATTGTGTTATTACATCATAATAATCTTGTGGTGTGTACAGAATATTCTTTTTTCGCAATGCCATTTCTATGATGCCAAAATCTGCATCGTTCGGAAGGTATGAATGCCCCGAGAGTAAAAATTTGTGATCAATTATGTGAATGTTAGTTTCCAACGACTGGACAACCTTTACCACATCAATGCCATTTGTAAATTTCGATTTTGTCCTGTACACATATCACCTGCAGAGCCACCTGCCGGTGTCAATTGGACTTACACCACTTTCAAAATCAACGATTATACAATTTCATTCACCGACCGATTTTAAGCTGTACAAAACATGGGAATTTTTTAAGAAATTAAACATGGACTAATTATACATAAAAAATTTACATTAAATTAAGCATGAATTACGGGATATCTCATTTTTTTTCAAAAATGGACTTGCACCACTTTCAAAATAAATGGTCCATATATACATTAAAACTCGAAGTACTTAACTTTTATTATATTTAATTTATAATTGATCAACGCGGACAACAATCAGGCAGCGATTCTGCGTAGATTGTAATGTGTATACGAGCCGATTTTACATAGCTTTTATAATAGGCTCGTGAATCGTAACATTATTGTTCGCATTTTTCCTGGCTCATCTCAGATAGAATTGTTCGCGGTGATAGTCAAATGTCACTCACAGATGCCGACTCTGTTTCATAAAAAATACCCCGAATTTGACCACACTCGTTTATGATCAATCCCGTGACGTCTGCTGGCATAATCAAATATAAAATATGATCAGATGACTACTGATTACTTACGCAATATTTTGTTTATCATTAATTATTTCTTGTTAATTAATTTATTTGTTTTTATCGCGATTTTGCCGAATTATAATTGTCGCAATTATCATCATGTGTGTGTGGGGTCACGCTAGAAATTATGCACTGAATTAGATCCTTTGCCAATGTGCGTTAAGGACTATTTCAGCGTTCACATTTTCACGCTAGAAATTATGCACTGTTCGAAATTGGAAATTTTTGTTTTTTTATTTGAATTTGAATTTAAATATTTTTTTTTACATTTGAATTTAAGTAATTTTTATTTTGATTATTATATTAGGGGTACCGGAAAAAAATTCCATTTTTTTTAAACATAATAAAAATTTATTCATATATATTTACGGGCATATAGTAATTATAAAATATAATCGCCATCATTATTTAGGACTGTCTGCCATCTATTAGGCAGCTTTTCGATCCCTTTTTTCTAAAATATGGCTTTGATGCAAAATATGAATTTGAATGGTTTGCTAAATTTTTCACCCTGTTGACTTTTTTTCCCTTAGTGAATGCTCCAAGAACATAAACAAATAAAAATCTGATAGCGCGAGATCTGGTGAATAAGGAAGATGATTTTGAACTTCGAAATTTAATTCGGCAATTTTCCCACATAAAAAAAAGTAAAGCATCTAGCATAGTACCTCCTGGGTGATGTGGAAATCTATGCTTTATTAGATAAATTAAAATAAATATTGTAATATCTACAAAATATTCTATAATATTTTATATAATAAATTAAATAAACATTTCACATTTTCAACTACATATATTCAACGGGTAAATATACTGTCATTATATTGTATTTTCAAAAATTTTCCTCAAATCACGCGTGCGATGTTATAACATCGGGCCTACCGCTCGTATTTATATAATATTAAATCAATAATTAAAACGAACTGTTATCAATCGCAAACAACTCCATCCGAAACTTCCGGATTCATCCGGGTGTTCAGTGATCTGAACAGTGTGATCATTTAAATCGAGCGTTTAATGAAATTAGTGTGTAATAAAAAATATCTGTACGTTAAAACGAATAAAACGTGTATTATAATGAATATGAATAAAGGTAGGCAATGCCGCAAACGCAGACAGGTCGAAATACCAAGCGCACGACTATTATTCACAATTTTCATAATAGAATCAAATTGTTAAAATGTGATTAAAATTAAAATTTTAACAAATGAAACGTTGACAGTTGTATGTATTTTATTGCCTATGGAGGAAGATGTTGTCTCTGCGTTGCCACTTTTCGGTCATTTCATTTCACAAACTACCTATTCATTCTATTGTACATTTCATATTTTATAATGTACAAAAATTTTTACACTTTCGTGGCCGGGTGACACAAATATGTGTCATGAAAATTTTTTCGCAGATAGCTTTTTGACACATGTCACAATTGCCTAAAGGCTATTATTCGCTAATACTGCATATATGCCACGTTTTTGTCAATCATTGATGGCCATTAGTACAATTCATATGTCAACCTATTTTATAACTAAAATTCAGGGGTTTCCAACTTTTGTTTTTTATTTTTTTAATATTTTTTTATACGTATTCTATGAATATGATTGGAATATATAATTTAGTAAGTTTTTATGAAATTAAGAATTCGATGAATATTTTTGACGTCTTATGCGGGCCATACACGCTACGAGAAATCGTTACGATAAAACTAAGGTACGATTTATCGCTACATGTATGTTATAAAACTGTACAGTTTTACATACATATACATGTAGCGATAAATCGTACCTTTCGAACTGTACAGTTTTATCGTAACGATTTCTCGTAGCGTGTATGGCCAGCATTACAGCCAGAATTTTATAGGTGTCGTCAACTAAAATCGAAGTATTTCCGGAAAAATGCACATCGTATATTATCCTAATGCACAAATAATTCGTTTTGAGACACAATCCGCATTTTTTTAAACGCACAGTAAAATCGCACCCCATCGTTCATTCGGCGAGCTCTTCAACGTTTCACAAAGACAAAATTCGACACTTCATCAACCGAGTTGTGTCACAACATTCGGCCGGAGCGAAACACCACAATTTGCGACCATAACCGACTTCCTCGCCGAGTCAGTCGAATGATTTCGTCGACCGCGAATGATTAATTGCGAAGGCCGCCAAAGGGCATCCGAACGGCGGGGTGGGTGAGAGGGGGGATGCGGGGGGAAATCGGTAATGGGCGAGGGGGTGGGCGGGGAGGGGCGAAAGCCTAATGAACCCTCGACGGCCTGGGCAGCTCGCCTAACGAGCATGTGCCCGCGACGCCTTTTGCTGGGCGGCTTTCGAATTCGCGCGCCAATTTCCAAAAACAAATCGAGCGAGAATCGAAAATATAAATCCGGGACGAAATGTGCGTGTTTTTTTGGTAGAGTGGAATTGAATGGGATTTTTGTTTTTGAGAAAATTCTGTGTAATTTGTATAAAAGGAAAGTCGAATGTTTTGAATGTATTACTGAAGTGAAGTAGCGATTGATGTAGACAAGTTATCGGCAAACTCCGGCCCGCAGGTTAATATTGTTTTCAAAAAATTTAGAATCAATTTAGAAATTCTCATCCTAAAAAAAAAAATCGCAACAGATATACGAGTATTTTCTAAAAATATTATTAAATTACAATTATTATACAAAAACGGTTTTCGGGTCTTGATAAAAGTGCAAAAAACATTTTCATATTTCAAAATCCATTTAACTGTACAATTGAGGAGCTTCTATCAGACCCTCAGTTGGAAGCGATTGTTCTTCAAAATTATTTTTTTTGTAAAATTTTTAGTTTTTATCGATAGTATAGATTACATAAAAATTACCTGTGGCGCTATAAATTCATAATTATTTTTTTGATATTACCGGCACATAAAAATATTTTTTGCGAAACTAGCGCTTGAATTTTCAAATAATTATTTTGAGGTTGACTAGATTTAATTTTTTAAAATTTTGAGCCTGTTTTTTGTTTTTCTTTAAGCAGAATTATTACCCATATAAAATCATTAAGTTCGTTATCCGGTCCGCCGAGTCTCAAATTTTTACAATCCGGCCCTTTCCAAAAATATTTTGCCCGCCCCTGAATTTTAGTCGATAGATGGTCGATAATTAGGTTAGTTTTTTAATAGCTTGAAATCATATGAATAAAAATATGTAAATTTATAACGAGATTGAAAAAAAAAATCCTTTTACTATAATTTAGTATACATATAATGTATAATAAATATATTATATTATATTGGAAATTACGTGGCCTTCACGTAATGATAATTAAAACAATAAAACATACACATTGTATATACATATCGTAATTCGAATCTAATAAAAATTTGAATTCACATTTTATTTATGTAAAAAAATATAGTTGAGTAACGTAAATAAAATAACATTTAATTCCATTCATATAATTATTAATTAGAAAAGTATTTTCAATATCAGTTATGATTGTTTATTTCATTTGAAAATTTATATATTTTCGGCGCAAAAATTAAAGACGTTTTATTATAGAGCACTTTTAGGAATTCTATCAAGAATTAAACGACTATAAATAAATAAATATCTTTGAAAATTTCTTGAGCGAGTAACTAAAATCGAAGGAAAATATTTTTCACGACAGCGTGGAAATTCTTCGCGTTCAAAGGAAAAACTAAAAAAGGAACTGGGAACGATCGAACGAATTCCATTCCCTTCTTCATTTCAAAGGACGTCCTACAATTTGGCACCATTATTTATTGTCGTATAAAATTACATCAATATATTGCACGTGAATCTCTATTTCCTTTTTCTAAACAATACAAACACTGCAACGAATATTACTTTTAGTTTCGATCCAAAATATAACAAATGGGTCAGTCTATTAAAATAATGAAGTTGTAGGGTAATTTTTATAATAGATACACGCAAACGAAATTAGGCTATTGAACGAATTTCTCTATGTCTAATTCAGGCAGAATTACTAGATAATAGTCGAACAATTTATTCAGATAGAATGGATCCCGCAGCAGGTATATATGGGTCAAAGAAAGATCTGTCGTTAGGAACTTTGTCGATAAATCAACGCGATTAAAATCGACATTTCTCCAACTCTCTACTACAACTAGGCGAAGGAAAAACTGCCAACCTATTTACGTACTTTTATTTATTTATTTTTTTCCCGTAGAAGACTTTTTTCCGCGGATTTCCAGCGGAAAATTGCGTTGAAATTCGCAGATATTTCTTGGCGGGGAATTTTGCGGACTGGCAGTCTCGGGGATGCTCGAAAATGCAATTAAAATACTCAGATTTTAATGTGCTAAGTTTTAATTCGGAACCTAGTACTATTTCAAATGCAAAGCGCACCGAAAGTTGGTGGAATGCGGGATTTATGTCATTCATATAAATGCGTGTTGTTTCTAATAAAGAGGATCGTCGGTTGATTCCGTGATGATTTTGAGTGTATTTTGTATAGAAAACAATGATTCTGTTGGGATTATTTGGGTATTCGGACAAGTACCCCCTGGACAAGTACCCCCCATACAAAGTACCCCCGGACAAGTAAACGAGTTGTCTTCCAATGTATTGGTCTTCAAAATAGTTTGCGATTATTAATGTTTCACGAGGTAAAAAAATCAGTTAACGTTTCAAACGCACTCACAACTTCCTCTATGGGAACGAATGCAAGAGCCGGAATCATTCTTAATTTTAGCGCAAATTCTGAATCTATGTGATAACTATTAAATGAAAAAAACATCCTTTGATTTCGCACTCTGGGAAAGTTCTTTCCACACTATTTATGACGGCCAATTCATAATCAACCATGATGCTAGTAGGATTTAAATCAGTATGTAATACAGATAATATTTCGAAAAATTTGTTATAGGTATCCTGTATTTTGCTTTGCATCATAATATAAACGCATGGAATAACTCTATCATGAATAAGTGCGTGAATTGTGTAGAGTTGGAAAAATAATGCAGGAGCAATTTTGAAAGTCCCATCCGAGAACCAATGTGATGTTATTTCTAATAGTCGGAGACTGTCACGTGTTCTAAAAATTAAAATTCTATTATTATATTATATGCTTTATGATATAATGTTATAGTAAACTTTTTAAATTATTTTATATAACAATACAAAATAATGATAATCAAGCACTCAATATCATGGAATTAACCAAGTTTCCCCTATATATAATATTTTGAATAATGCGATTAAAATTTTAAGCCATGGAATCATTCGTCATGTTTTTTTTTAAATTAATTTCCAATTAGACGGTATTATAATAACATAAAAAAATATTCATTAAAAAACCAATAGTGTAACAAAACGAGCATACTTCCCTCAATAGCACACTCGATACAAATCTACATTTTTTTTACCGTAATTTATAGCAAAAGTTTTTTACTATCGAACGTTATCATTTCCCCATTGTGACGTTTGACATATCGAGTCGCGGTATGGAAATAAAAACACAATCGGAGAATTGTGATGTGGCAATGTATGACTTTTCGATAAGGCAACAATCAGTGTTTGATTAAAAATTAACATTTTCAATTTTCCCGTGATCGTTTTGGAATTGCGGTCGTGAACTCGGCCGCAATAATAACCTCGAGGGTTCATTTGGCGTATTCCAGAGAATATGAGTTAGTTAAATCACAATGAGAAGAGAACAGCGTTCGAAAACTCTGAATTTCGTCTTGACGTTGTCGTTAATAATTTTCCATGCAAAAATTATTTAATGGCAAAAGAAAATTGTAAAAGTTAATTTCGTGGAAACTTGCTAGAGTTTTTACACTTCAAATTGTAAAAATTGTTAAAAAAACCTCAAATTGAATATCGCAAATTTATTTATGATTTCATGTAAAATATTATACATATATATGGAGAAATAAATTTAGGGGTAGTTTTAGGTTGAAGGTTTTTTCTGGATACGGAGATGAATTTAAAAATGAGTGAGTATAATTTTAACCCATAACTTAATATTTAAATTCATCCCCATACCTAAAAACGTCTTAAACTTAAAACTAACCCAAACTACCATTAAATTTAATATATTTTCACTCCTAATATCAAATTCATCCTCACACCCAAAAACGTCTTCAATCTAAAACTACCCCAAATTAGCACTAAAATTTAATATATTTTCACCCATAATATTTTCAAATTCATATCCACACCAAAAAATGGCTTCAACCTAAAATTTCCTAAAGTAGCCCTTAATTTATTTCTCCATATATATTTTTCATAAAATCACAAATATATTGAAAAATTAAAAAAATAAATTTGCAATTTGAATTTGATGTTTGAAAAGTCCAATTTGAAGTGTAAAATGTCCGATTTTAAATAAAAAAAACTGTACTTTATTTAATTTTACAATTGAATCGAAATCGAATGGAAAACATGTGATTGACTTTGGAAATTCATTTTAAATGTTAATTTCAAAATTAAAACGTTCAAAATGTACGCTGAAAATTTCAGATGTGAAAATATTGTATAGAAAAAATATATAATAAAAGTAATTTAAAATGAAATATTCGAAACACGCAATGTGTAAACAGTTCGAGTGCAAATTTTTAACACAATGTTTGCACATGACACCCGTTCTAACGGTTTTATCGAATTTCTCTATGCGCAGTGCAGTTTTCGCTGAAAGTTATGAAAACGTAATTTCTCTTGTTCTGAAAAAGCGATAAAATAATAAAAAAAAGACAAAACACATCGGAGTTCCTTTGAGTCCGACCAATAATAGACATCGCAGCACTTCCAGTTCTCCGTTCTTCAATGCCGTATTTCTATCCCTCCATATTATATTATAGATCCGTGCACTTTCAGCACTGCGAAGTGAAAAGTTTTCATTATTACCATAGAATCGATTTTCATATCGTTTCGAGCCTTTCCCATCATAGAGAATCATCTTTGTGTCGGTTTTGCTGCATGTAAATCTGATATGAATGCAGATTCGCTGAATTTCTAAACTCGTTTCGACTATATTAACTGAATATTAGTTTTAGTCATACAAAATTTATATCCGATAAATATTATACTATTAATATTATTATTAATATCAATATTAATATTCATTGCTGGACAAGGTCTCTCCATAAAATATTGGGGGTCTAGGCTATATACTTTATCCGATATCGATATTATTATATTTTATTAAAAAAAAGATAAACTACCATTAAAAAATGTATATACACCAAATCCTTTTTTTAAACGGTTCCGAAATAACACGGTTCAAGCAAGATGAATCGATTACTTTTTTACACGGATTTTTCACTTGAACACGGTATAAAAATAATAAAAATATGTATTATTATGCTACAATGATAAGATTCGATGCAGATTATATGTATGTAACCATAGTTATTAAATAAAAAAAATTGATGTTTTTTGATAATTTTACATGGTGAAAAATTTTCACATTACACATTTTTTATAAAGTACATTTGGATGGAAGTTCTATTCAAATATAGTGATGGAATAAGTTCCATTTCTCCAATTTTTGTATGGTCACCATACATTTTTTTACACGGTAGTCTCTAGAACTTATCTCCCGTGTAAAAAGTGGATTGGTTAAAATTTCAAAGCAAAGTATTTTAGATAGATAGATGTTATGAATTCAATTTATCAACAAAGTATTGTATAATGTTTAGTTAATGTATACATTTATTGAGTTGATGCTTTTACTGCGATATACAAAAATCAAGAGAAACGTTCAATATCGTCGAAAATTCAAAAAACGTCAACGATCGCATATTCGCTATGTACATTTCAACATTGACGCCATAAGGCTTTTAAGGAGTGCTTCAGAGCGGCTTTTTGAAGGCGCCGATAGTAAAGCGAGTGCTGCACCCACACCCGACGATTGGCGTACATATACATACATGTATACATATACATACATGTATGTATATGCAAATTGTAAAGCGGGCGCTACACCCGCTGGGGAATGCAGATGTAGCCCCTGTAGCTCCTTCCGCGTCCAAACAGGGAAATTTTTATCTGTAGCTTTCGGGTTCATGGAACTTTGGTACACGTCCGCTCACTTTTCGCACCGATGCACTCAACGAAAGCTCGCAATAAAAATCGAATAGACATTATACGTGTTGCGCGAAACAAATGGTGTCTATTTATATATATTTGAATCATATTTATGTATATACTAATGGATTGTACCCGGCGTTACTCGGGACTCTGTGAAAATAAATTGTGTACCGATTGCAGTTATTGTCACAATCAATCGCGACCCGGTACATTATATTATAATTTGTATGGCAATCGAAAGAAAAAACTGAAATGCGAAACGATATTAAAAACTGAACGCTTACTTAGTTTTTCCGGATCTCGTAGCACATTCTTGTCGAATTTAGTGAAGATTCGTCTATCGGTTTATTGGATACATATGTATATACACCGTTTGATATATAATATATTTTTTTGATTAAAGATGTGAGTATTTGGATCCATATAAATCCATGTTAGGGAAAGATTTCATGATATACGAAAACATACAAATATCCGTATAACCGTGTTCCATGAAAATTGAAAATTTAGAGAAGGATATTTTTAGTTCAACTCAGGGCTGTATCAATTACGAAGTTGAGGAGTCGTAGAATTTTAAGCGGAGTTATAAAAAAATCAATGGACTGGCTATTTTTTATTATTCTCATGTTATAGCTAAAACTGATTACTTCCTTCGTTTCGAATGGACTGTATAAAAAAGGTCTGTTATGTTTCGTTTACATATTCATAGTTTTACTATGAATCACTATCTTACTATAATACATATGTATCCATACCGTTTTGGCCGTTTTTATAACGTAAATATTTAATAATATATTTTTTGAAAAAAATTAATAATTTCAATACCAAATTCTACTAAAATTTAATTAATTTAACATTATAATTAATATAAAAGTCTGGGGAGCAATTTTTTTTTGCAAAATTTTAATTCATAAGATTTTTGCGGAGTTTATTTACTTTAAAAATAATTATTATGTATTTCTATTACCTAATATCAATTTTATACGTTGGTAAAAAAATTTGATCATACAAAAATCGTTTAAATCGGAATTGGAGTAGAAGCTAAAGCAATAGTTAATAGTCGGAGTTTATAAATTCTAAAGCAAATGTGTAACCTTGTTTCAACCTCAAAGATACAATAATACATTATAAATCTTGTCAGTATAAGATTTATTCACCATTCGAAAAAAAAATTGTTATCGTTCAATATGAAATTACCAAAATAGATCTAATACGAAAATAGACTTTATTTATGGAATATAAAAAAAATTCAAAATCTTTATATTATATAAGAGAATGTGAAAGGTTTTTTCATAAAAATAAACATAATCGATCGAACAGACAAAATGTTTTCCCGACTCTTTTCATATGAAAACAAAGGTTTACACGCATCGCAGTCCACACTACGAAATCGAATCGAATGTCGACAATTAACAATATAAAATAAACCCATCGAAAGTATATTTATACGAATCGAAAGCACCTGTCGTCGCAAAAATTGATCGGCGTAACAAAAGAACAAAATAAGAGGGCTTTTGCATGGCCCAACTTTTTCGTGCAACCGAAACAATAAAAGAACTGCCATAAAGACGAGTTCGCCATTTAATTAGAGCCGTCGTAAAGTCGAACCCATTATATGTTTTATGGCTTATTTTTGAAAAAGTATTTTATACATTTTTCCCGATTTTTACGCGCGTCACTAAAATGGGCCGCGCGCACTTTGCGGTCAGAGAGTTATGGAATTTGCGAGAACTTCGCAAAAAATGTATGCTTGGTATATTGAAATTTTTTTGAATGATGAATATCTTCATTTTTAATAGAATCCATTAAGTTCTAGATTTTTTTGCATTCTTTTTGGGTTATACCAATGGCGGATTAAGGCACAGATCGTGAGGCACGTGCCTGGGACCTTCGAATTTAGGGGCCTCCAAATTGAGGAGAAAATATTTCTGAAATTGGATATTTATGATCATGAGCGCTATGGATAGTTTGATAATTCAATTATTTTCGCAAATTAGTACTTGTTTTTCATGATAAAATTTTAGAATGATTGATGAAAAAAGGAGGGGGGTGATTTTTCTCTCAGTGGTCCTGAAAGGGAAGGGGGCTAAAAATTACATTATGCCTGGGGCCTCCAACGTGTTTAATCCGCCACTGGGTTATGCATATGTGTTTTTTCAATTAGGCTAGGCACAGACGAGAGACTTTTTGTCGTACGATAATTTTATCGGGTTCTTAATCTGTATGGAGATGTATGCGAGTGAGCAAATTATAGCTACTCGTTATAATTTGTGGACTCGTACGACAAAAAGTCTCTCGTCTGTGCCTAGTCTAACTCTTTGCTGGAATTCAAAACGTGTTAGTTTTCCTTTCATAAACTATTTTAATTAATTATGGCCATAATACTAAACCATTTCGTAATTTTAATAAGCTTGAATAAAATTTTATATAATGAACGTTTTTACATGGTAACCGACACGGCTCTCAAACGAGAATAGACAAAAAATGTCGATTACTTTGGCTGTAATAATTTTTTTCTAATGGTTGAATACTAATGTTTACTATAGCTTATTAACCAGTCATATACTAAAAATCAACTTATAATTTAAAGAAACAATACAAAAAATATATTTTTTAAAAACCACTTTTTTCCAATTTACGATTTACCTCAAAATTTTGACTACTTTCGCTTATTACTTCAAATTTAAAAAACAAGCATAGATTATTTTTTCACTTAATTATAATTTAGAGTTTTGTAACCTTAAATAGTTATCATTTATAAAATTTTACCAAACCCAACTAATTAAAGAACAAAAAAAGTAGTTGTTCTCAATTGGGAGCCGTGGGATAAAATGGGTAATATCGGGGTGTAATGAGTATAAGTTTCAATATTTTGTTGAAACATGCGTTGAATGCTTGTATTGTAATATTAAAAGATATTTTTTGTTGAAAATTAAAAAAAATACGTATAACATGAATTTGTGGATTCATCGAAGATGTTTTCGTCAAACGATGTCGTAAATTCGAAACTAAGCTTGAGTATTATAAAGTTTGATGCATCGACTTGAACGTGTTAAGTTTTGACGAGATTAAAGTTTTCGTTGCAACTTACGTGATTCAATTTTGGATATGGGTTGGACAACGATTTGATCACAATTTTCCATAATATATCGAAAACATAGTAAGACTTTCTAGTTTCATAGTTTTTGCATATATTTATAATTTGAAATCAAATGGGAGAGTTAATGTTTAGAGTAAATTGGAATTGTTCAATCGAAAATAATCTATAGTAATCTTACGTGCTAATAAAAGTTTTTAACTTTCGTAATTTCACATTGCAGAAATATAAAAAACTTTATTTTTTTTAAGTGACTATCAAAATAAAAATGATTTTTTACATGTAATAATACAAAAATGAAAATATGACAAAACCCGGTATACTACTGTGATATATTTGATCGTGAAGCTTATCTATAAAAACCGAATTCTTAAAATTACACATATATGGATATTCTCATTTTAAAATAGCTATCCTTGCAAATTCATATATTAATTTTGATGATGTGATAATTTTTGGGAAAAATCCTGAAACGATTTTTGCAAAACATGTTTGAGTTCTTCAATGAATTAGCATAAGTATCAGCCGAATCAGAAAATTTTACTATTTTACAACTTGGCAAAATAAAATTTAATGAAAGATTTTATTATCAAAATATTGATTATTAAGAAAAATTATCCTCTTAATTTGTTTGATATAGTATTTTTCGGAATTTGGCAGTTTTACGATAAAAATATGAAGATTTTTTTTCACTAATATTATATTTAACCTAATGTTCCAAGGAACTCAAAAATATTCTGCAAATATTGCTTCAAAAATTTTCCCAGAAATGATAACACCGTCGAAATTAGTTGATACATTTGCAAGGATAGCCTTTTTAGGTTAGGTGCAAAGTACAGACTTTTTGTCAGCCGATAGTTTGGTCGGGTTCTTAATCAGTATGGAGATGCGCTCGCATATATCGCCATACTGATTAAGAACCCAACCAAACTATCGGCCGACAAAAAGTCTGTAGTTTGCGCCTAGCCTTAAAATGAAAGTATTCTCTTCTGCACAACTTTAAAAATTTAGTTTTTATAAATAAAATTTGTATCTTATATACGAATCACTCATTTATTTCGATATTTTCGCCGACACGTGTTCGGGTTGCAGTATTGGTTTAGTGGTTGTTGTTGTTGCGGACCGCAAGAATGGCACACGGTCTTCTCTAGGAAAAGCAAAGGAAAAGGAAACGAAGAAAGCAAGGATGAAGGGAAAAGAAATAACAGCACAGATCGCGTTTGTGTTCATTTTGCAGATAGAGACTGCAAATCCCCTAAATCGGTCAATTTCTTGGTAAAAGCCCACCGGGATTGGCGCAGGATCACAAAGGTGAGCAAACGCTTTTCGTTACCACCAATAACTATTTGTTCAAATCGTGGTGCGTTCGATGATGTGTGTTTTTTGTATTATGTTTAATATGTGATGTATGATATTCGCTTTCGTTTGAAATGTTTGCGGAGAATATTGAACGGTTTTCGTGTGGGAATCGTTTCGAAATGGGTGTTTGTTGTGAAATGTGTTATTGTTTGGGCGTTGTTTTTTTATAAATAAGAATAAAAGAATACATATTATCATATTCTGTTTGTAAAGTAAATCATTGTTCCATCTTTTTCGGAATTTTTTCCGTTTTTAAATCAATTTTCGTCGTATAGAAATCCCATATAAATCGTAAATTGCATTAATTGTACGGCTATCCGGAAAGATGTTTCGTATTTTGAATGAAAAATGAAAATTTCAATCAAAACTTTATTTATTAAATATGAACATAAAATATTATTTCTACCATTATCATTCTGTCAACTAACAATTTTTTTATTCCCTTTTTTCTAAAATGGTTATGAATCAAAATATTTGGAAAGTCTCTTTTTCATCTTCTCTACATTCTAAAAAATCTTCCACTCCTAGGGCGATTTTTAAGATTAAAATTTTTGATCAAAACGTATCTCTGATACGTCAAAACATCGCTTAGTAAATTGTTAATTGCTATAGTTGCACTTTTTCTTCACAAATAAATTATTAATTCGAAATAAACGTCTCCATTTACAAAATGGTTTGAAAAAAAAATTAATGCGATAAAATAGTTCACAAAATATGCGATGAGAAGTTGACGAACACGACAAAATTGAAGGTCGAAAAGAACCATCATAAATACGACACCATTTAGCGGATTGACTAATATAAAATGGATTTTAGATTAAAAAATACACTAGTAATTACATATTTTAAGTAAGCATGAAGAATAATTTCAAATAATTAATAAAATTTCTTTATAACGGTGAAATTTTTCATGAATTGTTAAATACGATAACAATGAAACAAATTTTTAATGAATATTAAAATCACGATGGTAATTTTAAAATGAAATCCCTTGTATATATATATATATATATCACTGAGCATAATTCAATATAAAATACGATTCGTTAAAAGCTTAAAGCGACGTTCGTGTCAGCGAATTTCGAAATTTGCCTGTCGCTCGGATGCCGTCATTTTGAAAAGCCCGCGAACCAATTTTCTTGGATACGTCTTTTTTGAGCGGTAATAGCCTATTTAAAAAAGAATGGTGTCGTTCGATCGTTATGTCCTCCTTCTCGTCCTGGATTCGATTTACACTCGATGAATGTTGTACGTACAGCGGGGATTATCGAAAAGCTATATCCGACCACACATTTCTCGTATTACGATATATAATTTAATTCTATTTTGATTTAGAAATAAATATTTAATCAATCATTTCGTTGAGTTTGTCGGTTTTTGTCGATTATTGAAGTTAAGCGTTAATTTGAGATCAGTTACATAGGTATGCATGGATCGAATTGTCTGAAATTGAATAATGAAGTCTTATAGATTTCGAGGTGCAAATTAAAAAAAAATAATAAAAAAAATCTATCACGTACAGTTTTTTCGAAATCTTAATAAATGCTATCCAAATACCAAGCTGCTATTATAAAAATTCTTACTTTTGGCATTTACTTTACTTGAAGGTATAATAGTTATCAGATGTGTTACAGTAGATTTTCCAAAATGAGTGTTACTCCTCAGAGATATTCCCTGATACACATCTAAATTTATTAAATATCCACTAATGGTAGACATGCACCAAACTTTGTAACCAAATCGAATTGGTTTTCCTTGATAAACTGTTTGTATGAATGTCTGCCATAATATCTTATCATTGACTCATTAAAAATAAAAAAAAAATAAAAAATAAATTGAAAATTATGCATAAATGCCCACGGGGTCCATTTGAAACCATTAATTTATAGACACTATAAAATATTATATACACATAAAAATTTAATGTATATATTATTTACAGTAAGCATATATCCTAAACTATTGTTTTTGTAAATATGATACTTAGTTTTTATAAATAAAAGATTGTAGAAAAATCAATTTACTATCTCGGAGAAGCCATGTTCTCCATGGAGATACATCTTTTTAAAATAGTATAATATGTATATAGGCTTATATGATGATCTAATGAGCTTTCAGCTTACGAAATGTTGAAAAAAGTTTCGTTAGAATTCGTGAAACATCGAACATTTAAAATACTTCAATAAAAGAATAATTCTCTCGTAATGTAAATTGAAACCCAATACGGGCACTTAATAATATTTCAAAATACAAAACATCAAAACATATTATATTCCATTCCGAGAAAAATGAAAAAGAAGCTTTCGCTATTACGAGATAAAAATATCTATATATAAAAAAATTGAAGCTCCACAAAAGAAAATATCTGCAACTGAGTTTTTAACAAACTCTCACTGGGATTACCTTGTTGAAAGTAATATTTCCGCGAACAAATTTTTTTTCATTTAGCGAAGTTTGTTTTTCCACGAAATGTTTCTTCGGGACTAACTCTTCAAGAACCGTAATTCCGTAACGATGTTTAATAATATTTATATTTATAAATGGGCGTTCGAAGTTTCCTCATAATAGAAAAATGATTGAAGCTGAAGTAGAAGCGAAAAACGATACATCTTCCACGAAGCGAATTTCGCGAAAAGCGCACTTTACGTCGACCTGGAAATTTCGCGTATGTATATTTTGGACGTTCTGAAAAAATTATATCAAACGAAAATTGTTCAAACACTGCCGGGATTTGAAAATTCGAGTTAAAATGTGTATTTAAGGTTTTTTTGATCGCTGAAATATCAGAGCGTGTTCGATAATGTCACGTACGATAAACAGAGCGAAGGTTTTTGAATTATTCGATTCAATTAACCGACGACGGTTTTTTTAGGTTGTATTTGCTTTGCGCGAATGTTAAAGGGTTGAAATTAGTGTGTATACTTTGAAAATGCGAAAAATGAATAAATAAACGAGGAAAATTTAAGGCTGAAAATGAAAATAAGATTAATACTATAGTATGTTCCATAGATATGATAGACGTGACGCATGCCCCAAATATTTATTAAAAAATCTATACATATATTTTATAAAACTCAAATGGTGTGTATGTATGTATCCAATAAACTCCTAAACTAATAGACGAATCTTCACCAAATTTAGCAAGAATGTGTTTTGAAACCCGTAGAAACTAAGTAAATATTCAGTTTTTAATTTCAGTTTTTCTATCGATCGCCATACAAATTATAATAGTGTTCGGAAAGTGTAAGTGCACTTTAGTCAGTGAGTGCTTTTAAACTGCACTCACATGCTATATAATGTGCCGGCGTCACGATTGATTGTGACAATAATTACAATCGGTACACAATTCATTTTCACAGTCCTGAACGCATCGGGTATAAGCCACTAATAATTAAAAAAAAAAAATAATAATGATAAATTCTATGATGCGGTTATAGACGATTTTTATATAAAAAAAATTAAATTTTTTTTGTTTTTGAAAGCACGCCCTTATGAAAAACTCATCACTCAATATGTATTAAACAATGTAATTTTGATTGAATCTTCGTTGAAATGAATCGCAAATAAACTTCAACGAATAAGAAACGCGTCACAATTTATATTATTGTATTTTCGCACAAAAAATAAATTGAAATCGAAAACAATTAAGCCGCAGCCGTCATCTTTTGAGCGTATAAGCAAAACTCTCAACCCCGAAAACGTATTTTCGAACATAATTAAAAAACTTACAGCAACTCGGAATTGTACCGTTGGCTTTTTCAATTAAATACTTCCGCAAGATGTTGTGTTCGTTTCACGGACCAAGGACCTCCTGGCCACGAAAAGAGTCCTTTTTTGGTTAGGGGAAAACTCATCCCCTACATCAAAGCTGCGTCAACCTTTTCCCTAAATTGCTAAACAATTGTCTTGATTTATCATGATTTTTAATTATGAAAACGATTAATTTGAATAAACGATTGAAAAAAAGCTTAATAAATTTGGAGTTTTATATGAAACTGAGACTTTATATTAAAAAAAATGAATTAAATTTTACAAAAATTGTTTTTATTATCATCTTATATATATTTTTTTTTTTTTGGAAACGTACTGAAACGTTTGTTTACCTCAATATTTATTTCATTTATATAAAAGTTTTCTAACCCCTACCTAATTTAAACTACAAACAATATTTAACTATCCTACTTTGCTCACGAACTGTAATTATGCATCATCTAGGATCATTCAATATTCTTTTATATTTAACCTTATTTCTAATTAACATTAACAAAGAAATACATGAATTATTTAAGAATCATCTTATATATTAATTCAATAGAAATCGTTTGACACATGTTAAAAAAAATTTGTGTTAAACGTCACATTTAAAGTTATACGTAAATTTGGTTAGGATCCCAGTATGATTTCGTGTTGACCAATTTTTTAAATTAAGCCTTTTTATGTTAAGCGATAACGGTAACGATCATAATTAACTGCAGTGGAAATCGTTTAACATAAAAACGCTTAAAGTTAAAAATCAGTTAACAGGAAATGATTGTAAGTGTATTGCGGTTTCTATAATTTCATTATAAAAATTTCCGCTATATTATAAGATAATAATGAAAAAACTCTTTTTAACAAGTAATAATACTGCGATCCTGAAAAAGTGTATGTATACTATGATTTTTAACATAAAAATATTTAAAAATAAAAAAAATATTTTGATTCCTTCAGTTTCATATTACACGTTTTCTACTGTATTACTATGTTGAAATACGCTATAATAAAGTAAATATTTATTTTGTCTGGGAAAATGACTGAATCGAAAGTAATTCTGGAACAATTTAAAGTGTTGAAATTATATTTCGGTTGTTTGTATACTTTTTCACAGGTTGATTAACCCTGCATTACACTGTCCCCGTTAAAGGCGTAAACAACCCCCTGAATAAAACAAAACGAACCACCCCTTGAGCGAATCCGACCTCGCCGAGGAAGGATTATTAATTAATTTATAGCATTTCAATGAAAAAGTTTCCATTTTATCGCTCGCTTACCTGCGGACGGGCACTTTGTACGATTAATTGAATCGTCCATAATGAATAAATTTCCTCCCCCGTTAAGTAATTTGCAAGAGATTATTTTATCGCGTAAACGAATTATTTTCGCCGGAATCGTAAATCTGGCGGATAAAGCGGGACGATTGTATTTTAAACACGTTCGAGTTGAATGTAAAAAAAGTACGAACCCATGACCGAAAAGTTATGGGAGTCTGCGAAAGCTGGACTCGCTGAAAATACAAAGCTTCAGGACAAAAGAAGTCCCCAGTTTCGAATGCGTTGTTTGGAACCGTATAAATAGTGTCGTTGTGTAGTTCGATGCTAAATTTTGTGGTGGACTGTATTGGAATCAAATATATACAAGAAAGGTTTAAAATTTGTATGTAGTAACTAAATAGTTTATATATTGAAAATACAGTACTATAAAGATTGTTATCATTTTTTTTTATTATTTGAATATATCGTATAGTTATTATCATATGTAATCTATAGTCAACGGATTATTGTTATCTGGAAGATTCCTCTCAAGAATATTGCTATCTGGAAGATTCGTCTTAAGAATATTGCTATCTGGAAGATTGGTATTTATTCCTTTGAGAAGAATATTCAGGGATGTTATTTCTTATTTTTCCAAGGGGGGCAGACCAAAAATTATTCGGCATTTTTCTAAATTATTCGAACCTCAAAATTTTTTTGCCTAAAAAAGGTCAACGCTTTTTAAAATTATTCAACACTTCTCAAAATTATTCGAACCTTAAAAATTTTGAGGGGTAACTGCCCTATTATGCCCCCCAAATGACGTCCCTGAGAATATTCATTTGAGACGAATTTAATATTTTTTAAGAGGAATATTCCTTTGAGTGAAATATTTCGTTGAGAGGAATATTCAATGAGATAAATTTTCATGAGACCAATCTTCTAGATAGCAATAATAACCGAATTGTAATCTAACTTTTAACATAAAACTGAAGGTACTAAAATATTTTTTCATGTTAAACTTCATAGTATACATACGTAGTATTTTTACATCAAGCCTTTTCCACTGTATATAATATTTATTATAAGATGAACCATTTCTAAATATCATTGAATATGAACAATACAAATTATTTATTAACTGCATCGCATTTGAAAAACTGTGTATTGTGCAGGAATTCAAATTTAAATTTTAATGATTCTAGTAAAGTGTGCACACATAAAATCGAAATTGAAAACACTCTCGCTATTCCATTAGTCCTGAAACTTTATATAGAAATACATTATCGATGTACAAGTGTAAGTAAACGTTTATTGGCCTTTCGATGGGAAAGTTTTAAAATACAGAATACGACGTCATTACGTGTACCAGGAAGAAGGTACTTGATGTATTTAAAATAGGCATTAAAAGCTTTCTCTCCCATTTCTCGCAAATTTCATTCAATTAATTTTATATTAGCATCCCCTGCAGGAATGGAGAATAAGATATTTAAATTTTGCTTAGAAAACTTATCATACTCCAACGAAAATAATTAAACATATCACTTTATAAATCATGTTTTTTCGTATTTCAAGGTTTTTTTTTCGCAAAAATATGCCAATTAAAATATCACTCAACTACCATCTTGGCTCACCTCAACTCGAACAGACTTTTCCACTTCTATCCTTAAAAAAAATTACAAATAAACAACAATTATAGCGGAGGATGTTTCACCAGTTTTGTACCATCTCGGAAATTTTCAAGTCGTAAAAAAGGGGCACTAATGTCAAGGGTTTCGCCCGAATATTAAATAAACGTAACGAGAGTTTACGCGTCCCTTTGGCCTACACAGTTGCATCATCTTCGTAATCATCTCGCTTTTTAAATTATGAAATATTCCTTCGGAGAGAGTCGCCTTTCGGTTTTATATATCACTGGCGAAGAAAAAAATCGTTGTTTATTGCGAGAGGCCATTTTCGGGCGGGCCCTATTACTGCGACCTTAGTAAACCCTTGAAGAAAAAAGTCGACGAAACCTTTGAAAAATCGCTCGAAAAATCCGAGACGCCCTTTAATGTCTTCTTCTTTAGAATTTTTTACTTGGAAAGCGATATTTTTTAACGTGTTCGCAAATTATAAATAAGAGCAAATGGGGCGGTCGATATTTCATAATCTCTATAGTAGCAGGTTTCTTTATTGAAAATTTAAAGTGCACGTTTCAAATTAATGAGTCGCTTTGGATAATAATTAGTTTCGGAGTTGAAAGCTTTTCGCTTTGTGTTGTTTGACAGTATGAAAAAAATGTGATTGACTCGTAAAAGTGATTTATATATGTACCTTTTACGCTCCAAATTCAGCCTTTTAAAAACCAAATTCAACCTTTTTCAAACCGAATTCAACCTTTTTCGAATCAAACTCAACCATAAGAAATTATAATTTTTTTTCCAATTAAAACCGACTCTGCTCATAAATTATTTTTGCAAGGGCGCGGTTCAATTCCAATAAGGCTCTATTAGAGCTCACAACCGCCTCAATGCTGTCATCAGTATCACGACCTTTATCCTGTCGGCTTCTACATTCCGAAGATACTTTAATTTGGAATCTGATGATTACGTCTTTGGCACCCGCAGACATCTTAGCCTTATGACTTGTGACTTCCACCCCTGCCCTTGAGGCATGAACCAATATATCCGCCACCTGTGCTAGACTAACCTCGATATCAACATTTTTAACCAACTCCGATGGCGATCCCAGTTGTACATCAGCTGTTATATCCTCCTCAGGAACCCCCACAGATTGAGCAGACACTTGCTGCCTTCTAGCTCTTTTAGATTCCTGAGACACAATCGATGGAAGCTGATTCAGAAAATCCAAATCCTCATCCTCCCCACACTTCTTCTTCTGAGATATCTTTATAGAATAAGCAATCACCAATAAGTGCAATGTCAATGAAGAAACAATAGGAAAATTTCAAAAAGTTCAAAATAAATCAATGTCCTTATATCACTAAATACACCTAATGACTATACAGATTCGTTTTCCGCAGGAAAAAACCGGAAAAACAAAAGTTTTCAGTAAGTTTTAATAATGGTCCAATTCTACTAAAATTTTCCTCGGAAATTTTTATTCGAAAACTCCAAAAACCACTACTTTAGTGGGTTTCCCCAGAAAAACATCGAAAAAACCGGGGTCACCAAAAATCCCACAAAGAATTTGTCACAACACTAAATATACTTAAATAAATTTTAATTTTAGTTCGTATTCGTATCATCACTAAATCGCACTATCACCCATCCTCCAGTACCCTTTCTGATGGATTCCACCCGAATCCTGGTCTTACCCGGACTCACCACCTCCTTGACCTTTTTGAGGATAGTCGCAGCCCCGACTTCCTCCCCACCACTGTCAGTAACTACAGCTGCAGATAACGCCCTCTTTTGCGCCATCAAAAGCCCAGACTCCTTGCCCCTTGAAAGCTCCAATCTTTCCTTGTATCGAGCCGTGAGATCATTTACCGTATTTAATAGCTTCTCACATGACCGACTCTGGTCATCGATTACCTTCACAAGGGCACGGTTGGATTCCAATAATGCTCTATTGGAGCTCACAATCGCCCCGATACTACCATCAGTATAACCACCTTCCTTCTCCCGTCCACCGCTAAACTATGGAGATATCCTATTAAAAAAATTTATGATTACTTCTTTGGCTCCAACTGACATCTTTGCTTATAGCTGTGATCATACGATTTGCGACTTTAGCTAAATCCCTCTCCACATTCGACATTCGTATCTTTTCCGATGGCGATGGTGATAGGACCTCTATTTCTTCATTGATCCTCACAGGCCGAGACGATGACTAAAACCTTCTCGGCCTCTTGACTCCTGCACCACAAATGATGACGGTTGACCTGACGAGCCCGCGTCTGCATCTTCGCCATCACCGGACTTCTTTTTGTTACTCATTTTATTACAAACAATTCTCATAAAAGGAAAAAAACCTTTCGGAAAAATTCTGGAAAATTTTTCCACTAAAATCAAGTCAATGTTTCTATTCACAATTAAACACTAAGGACAAAACAGTCAAAATTTCATAAAGTTTATAATAAATAAATATCTTTATATCACTAAAAACGCTTAATCTCTATATGTATTCGTTTTCCGTCGGAAAACCCCAGAAAATTCAATTTTCAGGTCGGAAAAACAAATGTTTTTAGAAAGTTTTAATATTATTCCAAATCCACAAAAATTTTCCTTGAAAAATGGGAAAACCCCAAAAAGAACCTGTTTACGCGGCAAGGAAGAACAGGTTGGTTTTTCCGGGAAAGGGCCGGTAGTAAAGCCAGTCGACGATCCGGTAACAATAATATTCTACCCGCGCGTGAATTTTCAGAAAAGAACGTACAGACCTTGCACCCTCGGAGACGTCTTCTCTGAGCTGTAAAGATGGGTAGCTCTGCTGGTTGTAGCTGACTTTATCGTATGGCCTCGATCAGCGCGGTCCTCGAAGGGCGAAAGAAAGCAGCGACCGATCCAAGTGAGCGTCCGACGTCGAGTGATGAAATTGTGCGCCAAATTGGCGCTAGTATTATGTCTTGGCCAAAAATGCTCGCAAACTGTCCATATTTTTGTCGAGCGAATCTCACAAACTCAGAGATCGGTCTCTAAGGGAGTTTTCGGCTCGGCACGTCTCTCCATCAACCACGGCGGGAAAACAATACTGCTCCGAAATCGACGGACCAACAGGATAAAAGAAAGGACGAGATTAGGAAGGCTTAGAGATGCGTAAACACAACCAACATGGTTGGTTTCCTCGGAAAAATACCGGAAAAACTGGGGGTTACAAAAAATTCAAGAAAATCCCAACACAGCCTTAATGTCAAAACACACTTTCACAATATTTATAAGTTCAACTTGACAGCTGTCAGTCGTACGAGCTGGTCTCCTGACCCTCGAATCCTGAAGAGTCCCAACGATGGAGGGGTCAAGCACCCGACTGAAGGGGCAGAGCGCGTCAGCACCCAAAACAGCATTCAAACGGCCAAGACACCCAGCAGCACTCCCGCAGTATAAAAACAGCGCTCGAACAGCCGCAGAGAGACCACGAAGCGCACGTCTACTCCACACAGTGGTCAGACCGTGACTCCTCGGAAAACCCATCTGGAAAACCCTGGCATCCCTAACCCCTAACCAGGGCAATGCTAACTCTAGATTTATTCTTAAACACCTGGTCAGTTGCAGCTCGAGACCTCTGCAAATTCCATTGCAGGCACCCAATGGCCCCTGGAACACAAGATGCGCCAGAGGACTCCGTTAGTAAGCGTTCGGGCAACTCTCCAACCCAATACCGGTGGCAGATTCAAGCACCCTGGATGGCCAACAAGGGTACTTGCCATGAAAATGGAAAACCACAGTTCCGGGCGGCAGTTTTGACTTTTTTTTCCACACACTAGGGACACACATCCTGTACTAATATTATCTCATGAATATAAGGAAGGCCTGAAAAATTATGTCAGGAAACAATTCAATTACATAAATTATATGTTTCTAGTATGATATTATATGTATACTTGCAAAACACGAATTTACCGAAAGCGAGACGCGTCGCTTCTCTGAAACAATGAGCGTGGAAGGACCCACTGCAGAACGTACTGCAGAACGTACAGTGGATCAATTCCATTATATCGCCGCATACTACGCACCAATGTATGTTATATTCACGGGCTTGTTTGCTTTTAGAAGACTCTGTAAACATCAAATAAGCATGTGAACGTTTTGCAAAATACAAATGAACAAAAACGAAATGAAAACGTATACGTCCCTTAGATAGGCTCCTAGACGAAGCCGCTTCCCTTAATATTCGATCGTCGATCTTTCCGATCGTCGATCCTTCCGTTCCGTCTTCTTTTATAGTAAATTTCGTCCAGCGACTGTATCAGGTCTATGTCGGTCGCGTTCGTGAACGGTTCGAATCTTCCAGATGTCGGGTAGTTCTCCGCGACCCTGTGGATTTCCGCGCATACATCAATCAGACCATGGGTTTTCACGAGCCATCTTGATCGAGAAAGGTACACGTGGAAAAATTACAAAAAACATTGGAATCAAAATACCAATAGGTTAGTCATCTGTTAAAGTATTGCGACATATCGGAAACGGCTCACCGACGATTGCGTAATATCTATTGTATTACACTATACTTACTAGATTCACTTTGGGGACGTTCGATCTAATTGTAAGCGTGAATGCTCTATTAGAGATAATTCTCTAATGCTCTATTAGAGCTCACCACTGCCTCAATACTGCCTTCAGTATGACTAACTTCCCTCATCCCTTCGCCGCTACATTCCGTAGAAATCCTATTTAGGAACCTAATTACAACCTCCTTTGCTTCAACAGGTATTTTAGCCTTGTGGCTCTGAGTCTCCATTCCGGCTTTTATGGCCTCAATCATTCGTTTAGCAATTTCTGCAACATCTCCCTCCAAATTCAGTTTCCGAATCGCCTCCGATGGCGATGTCAACGGACCAGGTCCAGACCTCCTCCGGGTCTAGAACTCCCATGGTCTAGAACTCATGGTCGTGAACCCGTCACTTTCCTCTACTCTTCGCCACCTCCTTCAGCCCGTCAATCCTTTCAGTCTGAGATGACGACCCCACTGGTTGAGACGATGACTGCATGCAGCTTTCTCGCTCTCTTCGACACTTGTACCATGGATGACTGTTGACTCGGCGAGCCACTACCAGCGTCATCACCGTCGCCAGATTTCTTTTCGTTAATCATCGCAACAAATTAAAATACAAGAAAAGAAAATTAAATACGGTTCAGTAAAAAAAACCCAAAAGAAAATCTTTCCGGAAAATTCCCCTCTCCAATGTTCCAATGTCAAAATTCAAATGTCTATTTATAGTCTATCATCACCAAGAGTCAGAACTCGCACTGATAGCTGGTGGCCCTATGGTTGGCAGCAACTTTAAGATATTTCCTGCAGTTAAAGCGTTCATTCTTATCACTTTTGTCCTTCAAGTTGCAATCACTCATGTAATGGCCAGCAGCACAATACCCACACCTCTCCCCATTCATGCACATATGTCTAATATGTCCAAATCCCAAAAATTTGTAACACTGCAATAACGGTGTGTTATCAACCACTCTGACACATCTATATCCGATACATACGTGTCCCAGCTATGTTTCCAGTATGATATTATATGTATATTCGCAAAACACGAATTTACCAAAAGCGAGACGCGTCGCTTCTCTGAAACAATAAGGACCCACTGCAGAACGTACAGTGGATCAATTCCATTGTATCGCCGCATACTACGAACCAATGTACGTATATTCACTGGCTTGTTTGCTTTAATAAGACTCTGTAAACATCAAATAAGCATATGAACGTTTTCACAATACAAATGAACGAAAACGAAATGAAAACGTATACGTCCCTTAGATAGGCTCCTAGATGAAGCCGCTTCCCTTAAGGTTTGATCGTCTAGCCTTCTGTTCTGTCTTCTATGATAAAATACTTCATCCAGTGACGACCAGGTCCATGTCGGTCGCGTTCGTGAACGGTTTGAATCTTCTAGATATCGGGTAGTTCTCCGCGACCCTGTGGATTTCCGCGCACACATCAGACCATGCGTTTTCACAAGCCATCTTTATCGAGAAAGGTACACGTGGAAAAATTACAAAAAACATTGAAATCAAAATACCAATAGGTTAGTCATCTGTCAAAGTATTGCAACATATCGGAAACGGCTCACCGACGATCGCGTAATATCTATTGTATTACATAATACTTACTAGATTCACTTTGGGGACGTTCGATCTAATTGTAAGCGTGAATGCTCTATTAGAGATAATTCTCTAATGCTCTATTAGAGCTCACCACTGCCTCAATACTGCCTTCAGTATGACTAACTTCTCTCATCCCTTCGCCGCTACATTCCGTAGAAATCCTATTTAGGAACCTAATTACAACCTCCTTATCTCCAACAGACATTTTAGCCTCATGACTCTGAGTCTCCATTCCGGCTTTTATTGCCTCAATCATGCGTTTAGCAACTTCTGCAACATCTCCCTCCAAATTCAGTTTGAGAATCGCCTCCGATGGTGATATTGATAGAATCTCCGTCGTTTCCTCCAACTCGTCGATCCTCATTGGCTGAAACGACGACTGCTGCCTTCTCGTCCTCTTCGAAACCTAAACCACGGATGACGGTTGATCTGACGAACCACCACCAACATCGTCTCCGTCGCTAGACTTCTTCTTGTTACTCATTCCTTCTTCCTTGGTATACGCTTTTTTCTTTGTTTTCCTTATACCTCTTATTTATTATCGAGGTTGCTAACTCCTACCCGATTGAAGCTTCTATCCTAATTATTAATTATTAAACTTCCTAAGTGCTCATATTGAGCCGCAGTCATACCAGTCAATCATACATCCATCTTCAAAGAACATTCATTCGTCTTTCATTCCATCTAAACTATTTAAACTATATACGGATCATCAATCAAACAAAATCTATGTAGGTACGCCCTGAAACACCCATGTTCAGTCAATGCCTGGGTAAGATGATAGGACCATCCATTCTTTCTGACAAACTTTAGCGCTGATTCAACAGTCATAAAGAACTTTTCACACCTGAAGTCTGAGCACTACTAAGGTAACTTTCATTCTAACTTTCATAAGTCACCTCGCGGATCCTTTTACAAGCATACTTCATATCAAAGCAGTCGTATGCAGGTGCAGTTTTACGTCAACATGCTGCATTGGCAGCTTCATCGACCACACCCGCACACACACCGCGAGTTCTGCCCTCAAACCCAAAATTTACTATAGCACCAAACTTATAAAACATTTTACGCAGAAGACACTGACTCTCAAAAACCATTACATTCAACGACGTTCCAAACAATATACTTCTTACAGAATTAGACCTTACCTCGACTTTCACAGCGTCACCATAAACATTCTTTCTTTCCTCCAACCAATTATGCAACCATTCAAGCGATCTCCACACTGCCAACAAGGAAGCCTGCTGCTCAGTACAATACTTACTAAGCAGAAACTTCCTCGTGACAGTCACAGCATCATCCTTCACCACGAAAAATGCCGAACTTACACCCTGCATTCCTACAGAACCTGCGGTGAATACACACATACCATAATTAAGCTTGCAAACATCAGATTTATTCGGTGTCAGGAATGTTCACTACCGGTAAGTTCTCAGAACGAATGTTCACAGAACGAAAGTTCACCCCGCGAATTTCCACCCCACGAAAGTTCAACCCTACGAAAGTTCACACCACGAATTTCCACCCCCACGAAAGTTCAACCCCATGAAAGTTCGCACCGAGAAAGTTCACACCGCGAATTTCCACCCCTATTATAGTATGAAAATCGTAATAATATAAGTTTAATACGCTGTATTCGAAACGTTTAAATAAGTACGTATTTCCCAAAGTTCCGACAATTGTTTGTAAGCTGCAATTTTATTCGTTTCTAACCTTGAACACATTGAAAAATTTCATATGTATATCTTCAATAATTTCACTTTGATGTAAAGTTAAATTTTTCAATCTGTTACATGAAACGACTTTTACGGGGGCTTCACTAGCTTTGAATCAAATCAATAAAAAATAAATTGATTATTTGGGAAATCATCAGGACTTCTAAATAGCATTGAAAAAGTATTTGACTGGGCGAGGAATCCATACTTTTCAACAATGTTCGAAATCATTAAAAAATGCAACAATCAGTAATCAGTAATAATAATAATAATAATAATAATAATAATAATAATAATAAACGACAAAAAAGTAAAATTTTACGGCATCATGAATTCGAGTCGTGCTTAAACTAAATATTATATAATAACAACTTTGGAAATTCACTTCAAATTAATTTTTAAAAAAAAATCAGGTAAATTAAACTAAGGAAATAATAACCTCGTATTTAACACAAAAATATAAACCTACAAACTATTGTGAGGACAAACCCGGCTGATTTTGGTTGTCTTTGGAGCATTGGGGACAAAGCGATCGTCCAGCAGGCGGTATTATCCGAGCGCTCTGAACTCGCTTTATAAAATGCGCGGGTATTTCTGTTGAAATCAAATTTTTGAAGGTCTTGGTCTTGATCCCGCTGTACCGGCTGATTTTTATTCATTTCTAGCGGGCGTCGGGGACAAGGCGGTCGCCTAATGGGCGGTATTACCCGACTGCTCTGCACTCGATCGACAATACGCGCGGGTGTTTTCGACGATGTTACTATAGCCTTCTCGGTCTTGGTCAATCTAGATGAACCCGGCTGATTTTTATTCATTTCTAGCGGGCGTCGGGGACAAGGCGGTCACCTAACGGGCGGTATTATCCGACCGCTCTGAGCTCGCTTCACAATACGCACGGGTATTTTCGACAATGTTACAGCCTTCTCGGTCTTGGTCTTCCCGGACGAACACGGCTGATTTTTTATTTCCTCGGGGCGTTGGGAATAAGGCGGTCGTCTAATAGGCCGAGCGCTCTTAATTCCCTTGAAAAGATGCGCGAGGTATTCAAAAAACATTGTCTTGGTCTTGGTCTCACTCGACGAACTCTCGCCTTCGACGTCGCTCTCTTCCGCTTTTGTTTTTGTGTCTTCTAGTCGTTTCTAAAATAAGACATACGGCGTCCTTAGACCTTTCAATTTCGACAATGTCGACTCGTCGCACGGGTACACGTCCGAGTCGTTGAAAACGTACCAGTTGTTCGACGGGGAGTCTTTAGCGATCGTGTAATAATGTCCATTGTCGATACACTATCCAGTGTGTACGATGACGGCGTACAATTCGTATAATTTTTCGACGGTCCCTTCAAAAATCCTAATGCTCCTGTCTAGTATTACGTCGTGGATCAATTTCGCAAGGTTTTTCTACGACTCAAGGCGGCGGCCTTGAGTCGTAGAAAAACCGTTTCAATACCACTATTAAGTTTTTCGGTGCGTTTTCTATGGAAACTGATCGTTCAGCATCCTGCAAGTTATCACAAGTAGGGCAATGGTATTGGTCACTGCCGACTAAGCTTTCAGAGAAGCAATAATATTCTAACAATCTCGATATAGAGTAGCTATCCGTCGTTTTGTTTCCCTCTGGGAAAGCTAATTGCAAATCCCAAAAAACATTTTTTTTGTTACTGACAGAGTTGCCCTGTAGGTACTTTATTGCAGTGTTCGTCACACCGGCGAACACTACCTGGACTATAGTTTTGGGAAGTTGCATGGATCTCGGAACAAGGGGGATTTCTTCGATTCTTAAACAGCGACGTTTCGCTTCAGCTTGACTATCGATTTGACGTCTTTTACGGCTCCCTGTAAACATTCAAAACACCTCATTGTAATCAAGTTGTACAGTGAAGAAATACTAATTAAAAAAATTATAGAAACTACCTTCTTCGGTAATAATATTATCAAAATTACGTATAACTGCATATCTAATGCTTTAAAAATAGAATCCGGTAACGCAGAAATTCCGGAATCGTGTGGAAACTTTGTTGATTAATTGTAAGACTGTGATTGGATTCACTCTTATCGATATTCTCCATGAGTATTCTGCACAGCTCTGACTTTTCTTCGACTTTCTGGATGTTGTTTATGTATTCGATATCGTGAAGTCTGTCCAGAAGATGGCTGAAAAATTAAATTGATTAATCAAAACATTATGACGATACAAACGTTCGACGATTCGAGTGATTCAAAACTTACTGGATGAATTCGGAGCTATCTTGCTGAGTGCCTGTGATGAAATGAGAAGGCTTGGATTTCTCGGAGATGTCTTCGGGGTTGACGCAAGAAAATTCGGAAAATGGCATAGTGGTAAAGAGTGTTTTCAGAGAATGTACTAGAGGAAACTTTATGTCGCTCATTACTATTCTCCTACTGAATCTATAAAAAAAAAAATAGTTAAAATTAAACATCGAACAATATACAGGTGTTCTGCGACGGCATGCAAAGCTTTTAAATGTAGATCGGTTATATCCTTTGGAATATTTTAAAATGGACATAACTTTGTCCAAAGTATTATAGTCTTTGACTTATTGATATTTTTTCGATTTCTAAAAAATTTTTATGTTTTTCCATATTAGGAATTGCACAAATGATTGACCATGTATGAGTGATTGACCCACCCGCCTGACAGAAAAACGAGAAAAAAAAAGATTTCAAAAAACGGCAATTTTTCGGGTAAATTACAGCCTTTCCTAGAAGTCACCATCCTTGGAAACTTTCATTTTTTCATTTTTCCGAGAAGTCATGTAATGGTCATCCCGTGGATACCGTAAACTCTGTATTTTAAAAAAAATATTTTCGATAATTTTGGTTAATTTTACGAGTAAAAATCTATGAATTAAGCTAAGTTTTCAAACTGGAAAAATTTTCGGTGTGAAAATTCGAGGGGTTGAAAATTCGCGGTGTGAACTTTCGTGGGAGTGAAGATCCGCGGTGTAAACATTCTCGGTTTGAACTTTCGTGGGGTTGAACTTTCGTGGGGGTGGAAATTCGCGGGGTGAACTTTCGGGGGTGAAATTTTGTTCTGTGAACTTACCAGAAGTGAACTTTCGTGGAACCGGTTTATTCATAGGTTGATACATACGCAATCCTTGGTATACGGTTGAGCTGGGTTTTTTTTTTTTTTTTGGAGGAGTACTTTCCAATACCCCTCCCCCCCTTTATTTACCTGTTTTTTATTATACAGCTTTCTATCTCCTACCTAATTTAAGCTTCTATCATCTAATAAACTACCTAATATGCTCGTTTGAGCCGCAGTCATACTTCTTCTATGTTCATACATCCTCTAGGGTCATTCGATCATCTTTCTTTCCACTAAGCTACCTTAAATCTAATTAAAAATCAAAATAATCAAAGTTTATTATTAAACTACACCCTATCTAAAATAGCATACATAATTTTATAGAATATACATAGTAATATAAATAATACATATGAAAATATAAGAAATTATAAATGATTATAACAATGCATCTTAAGACTAACCGGTTGAGCTGGGTTAAATATGGTTGTGTTGGGTTGGGTTAGATTTTTTCGGCAATTTAATTTGTTTGATCAAAGTTTTGGGTTGGGTTAGATTAGATCAAATGTACATGGACGGAAAATATACCTGGACTGCGACATAAATATTTTTTATAGTTTATGGAATTCTAATTTGTAAAAATATTAGTTATAGCAACAAGATCGTTCATAAGACAAAAAAATATGTATTTTACTATAAAAATTTGTAAAAAGTACCATTTGAAATTATCAAAGTCAAATTGTGGAATAGATTGTACTATGTTACTATGTTACTATGAACAACGATTTTAATAACGCATTTTCGATAGTTGAAATCGATTCGTAAAAGGTTGAATTTGATTCGCAAAAATTTAAATTCGGAGTATGAAAGCTGTAGTATTTTATAATTCATATTGAATGCTTAGGAATGGGAGCGAATTTGAATTGTGTTTGAATGTGTATTGTGCAAAATTTTGATATCTTCAGTTGCCAAGCGAACCGAGTCTATAAGCGAAACGACGAATAAAACACTTCGGTTTATATGGCACGAGAGGGGGGTTACTTTGCACTCTTGCGGAATAATTTCACACGACAGTTTCACACATGTCCAAAAAGTCGAACAAGAAATAAGTTCGCGACAAAACGTAACGTGTACATTCGTACGTATAAACATACGAATACCTACTGGCGACGAGAACAAAAGGAGAAAAAATATCCGCAAAAAAGAAGGAAAATACAAAAAAAAATCCTTGAAAACGAAAAAACAAAATAGTAACACAACATGTTTATATGTATATGAGGTGTGTTGAATCAAAATAAGCAAATATAAACGTGGAATGTTTGCGCATTTGTTGAAAGTAATTGTTAACGTCATATTATACGCGACTATGAAATGTTAGAATTTACTGAAATATTAAATATGAAAGTTTGGAAAATTTTCAATATCATTATGTAGAGAAAATGAATTGAAAAGTTTAAGGCTAGACGTAAACTACAGACTTTTTGTCGGCCGATAGTTTGGTCGGGTTCTTAATCAGCATGGAAATGTATGAAAGTGCGCAAATTATAACGACTCGTTATAATTTTCGCATTTGCATACATCTCCATACTGATTAAGAACCCGACTAAACTATCGGCCGACAAAAAGTCTGTAGTTTGCGCCTAGCCTCAATATTATAAAAAAATACTTAGGTATTTTTTTTAGGTCAATTACGTCCATCTAACTTAGTTTCAATAATCATCTCAACCAGCACCCTTAGTAAAAATAAATCATTTTTATTTATTTGTATATTTTAATATTCAAATATAATATATAAAAAACCAATATATTATAATTATTATTATTATAACTAAATAGGTATAATATATATTAAATAATATTATATATAGTATATGCAGAAAATACATTTACCACAGTCAAAGGTTTACCTATATGACCAAAATTTTGGGCAGTTTTCCATATAGTATAATATGTATCTACTTTGTAATGATATAGAAAAGTTTAATCTCAAGGGTTCAAACATTAAAAATAACCCCTGCAAAATGATTCTAGGTCAACAGTACATTTGTATATGTACTCATATGACATATCACTTTAACGATGTAGTAGAACAAAGAGTGAAAAAAATTGATTAGAGTGTATGCGAAAAAAAACCAAACGAAGTCAAATTAGCGATTTTTGACTCTAAACACTCCGTCCATATAAAAAAAATATATAAAAAAGTATATAGAGGGCGAAACAATTGCGGAGCCGCTAATGCGCTTTTATAAAACGTGGAAGTTTTCGTCGCGCGATAAAGAGTGACACACAAAAGAGTGAAAAGTCCCCCATCTCCGAAACAAAAGCTCGTCTCGAGTTTTTTCGAAACGAGGAAGAGAGCTTTTTTCGATTCTTCCTTCCGTTTTCGGTTTTTCCAAGCCGTTTCGGAAGCCCGTCGGAAAATCTAGCGAGACTCGGTTTCGATTGGATTTTGATATTCGATCGACGCTTGATAAATCGACTAAATCATACAACAGTGGTACGCAACCAGTGGCTCACGATTACATTTACCGACTAACAACTAAATATTTTAATTTTCCACAAAAAAAATTATATTTTTTCATTAATTGACAGACTTGTCTAGTTTCGCGATACTAAACGTTTGTTTGTCATTATCTTGTATTCTATAGTAAAATAATTAAAATAAAGCTCACAATCATAAAGCATCAACTTTCTTTTTCATCGAACCATTATTCGTTACTAATTTTGTGTGACATCTCAAATGATTGAATCTGAGATGTCTAATTCCGTGATGGTGGTCATAAAATTCCTTGATAGTATACTAAATTTTGAGAAAGCTTCGTGATATAATTTTTTTGATAGTAAAAAAATTTACATTGAAAATAGAAAAAAAGGTTATACTCGTACATCGCTGTCATACAATGTAATCAAAAAGTTGCAACAATCGAACGAGTAAACAAAGTTTTACGGCGAAAGCTCACAACATTTTGTATAGTGGCAGTTTTTCGCTTCGTTATCGAAAAAGCAGGCGTTTTCGCGCCAAGATTGAAATTAATTCGAGTTCGGCAAAAGAGAGAGAAATTTTCCGACGGCGCCAAAGTGGAATAAAATTTAATTTAGCGAGTCGCAGGACCTCACTATCTCACCATCAACGTAGTATGGGGGTCCGAGCGAAAGTGCAAACGGGCCCATGCTACGAGCCCTTCGGGACGCTGAAAATACACACAAAATGAAAAAAATATATTATATATACACCCAATCCTCTTTTTACACGAAGGATTCTTTCCAGAGATTACCGTGTAAATAAAAAAAACCGCGTAAAAAAATGTATGGTGACCATTCAAAAATTGAAGATATTCCATCACTATATTTGGATAGAATATCCATCAAATGTACTTTATAAAAAATGTAAAGATGTCTCAAAAATCACGCATAAAGTGATATTGATAGAAGAAACAGATTTCTAATTAAAAATTATAATTTTTTGATTGATTCATACAGTGTATAGTATAGGGTTATGTGTGGGTAAATGGCTTTACTGGCATGTACACACTTTTTTGTTAAAATTTTCCATGAATTTTTTCCATACATGTTGCTGAATTTCGTTGATATGTTATAGTGCTCAATTTCCTCCTTTATGGTGTGGGTGGTCATGGGCTTTTTGACATTAACCTTAAACTTCAAAAACCACTAATGGCGTTAAATCGCACGATCCGGTCAATTTTGATCATCAAAACTGGAAATTACACGACCAGGAAATGAATCATGCAGTAATTGAATTGTTTCGGTGATTAGAATTGGCTGTCCAGATTAACGCCATTGGACTTTTTTCTTAGGGAGCTTTAGAAGTCTAAGGTTTTTGCCAACAAGCTCATAACCCCCCCACACCTTAAATGAAGAAATTGAGCGCTATATCACCGAAATTCAGTTACACTTACGCAAGAAAGTCGTGAAAAATTTCAACGAAAAAATGCGTATATGCCAGTAAAGCCATTAACCCGATATGCTATTCCACACATAACCCTATACTATATACTGTATGAATCAATCAAAAAATTATAATTTTTAATTAGAAATCTGTGTCTTCTATCAATATCACTTTGTGCGTGATTTTTGAGACACCTATATAATGTGAAACTTTTTTGCCATGTAAAATCGTCAAAAAAAAAATCTATTTTAGTTACATGCATAATAATACATATTTTTATACCGTGTTAAAGTGAAAAATTCGTATATAAAAAAAAATCGGTTCTTCTTTCTCGAACCGTGTTATTTTGGAATCGTGTAAAAAGGGATTGGGTGTAATTTAAATGAGTGGTCGAAAAAAACGTACGTATGAGATTGTTTTATCTTGCGTGTAAAAGTTAGTAAAGTACGTCTGGTTCCATTTGATTGATTGGTTTTTTGTATAAGGTCAATGTTCGACATATCGAAAGGTATTTTCTGGATTAAAAATAGTTTTGTTTATTACCAATGTTTTGGAAACGTACGAGGAAAAGGTATAGTGATATATTATATAAGTAATACATTGTTATCATAACCTTTAGACAATAAAAGTATATTTTTCGTGAGCCGCAAAGCTTTTGTGAAAATGTCACATTAAGGTTAAGTTTGTTTTTCGACATATGCGAAAAAAAAAATGATGTACTCATAAAAAAAACGATATATATTATAATATAATAATATAAATAATCTAAAAATATAAGAATTTTTTAGAAAGGACAAGGATTTGATAAATTTTAGTCTAATAATTAAAAAAAATAATAGTAAAGTTTCTAAAATTATATTTTTATGATAATTTATTAATCAAGTAATACGGTTTTAAATACTATATATAAAAAATAATTTTCAGCATTTTCGTAGCCTTATAAGAAAGCATCCAATATAGAAAAGTTAGAATGTTTACATTATTACTTTTATAATCTAAATATTCTAAATTTTCTATATTGGATATCTTTTCTTACCAGGCTGTGGGTTGTTGAACATAATTTTTTTTATATATTTAAAAACCGCATCACTTGATTAATAAATTATCAAAAAAATAATCTTACAAGGAAAAGGCACAACGACGGAAATCAACTTCGATATGGGATTTTTTTTTCGATAGATCACCTCTATTGATTTGATATAGCAAAAATGAAAATATTTGATATGTAGATAATATTATATACGTCATATAGTGAAAATCGATAAACGTTTACTTTCGATATTGCCAAAATGAGACTTATGGTTATGTGAGGCACTTAGGGTATTCTGTCAACTGTCAATTATAAAATCTTGCGGCTTCGAAGAGATCATCGTAAAAAAATGTATATTCCGGACATGACAATTATCACCGATAGCGTCGAACCGAAAGCGCAACGTCTCCGAACATAAATCAGACCTGTCAGACCCGAGAGGAAAAAAAGGACGAAAAAAACGGCGAAAACGTCGACACGTCCTCTTTTTTTAATGTTCTAAAAAAAGAAAATTTCACACGCGAAAAAAAGAATGTAAAAAATTGGTCAGTATTCATATCTTTAAGTGGACAGTATTTCACGGGTGAGAGAGGTTGTTCGAATAAATTTTTCATATTTTTCGGGATTGTTGGTCACTTGGTGTTTAAGGTGGTTATTGTTGGTCATTGTAGTTTCAAATGAATGGATGAAAATGTTTAAATTAAAAAAAAGTGACAATTTATTGAATTGATAGAAATTAGTTACTCTTATTTTATTTTAAGTTGATGAGTCGTAGAATTTTAAGCGGAGTCGGAGTCGTGAAAAATCTACCCATTCCGATTTTTTAAAATTATTTTCTTTAATGTTACGTCTAAAATTATTGTTTCCTTCGTTTTGTAAAGATTGTCAAAATAAAAGATTTGTTAAGTATCGTTGACATATTCATAGTCCTACCATAAGTTGTGCCTGGTATTTTTTTAACGTAAATATAATATTAAAAAAAAATTAATAATTTCAATATCAAAACTAATAAAATATAAGTGATTCATCACTCTAATTAAACGTAAAAGTTTGGGGAGTTATTTTTTAAAATTAAAATTTTTTTTCGGTGTTTATTTATTTTAAAATTCTTTATTATGTATTTAATTACCTATGAAAAATTTTGTCTTACTAAAATCGCTCAAGTCGGAGTCAGAGTCGGAGTTAGATTTGGAGTTAAAGTCAGAGTTAAAACATATGGTAAAAGTCAAATTTGAAGTCGGAGTCGGTAAATTTTGAAACGAACGAACGTTAATCTAAATTTTGATAGTTCAATTTGGATACATTTTTTTATTAAATAAAAAAGTAAAATGATTTTTTTTAACGATAAGAACCCACCATCCCGCCTGTTACAAGTAAAATGATTATAATGATTTTGACAAATATCAATATATTTTTTTTTCAACATAAAATTTAAATACTCCAAGAATTAAACCGTCACACATAACATAATACAAATTGAAAAAAAAACATCTCAGAAGGGAAATTTTCAATCGAAGTGACACATTGACGCGTTCCCCAACCCAGTACGTACACATCGGTGATGGTAGATGGTAGGTGGTGGGTGGAGTTGGGAGCTTCCCTTTGGCCCCGGCAATAAAACGGGCCAAAGTTTGCCCACTCGAATCAATTCGCGTCCAAAGTTCGCCCGGGCCGACGTTTTTCTCGGCTGCAACCCGCACAGGGACGCGATAATTTCGATGCTCGGGCAGCTATGTCCTTTTTCCGCCTTTCAGACCTCTCTTTTCTCTATTTTTTTTCCACTATCTGAAACTCTATATATAGGAAATAGTTTTGTATTTTATGAGCCGTTTGTTTTGAAAATTGTATAATGCCATACACGCTACGAGAAATCGTTATGATAAAACTAAGGTACGATTTATCGCTACACGCATGTTATAAAACTGTACAGTTTTACATACATACATGTAGCGATAAATCGTACCTTTCGAACTGTACAGTTTTATCGTAACGATTTATCGTAGCGTGTATGGCCAGCATAAGTCTCTTTTTTATGGGTTTTGATCAATTGATAAATTATGTTTTGTTTAATTAATTAGTTCAGCGGTCGGCAACCTTTTGAGAGACTGGGTAAAAATTTCGGTTATAGACCGATCTGTACATACATCGCTCGAAGACTGACAGTTTCAGACCCCAGTCACGACCACGTAGACGCGTTCGCACTTAGCTGGCAAATATCACTCATTTGACGTTTAACATTTTACGACAAAACAATTATTCACGCGATTCAATAAGAAGACACCATGATCACCATTTATTATTAAACGCGTGTTTAGGTTAGATTGGGTTAGCGTTTTTTGCGTCACATTTTACGATAGATACTTATAAAATATTTTCCATCTGAATATCTGATTGAATAAGATACGTTCAGAAAGTTTTAAAAATTTATACATAGATAGATTTTCTTTGGTTTTTGTATTTTGTCATGCACATTTTAATAAATTGATTTTTTTCTGCCAACGCAATTTTGCCTTGTGAAGTGCTATGTTTAGGTGAATAATGTCACTCAATATTGTAATGTAAGTTCGAGCAGTTAAATTTTCCGAACGATTAGTGCACACAACATGCCCGTCACATTTAACACATTTATGAAAAAATAAAAATAAAATATCATCATATTTTTTTGATGGGTAATTCAAAATGTCGTAGTGGGTAATTCAATTACCCGCGGGTAGTAGGTTGCCGACCACTGAATTAGTTCTTCAGTGACGCGATTTCTATAATATTATTTAATAGAGGAATTATATAGCGTATACATCATTTAAAGTTTTCTGTCAAATATGACAGTTGAAATGTCTTATGTCAGTGGTGACGAACCTTTTTTCATTCACGTGCTAACATTTCCAAAATTTTTTTTTTTTACTGATAAGGCGTGTCGAAGAAATTTTAATGCTTTCCATAAGTATGTTGTAAGATACATCAACTGTCATATTTGAAAGAAGACATTGAATGATGCGCCTATACTAGATGGTACTCATACATCACCAGATGTTGTTAAATTTCATAGATAATGCAAAATTCTTTGTTTTTTCTATGGATGAAGTGTAATATATGTATATTGTATCATATTATATTTAGTATACATAAAATATTATTTATGTATATATATTTTGTACCGGCTTTGACGTGTCTGTAATTCAGAACCTATTTCCATATCATAGAGTAGTTTAGTTTACATATGGTTGAAGTGAAACTTCTATGTATAGTGATAGTAGAGTGAATCGGCTTGAACAAAAAGCAAAATTAAATATCATTTTCATACAAAAATTTCGATATTTAAATTATAAAAGTATAAAAGGTTATTTCAATCAAAATTAATGATTTTCAAAATCCAAAAATTGAAAGAGCCATATAAAAATTCAATTAATCTTTTTGAGAGATTTAAATTAAAAAAATGAACGTATGCCGGTTTCAAAATGAACGTTTCATTTAATTATAATTTTTTTTTGAAATATAAAAAGCAGTATATTTTCTTTTCGGACGATGAGATTGCAATTCTTGTTAATGTATGTATATTTTCTTCGTTCAGATTTGCTTTCACGGTACATTGCTTGCGGCATACTCACTCACTCGCAAGGTTTTAAGTGCTTTGTATATGTGTGGAGGTGTTCTTGCAAATTGGACGTTTCCCCTCCACGCTGAAACTGGTGTTTTCATTAAATTTTCAGCCAAAAAAAAAGTGTTACTGAGACGTTCCAGATACCGCTGTGTCAATTGCAACGAGAAATTGTTATTTTTTCGAAATTAATTTTATACATTTGCGAAAAATCCAAAATAAAAACATAGAATAATTTCGTTATGCGAATTCTAATATGATTTTCATAACCTTGTCACATGTCACGTCACATCACAATATCGATATCTTGTCACTTTTCCTTATTTAGCTGAGGCGCGTACAATATGGTAATCAGACTCCTACTATATTTTACATATACAGTAGGAGAAAATGTGATATGTATAATATATTTCCCGTTGAAGAATTCGATCAGAATTTCTGAAAATCCTTCTCTAGATGTTGTTTAATTATAGTAAAAACTCGCAACTTTAAATCTTTCCAGCTTTTTTTGTTACAACATAAGCCTTGGCTTATCTCGACTTGAGTTATACGCGTTGGTAAAATTCTAAAATGCATTAAATGCACCGGAATTGATAACTGAATGCACGACAAAGTCGTTGTAGTAATTTTACACAGCAGTAATTTTGCAAAGCACTAAAGGAGGAAAAGTGTCGTTTTTAAAGCGAAACTTCTGCAGCCACGGTGGAATGGAAGGAAAAATTAAAGATTGTAATGATATCATAATAGCTCATGTTTCAAAAAATAAATTACGTATATTTTATCGGTAGAATTATTATTGTAATCAATGTATTATATTATTTTTATAATTAAAAATTGTATAAGTATTAAATAACTTTGACAACTTTGAATGCGGAATTTATCTGTAAAAGTTGAATTTTCAAAAAAAAAACATCTTTGAAAATTTATACACTAATTTTGATATTGTTACCATTTTCGGAGAAAATCTTGAAGTAATTTTTTTAGAACATCTTTAAGTTCTTTAGCTCATTAGGTTGAGTAACAGTAAATTCAAAAAATCTATTCGTTTTATGACATTTCCATTTCCAAGGAGTTTATGATAAAAATATTGATCATCAAGTAATATTATATTATCTTGTTTAATCATCTGATTTAGAGTTTCGTAGTTTTTACTATTTATAATATAAATATTTTGCAATCAATATAGGAAGATTTTTTGAGTTTACCAATTTTTTAAATGCGCCAAAAAGTTTCGTAAAAGTCGCTCTCGGATTATTCCCAGAAATATTAGTTACACCATCAAATTTAGAAAATATTTTTCAAAATGTAAGTATTCATGTTTAGCTTTAAAGATTCAGTTTTTATTGATAAATTCCATGATAAAAGTTGTCACACCATGTAAAATGAAAAAGCATATGAGTCTTGGACATATTCGAGAATTTCAAGGACGACAAAAGGATAAAAATCCGTAAAAAATTACGATATTAAGGTTTCACTTTTACGAGAGTGCCACGTGATGTTTTTGTTAGTTGTGTCGTGTAAAAGGCAGGATACTAGAAAAATCGATGTACTATACTATGTATGTAATACTTGTGTTGTGCTAAAGAAGGTATTATCAGTCTCATAAAGAAGGATAATGCATTGTGTGTTGGAAATTTGTTGTGTTGGAATTTTAGATACCAAATGGAACAAATATCTAATAGAGATTGGAAAGAAATAATAATTTGAAAAGATGTGTATTGAATTGTGCTGTTAAGTTTTGAATGATGGATTTGCGTTATGCGTTTTTTTCAAAATATAAAAAATTATAATAAATTTATACCTTTTGGTAACTGAACAAACATCTCATATGGATTGTGTGTTACTGCGTATTTCCGCAATGCATCAAATATTGACTAGCAAGACGTTACTATACCAAATAATTGATATATTACCTTGTATTTCCGCAATGTATCGAATACTGACAATCTTCAGTGATTGATGACATCCATATCGTAAATTGGCAAGTATTTATAATATTGCGAATGGAATAAAACATTACAACGTAACGAATCCATTATTATGCATGAATACATGAATATTCACAAAAACTCGATCATAAAAAATATTTATTATATGAAAGATTCGAACAAACATTTCCAAGCAAATGAATATGCTGGAAAATGTTGAGTTGCTTATATATTTTTTTTGATGAAAATTTCTTATTGTACTGTAGTATAATTATCGTTGATAAAAAATGAAAAATTCGCATTACAGTAGAATCTCAAATTATTTAATTTTCAAAATAATCTTTATTACGTATAAAGTGATAAGTAACATAATTTATTTAAAAAATAATTGTTTTAAAAATAAAAATAAAAATTTTGTTATCAAAATAAAGCAATTTTTATATGTAAAATTTGGAGTTAAAAGAAAAACTTTTCATAGATGGCGTTAAAAATTATGACTTCATTAATAATTATTTGTGGAACTGATGAATACACAATCATGGTGATTTTATATTTTGTTCACAGAATTTGTCAGCATCAAAAACCAAAAATAGTAAAAATAAATAGACTAAGTACATATGTATAAAAAATATATGAGCCGTTCACTGCACACTCCACTTTTTGAAAATTCTTAAATTTAAATGTCAAAGAAATTAGTATAGTCATAATTTTTTATGTTTAAAATAAATTTTCTGAATAATAAAGATTAACATCATTAAACGACAATTTTTTTTTGTCCATTGAATAATAAATAGTTTATTTCAGGGCTATTTTGATTAATTCCATACCCTAATGTAAATCATTGCAATCATGCAACTCAAATGCACTACATCTGTATTTATGCATTCTAAAATATGTATTTGAATTTATATTATAAAAGAAATTGAAAAAAATAATATACATTGTTTCATCGCATTCCTCAACTTTTTGTTTTATGGAGTTAATCAATGTGTGTAGTGAACGGCTCATTTAAAGATTGTGTGCATAATTATGCACATCAAAATTTTCTTTAATTTAATTTAATTTCTAATAAAGTCATATTTTTTAATATAATTTTTTATCTTGTCTCGATTATCTAGATTTTTCTTTAAGTCCGTCTCAATCTCCGTTTATTCTGAATAATCGAGGTTCTACTGAAATTTTTTTATAAGAATTATCGAATTAAATTTAAACTTCACTATCGAATCATAATCGAGTCCAAATTTAATATATTATATAATAATTAATGAGAATTTGCATAATTTGGAAGGTTTCGCGTTACGCGTGGTCTAGTTGTGGGCGCGAAATAAATAACGGCGCGAGGGTTGTTTTGAAAGTTTCGCACGGAAATAAATTGTTGTTTTAAAGAATCATCAATCACCGAACAGTTCCGATGTTTGGCCGATCGTATCCGACTTGTTTATGTAATATATGGACCCGCAACAGTTTTTGGGTCGAGTTCCCTCTTTTGTTTACCGTTTTGACCCCGAACATTAAATTGACAACGAATGATGTTTTCGAGCCTTCGGTTCGAACTATTCGTCTGTTTTTTTTCAGTAAAAAAAACCTGAATATTAAGTCGAATTTTATACTTGATCGTAAAGAAGCGTAATAAAAATTCATTGAATTTTGTTACTTCCTCTCGTGTTTGCACAATAAAATTGTATGTATATTTTATTCCGATGCAGCAGTTTAGTATTTAAGTCGTCAGCTACTCTCTTTTTTTATTTTATTTTATTACGGTATAGATTTAGCCTCTTGCGACCCCTTTTATTTCCAGTCATAAAAAAACGTAAGAGTGGAACAAAAATAAACGTTTCGAATTTGAAAAGATTTTTGAAGAGTTGCCAAATGGCGTCTTTTTCGCTAAAGAACGACTTTTTTCAAGAATTATTCAATTGTAAACTTTTAAAGGGGCCCTCTTGACATAGATACTTGATGCATTTCTTTCTTGTAGAAATCAAACGATTTAAAAAATAGAATTTGATTCAATTTTTTTTTTAGTCTGGAATCGATCTGTCTTCCACTCTATTGTCAAAAATTCTTTTAGTGACTTATAAAAAAATGTTGAAGGATGTTCAATAAATAGATATAATGTCGCAAAGCTCTACAGAAAGTAAAAGTGTTCCAAAATTTACCCAATAAGTAATTTTGATAGAAAACACTGGTTTATAATTAAGAATTGTAATTTTTTATTGATTCATACAGTATACAGTATAGCAGGGGTCGCAAAATTTTTTTTGGAAAGGGCCAGATCGTAAAAATTTGAGACTTGTGGGGCCGGTAATGTGTCTATTGGGTAATTACTGATTTACTTTTCCCATTCCTCGTGTGATTCATCATCTAATTTTTGCACTAATTGTAAGAGAAGTATGACAATAGCGTCCTATCTGGTTATGTCTATTGTATTATTCTTAAGTTCATCTAAACACTCCATGCTTGTATCTAGTAACTTCCTCAGCTCCATGGCGGAAGGTTTTGTCAATTTCCTTTGATCAACTAAGTTTTGTGGACACAATTATTCCCCTGTTCTCAAAATAGATTTCTCTATTTTCGAAATAATTATGAATAATATCAAATACATTTTTGGGAACATTACGTTCACGAAGGCACTGGAGAATCAGTGGCCACCACGCATTATCAAAAGCTCCCGTTATGTCCAGGAATTTATGAACGGAATTCTTTGTTGCACTCACAATAAAGTGGATATTGTCTTCCGTAGACCGACCCGGGAGAAAACCAAATTGGTTGGGAGAAAACTCCAAAATCTTCTGAAGACGAGAAGCGATGATTCTCTCTAAGCATTTGCCCAATACTGGGAGAAGGGGTTTAGGACGGTAAGCATTGGGGTTCGTTAGAAGCTTATTTGAACCCGATTTAGGAATGACGATCAATAAACCCACATTCCAATAGTTCGGAAAAATCTCTCCCTCCAAGCACGTTTTAAAAAGTTGAAAAATTTCGTACTTGGCCACCTTCTAAAAATGGCGAGCCAGAATTGACGTGATTCGATCTAGACCAGGCGCTTCCCATAGACACAGGTGTTTGAAAATATCTTCTAGCTCTTGCAGAGCCAGAGGATTTGAATTACAATCACTGTCATACACTGAATGCAACTCTCGACGAATAATTCCCTGCCTTGGTGTATCTTATTCGGGCCGATCCCTCCTAATTAAGTGATCCATGTAGAATTTTCCGTTTTCCTTCAATGATGAGGAGAACCTAGCCGTTTCCGAAAAGAAAACTCGGATAATTCAAGTTCTCCGAACACTTATACTTATACTGTCACGAATCCGCACAGTTTTTCCGAGGAAAATCCCGGAAAATGGGAAAACCCCAAAAACCACTAACTTGGTGGGTTTCTCCGGAAAAATTTCGGAAAAACCAGGGGTCACAAAAAAGTCCCGGAAAAGCCAACACAACCTCAAAGTAATTACACAAAAAGCACTTTCTCAATGTTCACAATTTCAACTGACAGCTGTCAGACGTTCGAGCCGGTATCCAGACCCTCGAACCCTGAGGAGTCCGACGATGAGGGGGCCAAGCACCCGACTGAAGAGGCAAAGCGCGACGGCATCCAAAAGAGCACCAAAGCGGCCAAGAAATCCAGCAGCACTCCTTCAGTATGGCAGACAGCACTCGGGTTTTCGGGTTTTTGATTCCGCAAACTACCTTTAAACCCCTTGCGCCTAGAGTAATGGCTTTATACGCCGGACCCCAGGGACCACATGACGATTGTGATGAGATAAACTGTCGCCATCTATCTCGTTTCGCCTTAACAATTGCGCGTTTATACTCTTGATCGGCCGTATGGAATCTACCCAGAAGAATGGCTTTACGATTTTCATCGCAATCCCTCCTTCTGGCGATCTGGAGGCTGGCACGGGCCGCCCTCGAAAGTCTTTTTAATCTGTTGAGGTTGGAGTTCCACCAGGTGGAAGGTCGACGACTGTCACTGGGAGAAGCAGATACACGACCGATACTCATTTCCGCTGCACCGACAATAGCCTCCTGTAGAAGACAAGCGGATGAGTTTCCACTCTATGCGACTACGGAGCAACTCCCGTCTTACGTCCGATTGTAAATCACGTTTCAGTAGAAAATTATAGATATCGTTGAGTTGTGCCTTCGCTCCAATGAAGTTAGTTCCGTTATCAGAATATAAACAAGAAACAGGCCTCTACGAGATATAAAACGCTTGAGCGCGGCGATGAAACACTCGGAAGTCAGATTGGCGACCAGCTCGATATGTATCGCCTTAGTGCTGAGACACACGAACAAACACATGTAAAGTTTCAGCGCACGCTGTCCCCTACGACGCACCGGTATATAAGAAAGGGGCCCAGCGAGATCTACCCCGGTATGCACGAAAGCTTTAGTTTCGCTGATTCGGTATCCGGGCAGATCCGCCATTATTGGAGAGGGATGCGTAGGCTTCAAACGGAGGCAATCATTACACGATCTACAACGCGAACGAATGACAGTCCTGCCATCCAGTATCCAGAATCTCTGTCGTATGACAGAAACGAGTAATCCCGGACCGGCATGACAGCACTGTCTATGACAATGATCGATTAGAAGGTTTTAACTACAGAGTCTTTTTTTGGAAGGAGTATGGGATGCTTAGCATCAAAGGGGAGCTCGCTTTTGGAGAGTCTCCCCCTGACTCTCAAAATTCCCTGATTGTCAATAAAAGCGTTTAAATTACGTATTCTTTTTGATGGAAACTTTCCTGCGTTCAGCAATTCCATCTCGTCATTAAAATGTGCCCGTTGCACAGCCCTTATCACCAAATTCTCAGCGCGCTGTCGCTTCACTACGTCGGTATCAGCTTCGTATCTCCTTATAGTTTTCAAAATTATTAAACATGTATCTATTAATTTTTCCCAAGAACTAACCCTTTGCGCAAGCTCGGTCACGATGGATTTTTCGGTCGGGACTACAATTAACGAGGTTCTCTTTTGTTCGGGAAAGTCGTCTTCCTTAACGAGAGAAAAATTCAAAGGCCAATCTTTTGATGGCTGGCGCGACCACTTCGGACCGTCCCACCACAAGGCGTGGGAGAGCAAGTCCGAAGGCAGAATACCTCGAGATAGAGAGTCGCTGGGGTTTTCCTTCCCAGAAACATGATAAAAACTCTCAGACGGCAGGTTTTTATGAATTTTTGCAACTCTGTTGCTGACAAAAACGGACCAACGGAGCGGAGAAGAATGAATCCAAGAAAGGGCAACAGTGGAATCCGAAAAAATATAAACCCTAGATATGGGAACCCGAGGAGAGAGCTGATCCATCACTAAACGTACCAGTTTTGATGAGAGCAAGGCCGCAACTAATTCTAGCCGAGCCAAAGTTATTATCTTAACGGGTGAGACTTTAGATTTCGCACATAAAAGTCGAGTGGAAATTTGGCCAAGGGTATTTGTAGAATGAATATAAACGCAGCATCCATACCCGTTCATGCTGGCGTCGCAGAAAGCGACCAGATTCACCTCTGAATCCGGCCAGACACCAACATGACGGGGAATCCGCAAACCTGTAAGATTATGTAAATTGCTTATCAACTTAGAGTAACGGTTAATTATAGTATTGGGGGGCACATCGTCCCAATCTAATTTAGCCAGACAAAGCTCTTTGATAAGCATTTTGGCATATAGGATAACTGGAGCTGCAAGACCGAGCACGTCGAACAATCGAGCCACCATTGACAGGATCGTCCGTTTCGTCGGTCTTCGGCGGACAGAGTGGTGAACGAGAAACAATCAAGCGCAGGATCCCAGGACAATCCCAGGATTTTGAAATCCTGGCTCTTGTCGACATCTGAAAACAATACAGGATAACGATGTGACTCGGGAAGTCTTTTGAGCAATTCTGAAGAATTGCTGGTCCATTTAACTAGATCAAATGAACCGATTTTAAGAAGATCTATCAATTCCTGAGCCACCTCTGAAGCAGCTTCTTCGGAATAGATCGAATGGACGAAATCATCCATGTAGAATTGCGAATTTATAAGGGGCCCCGCCCTATTGAATCGAGGTCCATGCTCATCCGCTAAATAGCGGATGGAGCGCATGGCCAGGTACGGACTCGACTTGAGGCCAAAGGGAACGCGTGTAAAATTAAATGTCCTGATCGGCTCCTTATCACAAAATCTATACAACATACGTAAATATTGGTGATGGCTCTGATTAACGCTAATTTGCAGGAACATTTTTTTTTATTTTTTTATTGGGAGGAGTATTTTCCAATGCCCCTCCCCCCCTTTATTACCTGTTTTTAATAATACAGGTTTCTAACTCCTACCTAATTTTAGCTTCTATTATATATTAAACTACCTAATATGCTCGTTTGAGCCGCAGTCATACCTCCTCTAGGTTCATACATCTTCTAGGGTCATTCGATCATCTTTCTTTCCACTATGCTACCTTAAATCTAATTAAAATCAAAATAATCAAAGTTTATTATTCAACTACACCCTATCTAAGATATTATACATAATTTTACAGAATATACATAGTTATATACATAATACATATGAAATTATAAGAAAGTATAAATGATTACATAAATGATTACAAAATTGTATCTTAAGACTAACAGTAAATTAACATCAAAAAGAAAATAGTATACATTACAAGTAATACAGTTATAAATTATAAAGTGCCAATAGCGGCATCAACAGAAATCCGAAAAGAAATGAAGCAAAGAAAGAAAACTTACAAAAGAGAAATAAACTAACATTTACATTTAAAGAAAACAATAGAATAAATATAACAAAGAAAATACAATAGTTAAATACAAATAATACAATGAATAAATAAACAATAAGTAAGAGAGGGTACCAGTTCATTCATTTATCCGCTCTCAACACTATTCATCTCTATCGTACACTCTACCATCCTCTTCAAACAATCCCCAATTATATGCAAACCCACACCATCCTCAATCGCCTCTCGAAAACCGTTCATACAGAAATCTATATCAGCCCTCGCACAATTTTCCCGCCAAACATGTCTCTCGTCATTCAAGCGATCACATTCAAATATCAAATGACAACAAACATTCTGCTCACTCGCTCCATCACACACACAGTACGGATCATCTCTCAAAGAGAATCTATTTAGGTACGCCCTAAAACACCCATGGCCAGTTAGTGCCTGGGTAAGGTGATAGGACCATCCATTTTTTCTCACGAATTTTAACGCTGATCCGACTGTCATTAAAAACTCTTTCGTTCCTGAAGCCTGAGCAACACCAAGGTAACTATCATTCCATTTTTTATAAGTCTCCTCTCGAATCATTTTGCAGGCACTTCATATCAAAACAATCGTATGCAGGTGCGGTTTTACGTCGACATGCTGCATTCGCGGCTTCAACGACCACACCCGCATACACACCGCGAGTTCTGTCCTCACACCCAAAATAAACTTTAATACTAAACATCTCAAACAGCCTTCTCACAAGACACTGACTCTCATATACCATAACATCGAATGAAGTTCCATACAACATACTTCTTATATACTTCAATCTTATGTCAATCTTTACAACATTATTAGAAACATTCTCTGCAGGAACATTTGCCCGATGTCGGCAGTCATGGCTATTGAAAAGAGACGAAATCCTAGAAGTAAATTAAACAGATCGGCCTGCAAATTGGGGCCGGCGTAAAGGACGTCATTCAACGACAATCCTGAACTCGATTTTGCGAGTGAAGGTTTGAGGATAGGTTCTGAAGCGGTCGACGTCTATTTGGAGTTTTATAGAGAAAGTTTCGGTTGAAGTCTGAAGTTGTTTATTAGTCGGTGGTCCGATAAGATCTGGCGCTCACCGGCGAAAATACACGTTTTACATATTTTACAAATAGTTGTGACAATATGCCGCAGGGCGGCAACCCACGATCCAATGCATCGCGCCGCAGGGCGGCAACCCGCGACCCAACACATCGTGCAGCCGACCAGGCATATAACTCGCGCTCGCATCCAGGACGACACGAACGTCATCTTTACCCGGCCTGGACACATCGTGATGCGGAATATAATATCCTGCTGACGTGAGAGCGGAATCCGGAACCTCCTTCAGATATATTTTGTCTAGATACTCCTGGATTGTTTTATTGTACTTCCCGCGAAGCTCCGGCATGCGCGCGGATTTACGCTCCAGCGCCATGAATCGACGCTGGGCGGCCTCGCGAGAATTACCCAACTCAGCGGAGTTTCTTGCGAAAGGAAGATCTACTCTCAACCTGCCGTCTTCGAAACGTACCGAGGAATTTAAACTATCCTCGCACGCCTGCTCCGCAGGACTCACTATATTATGGAAAGGAGTTTCCTCAAGTTTAAAGAAATTCTGTAACGAGTTGTCCAGATCCACACCGTTGGAGGATAAAAAGGCGAGTGGGGAGAAATCATTTGAACGGTCAGCAGAGGTCTCCCCCATGAGTACGTAACCCAATGTCGTAGAAATCAGCGAGGGAGCCCGGACGCCGGAGCCCACCTTCTTGCCGAGGTATAATTGAGGGAATAACTGAGCTCCCAGTATGACATCTATTTCACCCGGAATGTTCCATCCAGGATCAGCCAATTTCAGATTTTTCAAATACGATGGATAGTTGTTTACAGGTGCCGCGGGTAAATTATTAGTGATTTTATCCAATATTAATGCTTGTATTCTATAGCTCACGGAAGGATTCAGACGTGATTCTATGATGAAGTCAGTATGACCACGTACTGGTCTAGCGGAATCTCCGATTCCATGAATGGATGTATCGCGCAGACTCATCTGAAGGAGACCCAGACGCTTACAGCAGCGCTGCATAATGAGATGATTTTGCGATCCGCTATCGATCAGACAACGGACCGCACATTTAGCTAGAGATTGATCGCGAACATATACTTGAGCCGTAGCCAACAGGACTGACGAACTCGGAAAATTAACTCCCGCACTCAACGATACAGTTTGATTAACGCGACCCGAAGATATATTTTTGACCGGCTTAGCAACGTGCTTCGGCTCGGCCTTAAAGAAATGAAGAAGAGAGTGATGTCTCCTTTCGCAGACTCGACAATTGCTTCTGGAGAGACAGTTTTGCACCACATGAGACAAATCAAGACAATCAACACAACCCTGCCTTTCACGTATGATGTCTGAACGAATTTGTGGAGATTTGAGTTCCTTGAACCTTGGACAGTAAAACAATGGATGTTTCATGTCTTTGCATAAAACGCAATGGACTTCACGGGTTGCCTGAGGAGATGCTGCACCTGCAATGAAAGTCTTAAACCCCTTAGCCTTTGGACTACGTGTGGAATCAACATGAATGCGGAATATTGGAGCGGAGCAGCTCATAAAAGGTTGGCCAGTTATCCGCAGACTCGTCAAATGACGGAATATGAATGGGAGGTAGATTACACAAGCTTCCCTTAAGATCTCCCACCGGGGACGGCGCCTCCATTTTCAACTGGATAGCCTCCCTCTTATATTTGATCTCTCTATATATGTATATCCTCTAGCGCTCCCAACGCGGAATAATCCGGAGACGAACCGTCGGCCTTCTTTTTTAATTCATTTATTTTTACCACATTTCTCTCAAACGTCTCGCGATCTTGCTCTATGGTACACGAATGCGCCATAAAGTCTTCCTTTGAACGCGAATCAAAACTAGGCAAATTCTTTATACTGTCATGTAGTTTAGTAAACTGAGCGAATATTAATTCATTCCTCGTTATAAGATTATCCATTTTGATTACGCAAAAAAAAACTCGAAACAAATTGACGATCAATTCGCTTTAAATAACGAGTGAACGAAAATAAAATAACAATAAATTATCAATTGAAAGATAAGCCGCTTGCACTTGAACTTGAAATTGCAATGAAATCAATTATCGGATCATAATCACAGCCGACGACCGGTGCGTAAAATGTCGGTGCAAACTTATACGGTGACAATAATTTTTATGGAACACGCTAACGCAAAATTAACACGTTTGACGCGAATATCGAACAAAATGAATAAAATGAAATTATTTCGAATTGTAAATTGTCGAATTAAACAATTATTACTAATGTGATTTACCAATAAAATTGCGACAAGAAAATATCTGCAGCAGTGTCGTGTGCGAGCGTAAATGACTTGCACACGTTTATAATTTGTGCAATGATGCACGAAAGGATGAAAAAGTTGCACAATGGTGCAATAAAATGAAAACTGGTGACAAAATCACCACAGAAAACCACGTACGATTGCGTGTAAGACACTCACATGAGTTTCCGAAAATTGTACAATGATGTACAAGAGAGATGAAAAGTTGCACAAGGGTGCAATAAATGACGAAAATTCACTACAGAAAATATCACCTGCAAATGTGTAAAACAATTTGCATGCGCTTCTGAAGTTGTGCAATGATGCACAGAGAGATGAAAAAACTTGCACAAGGGTGCAATTACCAGACAGAGTCTACCCACACAGCATGTGGACACGTGTGACAATACGTGTGAGCACGTTTGTAAATTTTCCTTTTTTAGGAAAATGCCGGTTAATATCCGAGCTCGATTGGACCAATATATTTACGCGGCAAGGACAAATAGGGTGGATACTCGCGGAAAAGAGCGGCGGGATGTAAGTCTGTCGTATTCCGCGACAATACCATTCGACCCGAGCGTGATTATCAGAAAAGGACGCACTAACCTTAGACCCTCGGATGGCGTCTCTCCTGAGCTGCGAAGAAGGGTGACTGATGCTGGTTGCTGGACTCGTCACGCGGCTCTCGATCAGCGTGGTCCCCGAAGGGCAGGGGAAAGCAGCGATTGTCTGTTGAGGGCGTCCAACGTAGAGTAAGCGGTGCAAGTGCCGAAATTGGCGCTTGTATTACGCCTGGGTCAAAACGCTCGCGAAAGTGTCCATGATCACCGACCGAATCTCACAAGCTCAGAGGTCGGCCTCCGAGGGAGCCTTGGCCGAGTGCACTCCCTCCTTCAACCCCGTCGGGAGAATAATACTGCACGAAATCGACAGACCGACAGGATAAAGGAAAGGGCGAGATTTGGAAGGATTAGAGATGCGTAAACAATGACAATAGCGTCCCATCCAGTTATGTCTATTGTATCATTCTTAAGTTCATCTAGACACTCCATGCTTGTATCTAGTAACTTCCTCAGCCCTATGGCGGAAGGTTTTCTCAATTTCCTTTAATCGACTAATTTTTGTAATGCGGTGGATACAATCATTCTCCTGTTCTCGTATCGGTCAGTTATAGTGGTCCACGCGAAGTTATAATTCTTTTCAGGGGTAGTGATTGATCGTAATAACCTTTCGACATCTCCCGAGAGGCATGTCTTGAGGTACTGTAATTTGTTTACATTACTTAGGTTTGTTCTATGGTGTACAAGGGCTATGAACTTTTTTTTCCTTATTTTGGGCGACCAAATAAAATGGAACTCTGTGCTCCAGGACGCCCCCGGGACTGCTAGAGCATTGCTGCAGGAGACGTCCCCTTCGTATTGCGGCATTTCCATATTACCCTATTCTAGATAAATAGGAGTTTAGGACCGCTTCTTCATTGACCGCCGTTTGCTGGCCTTATTCTATTTCTATCCTCGGCCACCTTCCTGCGGAGAACTGACTCTGCGAACCGGGACAGCCTGTCCACCCCCTCGGCGCCCTCCAACGGCATCCTCCTGATGGATTCCACGTCCGAGTTTTCCCACAGGTGGCGCCGCTCCTCCGACCAGCTCGGGCATGAGAGTAAGATGTGCTCCGCATTATCACACACCTCTCCGCACGTATGGCATACTGGGGTGGCCTCTTTACCCATACAGCCATTTCATTGAGCAAATGACAGTCCTGCCACCCAGTATCCAGAACTGCTGTCGTTTAATACAAACAAGCAGTCCAGGACCGGCATGACAGCACTGTCTATGAAAATGATCGATTAAAAGATCAGCGACGGGGTCCTTTTTCGGTAGGAGTATGGGGTGCTTGGATTCAAAGGGGAGCTCACTTTTAGAGAATCTCCCTCTGACCCGAAAAATTCCCTGATTATCCATGAATGCATTCAAATGGTGTATTTTCTTCGACGGAAACTTCCCAGCGTTTATTAATTCGAACTCGTCCCTAAAATGCGTCTGCTGTACTGCCTTTACTATTAAGTTTTCCGCACGTTGTCGTTTAATTACGTCACTATTATGTTCATATTTCCTGACAAATTTTAAAATTATGTAACACGTCCTTACCAATTTTTCCTATGAGCGACTCTTCGTGAAAGTTCGGTTACGATGGAAATTTTAGTTGGAATTACGATTAAAGAAGTTCTTTTGATTCAGAAAGATCCTCTTCATTGACAGGAAAGAAATTCAATGGCCAATATTTAGATGATTGATGTAGCCACTTCGGACCGTCCTACTACAAAGCATGAGTAATCAGATCCGATGGTAACATACCCCGAGATAAGCAATCACTAGGGTCCCTGGTCCCGATGAGTGTGACCCTTGTCGCACCTTCGTGAAGTTCTCAAACCTTACCTTTCTTCTGTTGTTATGGACTCCACCGTGCCCTGGTACCGGATGGGTGTCCCCTTTTATTTTGCTTCCTGCGCTGATTGCCACGAGCGGTATTCCTCAGCCGCCGTGGCCGTTTCTTCAATCACAATTCTATAAACTTTAATCCGACTCGAAGGACCATTGAATGATTCGCTTAGCCTTGCGAATCATCGATGACACATTAAGAGAGATCAAACTTTTAATAGCTAGTAATTCTTTATTATGTTTAATTTGGTCACAACGTGGACACCAATCCGGCAGCGGTTCTGCGTAGATTGGAATGTGTTCGTGGGCCGAATTTACACAACCTTTATAGTCGGCTCATGATTCGTAACATTATTGTTTGCATTTTTCTTGGTCCATTTCAGATAGAATTGTTCGCGATGATAGTCAAATGTCACTTCCAGATACCGTCTCCGTTTCAAAAAAAATATTACGATTCGCTAACTTGATTACACCTGTCTGTGATTGGTCGTTGTATTCTTTCTAGTTTTGTTCTATTGGTAAGTTGCTTTAAAGCTACAGACTAAACACTAGACGCGTGCGTTATTATTGACTCCACAGCATCTGTGTACAACAATCTAAGGATACTAGATGATAGACCCCATGTAGGCTTAGCAGAGCGAGTTACATCCCCAGGATTGAGGGGTGGTTTTATAAATGAAAATCGTTGATGTTTTTCCTTAAATAGTGGTTTATTGAATGGAGAATAGGCGGAGACTACCGATGGCTTCGATAATCCCTTCTATTTATACATAATACATGGCGAAATATATGGCGTAATACATGGCGAAATATATGGTGTAATACATCGTGAAATATATGGTGTAATACATTGTGAAATATATGGTGTAATATGTGATGAAATATATGATGAAATATATCATAATGTAGTAATGCAAATATGTGATGGGGTCATATATGTACGTACGTGATGGGGTCAGCCCATAACTCGCGTTTCATGGATTTAACCACTCGCGCCGCTTTTTCACAAACATAATCTATATGTTTGGACCAATTTAATCCATCATCCAGCACCACTCCTAAAATTTTGCACGCATTTGAAAATTCTAAGTCCTTACTTTTCATTCGTAGTCTTGGAGAGTCCGAACTTTTCTTTGTCATACGTAGGACCTGGGTTTTGGTCACCGAAAAGACCATGCCCATATCCTCCCCCCATCTAGCTGCCAAATCTAAAGATCTATTAGCACGATTCTCCACCATCCTAGAGCTAGAGCCCTCCACAATCATGGCAACATCGTCTGAAAATGCCGATATATACCTATACATACATATATACATATATACACCCTCCTCCCAGTCCTTCTCCAAAAGTCCATCCATGAGAATATTTCAAAATAGAGGACCGCAAGTGGATTCCTGAACACAAACTTTTGAAGTTACCTTTTCTCCTGTATATCCTACATGACTCAGAGTAATTTTGCGATCCCTAAAAGAGTCCAGTACCAAATTATAAATATTTCTTGGACATCCCTCTCGCCTCAACTATTGGAGGATGATGGGCCACTCCGCATTGTCAAACGCTCCCTTAATATCTAGGGATATAAATAGAACTATTGAACCCCCTTTTTTGCTTGTAACATCCTATCTATTAAGTCATATAAAGTATCCTTAGTATAAAACAATATTAACCCGCGGACTAAATTGAAAACAAGCGGTGGGCCGGATTTGGCCCGCGGGCCGGAGTTTGCCGATACCTGCAGTATAGGGTTATGTGTGGAATAGCATATTGGATATAATGTATAACCCTATACAGTATACTACATGAATCAATAAAAAAATTATAATTTTTATTAATAAATCTGTGTTTTCTACCAAAATTACTTATTGCGCGAATTTCGGGACACCTTTAGGTATCGTTATTGTGTCGACGAAGTCTCAGAAGTCGAAGTCTCGAGACGGTTAGCAGTAATACTTTGCCTCTGTGAAAATTAGCGATAGGTGAACGCGAAAGCTACAGCTTGATCCAGGATTCCGTTAATCCCGAATGTTTGAAGGAAATTAAACTGGATCCGCATGTTACGTAAAACTGCAAGGATTAGATTAGCACACAACGTTATGTTCATATACGTTCTACGTTAATGTAAGGAAGATGCGGAGGAAATCTCATTAATTCTGATTGTTTTAAATATAATGATGATGCTGTGTTTGAGTTTTGTTAACATCATAATGTTTTTCGGGTTTCGTTATAAATGAAAGTGGCGTAATAAATTTTCAGTTCGAAATGTTTTAGTTATGTTTAATACAAAATTTTAGGTGCCAGTAAGTGTTTGACTGAATTGAATTTTGTTTTCCTAGCACCAAATTTTAATCACTATACTCGGGTCTCGTATAATGCGGTTAAAAAAATTGTGAAAATTTTCTCATATTTTTGCATATATGAAAATCTATCTTCGAATGCTTTGATTAGTTTTCTGACTTCATTATCATAATTTGAAAAAAATTTTCTGTCACTGTTAAATTCGTTCAATAATTTAAAATGAATTGCATTCTTCGCCAGCAATTGTTTTTCATAAATCTTAAGTGTTGTTACGAAAGCTTTTACATTCTGATAATATTCGGTAATCAATTTATTTTCACCTTGTAGTTTCTGATTAAATTCATTTAATTTCATTGTAATGTCTGTAAAAAAACATAAATCTAAAAGCCATTGCTGATCGTAAAATTCGGATACACTTTCGCCATTTTCATTCATAAAAATTCGTATTACTTCCCTCAAATTCCAAAATCTCAATAAACAGTTACTACGACTTAGCCATCGAATTTTAGTGTAATAAAAAATATCACTGTATCCGGATGTCTAAAATTTTAGAAAAAAAAGAAGTTTATTACTGGTAAATATCATAGTATTTTTGAATATTGAAAAACGCAAAATATTAAATATCTCGAAACTAAATAAAATGGAGATACGCCATATTTAAATATAATATTGATGATATAATAAATATAATAGTTTGATAACAATTTCATTAAATTTTATATATAAATGGAACAAACCTAGCTGAAAATTTCAAGATAAAATCAATCTCGAGACCTATACAATTTCACAAGTATACACTTTTGGAGAAAGCATCAAATTTCGGATATCGCATTATGGGACAACGGTCCCATGGACGTTCGAAAATTTTATTCGAAAAGTTCGCGCCGCTTTTAATTAGCTCGCGTGTCTCAGATTTCCCGCCGTTATACGAGATCTTATTTTCTGGCCGGAAAATGGGGATTTTCCGGCCAAAATGGGTGGGAAAGGGGGGCGGGGAGAAACTCCGGGATGAGGGTCGAGCGAAAGTTAAGGGAAACGGTTCATAAAACGAAACTTCGATGCCTTTTTTGGTCTTTTTTCTTGCACGTTTCGAATTTCCCGCCGCGAATTTTCTCCTCGTTTCGGTTAAGGTGTTTTGTTTTTATTTTTTTTTGGTATCGCACGATTCGATACGGGTGTCTTTTTATGTTGGTATGTTTGATTTTTTTTAGGGAATTAATTTAAAAGTTGAAAATAATATCGATTAAGAGCATATTTATTATTCCTTTTCTATTGATTCATAAATAATTGAATAGTATTTGTATACAAAAAACTATTATATAAAATTTAATTGGGCAATAATAGAATACATGTATCTTTATATATTGTGAACATTTTAAAAATCATGAAAATAATTAAAAATTTAGAACAAGTTAAAGTTTTTTTTGGTGCTACTGTAGTTAAGGTTGAACTGAATTTTTTTCAAATCGATTTTTTTAAATCGAAACTAACCTTACCCCTAGGTGACTCTTGGTATAAAGTAAGGTTAGATTAGGGTAGAAACTTTGCTTAGCACCTAAGGGTTAAGCTAGTTTCGGTTAAAAAAAATCGGTTTGAAAAAAAATTCAGTTCAACTTTAAACCCCGTAGTACCAATTTTTTCATACAAGTGACAATTTTACGTAAATTTTTCGCTCACAAAAAATTCAACAGTGAATAAATCTAAATAAAATTAATTTATAAAGAATAAAAACAATACAGAACATTCTAGATACCTTTCTAAAGCTTTCAGCATAACAATGCACGTAGTTTCCGTCTCGAAAGCCCAACTGCTCGCATTTCCGTGTAATATTGATTGCGCCATTTTGTATCACGTAGATTGTCTTTGCAGATCGGCACATTACGTGTTGCAGCATGCATTTCAATAAACGCTGAAAAAAGTTCCTTCAGCGAGAACATACGCTTTCGTTGCCTGCTTTTAGTATTCAATACCGATACGCCCTTATTTTCTGTCCGACTGTCGAGAAATAGCCCCCGGCTGTACTGTATGTGGGTTTCGATGCGGGGTGTTCAGACTCAAAAGTGGTTTGTTAAATTTATTTTTGTATAATTATATGGGTTGTGTAATATTTTTTTTTTCGTTTGATATTTATATTATATTATAACGTACATACGTTTTAATAATGTTCATAATGTTATATAATGTTCACATGAACATTCATTTAATTATAATTTTTTCTGATTTCTTTGAATTTTTTTTCTACGAGTATCATCATCGTATGCAATTTAATATTTACTGCAAAATATATTTTTTAAAATTTTCGTCCATATAATCCATCCATTTCCACAAAACTCATCTCCATACAAACTCAAGTACTCAAAAAATTGCACCAAAATTGTACCGATAAATCGCTACATGTATGTTATAAAAGTGTACAGTTTCGTCCGATTTTTTAAGACTGTGCAGTCGAACGGACCAATACAAAAATTTCAATTGATTAATCGGAATCGAATGAACTGTGCCGACTGATCGTAACGTGTATGCGCTCGTTAACGATTTCTCGTAGCGTATATAGCTTGTATGCCATGTACGATAAACTATAGCCAGCCCGTGGTGCAGCGGTAACGCTGCATGGATTGTCATTCATAAGGATGATGGTTCAAGCCACGGGGATGGCCAGGGTGGCCTCCGTTTTTAACAACTACCCGATCGTCTCAAATTGGGTATTTAACCATTTGACTCAAAAATGAGAGTTTAATCTCTCATTAATGAGACGATTCCAATAAATGGTTCCGAATTTTCTCACTCTGTCGACCGCCGCACAAATTATATGTGCGACGCCGCGATTATTGTGACAATTATTGCACGAGGTCGTCGGCGATCGGCGCAGCCAGTGGTGTGCGTTTGCGAGTTTGACATCGGCCCTCCTTCCCTTCCTACCTATAAATCTCGCTGTATAGCACCCATTGTCTCTTGATGTTCCTTTATATGTGGATAATGGACTAGTCCAGGTACCACAACCAATGACAATACAAAAAAAAAAAAAAAGATAAACTGTACCGTTCGAACTGTAGAGTCTGATCGTAACGATTTCTCGTAGCGTATATGGCCACCATTACATACAACCCATCCGAAATCGTTCAGCACAAACGAACTAAAACCGTTGCATCATCCATTCTTCATTTTCCTCCACCCAAAAATATAATTTCAAAAACAAAACGAGAGTTTTGAAGATTCCGTCTTTACATACGAACACAAACCAAGCCGTAGTACAGGGATTCCCAACACCGTGCCCGCGGGTACCATGGCGCCCGCGGAACGATTCGTGTGTGCCCGCCACTATTCGACCATGACAGAATTTTTTCATAAAAAATATGATGATAATAATGAACGCGTAGAACGAGGGTGACGACGTTACGGTGTGAGTCGGTGAGTAGTATTAGTGTCTAATCGAGGTCTTTTTGATTATGAGTATTCTTCCTCTTCAGTTTCTTGGTCTAGTTTTAGTCGTTTTGACAACTTTTTTGCCTTTTTCGACCTCACTAGAGTGTCGAAAATGTTTTCTTTTCGAACGTCTTCGTGATAGTCTTCGGTAAAGTCGATAAAAGCGGTAACTTCTTGTGAAACGGAGCAGGTCGACGAAATGTCGATAATGGTGCTTCTGACGACAATGAAAGTGGCAACGACCAAATGAAATCCTCCGAATTCTCGACCACTTCACAATCGTCTTCTGTTAAATCGACGAAACCGTTCACTTCTTGCGGAATCATAGAAACATCCCCGTTACAGGTGCTACATCCAGGCCACCAATATGTCGATAATGGTGCTTCTGACGACAATGAAAGCGGCAACGACGAAATGAAATCCTCCGAATTCTCGACCACTTCAAAATCGTCTTCTGTTAAATCGACGAAACCGTTCACTTCTTGCGGAATCATAGAAACATCCCCGTTACAGGTGCTACATCCAGGCCACCAATATGTCGATAATGGTGCTTCTGACGACAATGAAAGCGGCAACGACGAAACGAAATCCTCCGAATTCTCGACCACTTCGTAATCGTCTTGCGTCAAATCGACGAAACCGTTCACTTCTTCTTCTTCTTCTTCTTCAAGTGCCGTGTCCTCCCAGAACGTTGGCGACCAGAAGACCCATCTTAATCTTGTCGACTGCAGCCCGGAACAATGATGCCGTACTCAAACCGACTCACTGCCGGAGGTTGTTCAACCATGATGTCCTTCGCCGACCCGGACTCCGACGACCCATGATCTTCCCCTGAATTATATTCTGAAGAAGACCATATTTCTCATTTCATAAAACATGGCCGAAGTACTCTAGCTTACGCCTTTTAACTGTGTTGAGCACCTCGACCTGCTTATTCATCAGGGACAGCACATCAGCATTGGACCTCTGAGCAGTCCATGGGATTTTCAGCATCCTTCTGTACGTCCACATTTCGAACGCCTGCAGCCTTTTGCCCATCCTCCTCTCACACTTTGCTCACTTCTTGCGGTATCACTAAAACATCCCCGTTACAAGTGCTACATCCAGGCCATCAATATTTATTTATTTATTTTAAATTCATAGGAAAACATACAGTGCTAACAAAAGTATAAAAAAACAACTAAAAAAAATAACTTAACACCAATAACATGTTTTCACATATAAATATTTAAAGCTAGCTTAAAAAATAAACAATTAAAAAATTAACATTTATATAAACGGTAAAAAAATAATAACAATAAAAAGAAATGACAACAACGATAAAGATGAAACAATGGAATAAAAAAAAATGCAAATAAAAGTAACGACAGGAATGATGACAATCTAGACAGAGAGAGAACCACGGAACCATTCCCCAGAAAGAGCATTTACGAAAACAACCGGCTTGGTCTGAAATAGGTCCAACTCGGAGAACCTGGTCAACTCATTGAAATAATATGCAGCTCTAATGAAGAACGAATTTCTCCCGTGGTTAGAGCTGCATTGAGCGACATAAAGGCACCCAGGGAACCTCACAATCCGAGTTGGGACTTTTAAATTAATTTTTGAAAGCAAACACGCAGAGTCCACAGAACCCTGAGCAATCTTAACAAGAAATACTATATCGGCTATAAAACGCCTTTTACGAAGTGGGAGCAAATGCTGCCTACGGCACCGCGCATCATAATTATCATCGAGACTCTTACATCTTAAATCCAAGAATCTTAGAAAACGTCGCTGTATCGATTCGATTCTATCGACATAAACATTGTAATGCGGATTCCATACCTGCGAAAAATACTCTAGGACGCTGCACACAATTGAGCAATACAGAATTTTAATAATTTTGACGTTAGAGAACTGGCTGCTGGATCTTATTAGGAAACCCATAGCCCTGTTTGCTTTTCTGAAAATGGAACTTATATGACTATCGTAAGTTAACTTTGAATCGTGAATTATACCAAGATCTCTGATCTGTTCAACACGTTGAAGCACGTGGTCGTTTAAGACATAGTTATATTTGGTGAACATACATAGGTTTGCGAGTAAAGGTTATAACATAACATTTTTTAACATTTAAATCCAACTTATTAACTACACAATACCGTTCAAAAGACGCCAAATCCTCCTGCAGTAACCGAAAGTCATTAATATCATTAATTTTTTTTAATATTTTCATATCATCAGCATACAAAAGAAAATCAGAGTGCATAAAACAGGAATTGATATCATTAACAAAAATATTAAAAAGCAACGGGCCCAAAATAGACCCCTGAGGAACACCAGAAGGGACACAACTCCATCCAGAGGTAAAACCGTTTACCACAACCGCTTGAATTCGACTCTCAACGTAAGATGTGAACCACCTTAATAAACTACCATGAACCCCAGCAAAAAAAAGCTTCTGCAGAAGAATATGATGGTCTATTCTACATATTCTATATGTAGATAGATATTCATACATGAGATCTTGCTATAACGTGTTATATTTTTATATTATTTTTATTGTACGTTTTCATAAGTTTAGGACGGTTTTTTGTGCAAATAACGCCCAAATTATTAACTACTTTATCAGCAAAATAACTCGTAAATTTATCAAAATTTTGAAAATTTTATATCTTTATATGCTTTAAAAAGTCAATTGTCTTTTTATAACAGTAAAAATTTTCGAAATAAAGTGAGTTTTATCAAAAAAAATCAATGAATTAAGTGAAACCGCCTAGCGGGCACCCGGGTGCCCCGGGTGCTCGTAGTACGGAGTAACGCCGGCCATTGACAAAAGGGTTAAATACGTTCGTATGTTTGCGATATTTGTATTTGTGTTATTTGTTTACGTTTTGTAAATACGTTTCTCTGTGTGCATGTAATTTGAATAATAATTGTATTATTTTGAAACATTTTTGTTTATTATTTATTAATAAATTATGAATATAAGAAAATAAATTATGGGAAGATAAGAATTTACAGAAGGAGTTTGTCGTTTTAAAATAGGTGGTGCCCGCCACGTTACCGATATTTTAGAATGCGCTCTAGAGTACAAAAAGGTTGGCAACCCCTGCCATAGTACATAAAGAGCGGGAAAATGGTGGGTGCGCGCTCTGAAAACTTTTAGCCCGCAGAATGAGTTAATGCAGCCCACTGTTTACGGGCAAGAGAGTCTTCGTTCTCTCTCGCTAATGGAAAAAAAGAAGTTCGGCGACGACTCTAATGGCGACATCGGCCACGAGTTTTCGCAATCCCGTCATGCGAGTTATGGCCCCGCTTTTTTCGACACGTGTTCTTTTCCGTAATGCGATTAGCGATCGATCGCGATTCGCGATATGTTTGCGAAAATGTTTAAGGTGATGTACCAGTTACGGATCGTGTAAAGGGTCTTTCAATAGAGAAGCTCGATTTTAAAATATGTATATAAATAAAAATGAATGTATGTATGGATGTCCGTATGCGTCCTATACACGTCTTTATCGCTTATTCGATCACGATGAAATTTTGTAAATATGTTGGTTACGCATCCAGAAAGATTTCTGCATATGGTGACCATATTTTCCAGGACCCAAAACGTGACGCTCAGAAAAAAATGCCTATATAAAAAAAAAATGTTACACGTTCAAAAAATTTCCCTCGATCAATATCGTTAAGAAAATAAACTACTTATAAAATATAATTGCCCACCGGGACAAATCAAACAATTTTACTAAAACGACGAGACAAACGCAAGACACGACGAAAACGGGACTGTCTCGGCGAAAACGGGACGTATGGTCAACCTATCTGTAGGGCCGAGTCGGTAGGCCCGAAAGACCTACCAGAATATTCTTCATAAAAATATCGATTGGTTTTGCTTTTTCAGTTTACATTTCTGTTATCATGACTTTTCAGAAAAAAAAATCCACAAAAACCCGAGCAACGCCGGGTACTACCGCTAGTGTGTAATAAAATTTGATGATTTGCACTCGTTGTTCAACGCTATAAGGCTAGGCGCAAGCTACAGACTTTTTGTCGTCCAATAGTTTGGTCGGGTTCTTAATCAGTATGGAGATGAATGCGGGTGCGCAAATTATAACGAATTAATACTTGCATACATCTCAATACTGATTAAGAACGCGACTAAACTATCGTCCGACAAAAAGTCTGCAGTTTGAACCTAGCCTAACTTTTCATGGTGATTTGCCGTACACTACTAAACAATTGATAATAAATTTGAAAGATGTTAGTTTAAAAACATGGCTGATAAATTTTGAGCGTCCCTGTTGAAAGACCCTATACCTGTAGTTAACCATTTCTTAGAAGAATGTAAGTAATGAGGTTTTAAAAGGTGCTAATCTTCCGGAAAGGATGGGATAGGTATTCTGTTATATTTTCCAATCTAATATCAAAAACCTTTTATTGTAACTCGATTTTTTGACAAAATAGCGGACGATTGTTTTCATAAATATTTTTTTTCGTTCCAAAATTGTAATTTTCTTAACAAAATATAGTATTAGTTCACATTGAGGAATTTCTAAATTTTCAACTTTTCATGACTGAATTTTTCAATATGAGGAGCCTAGTATCAATTCATCCCAAATCCGTTTTGGTAAATTTTTGGCATACAACGAAAAACTTCTTATTTATTCACTATCGTTTTTAACTATGACTTTTGTTTTTTAAATTATTTTTTGGATTGTTTGGAGCAAATTGGCATATATATTTTCATGTAAATTTCAATACACTACGCAAAAAAAGGGAAATAAATATGGAGATAGGAGATATTGATTCTAAGGATCAAGATTTGGGCGTTTTTGAAATTAAGGCTCAATGGATTTGGGAGCTTTTGGTACTTTGAATATATGAAATTAAATTTAGGGCTGTCACAAACTATGTGTATCATAAAAAATATTTTATTGGGTATTTAAATTGAGATTACCTTTTGGCAGAATTTGCTACTCATTTTACCTTTCTCGATAGATAGCGATATATTGTTGAGTTGTCCAGTTGCAAAGTCGAGTGGGAACATCTGTCAAAGTGTTAAGATATTCACATTTTTTTCTCTATTTATCCAACTTATCTTGCTTTGAAAAATGATTTAAAAACAAATAAAGATCTTCTTCTTCAATTGAAACAATTTTAATATCTCAGTACCCTGACGGATGTATTTATTCGACTTTGCAACTGGACAACTCTATTGTATTATACATGAAAGGTAATGAAATATTTCTATTTTTTTATTCCTGGAATTTTCATAAAATAAAAGTAATGTATTGGGATAAGGTTGTTAAGTAAGATAAAAAATGGTTTTTAAATGGTATTATTTATTTACAGCTAATATAATGAATATTGAATATAAAAAAAATGAGTCAATAACTAAAATGGAAACAAAAATAATTTGTCACAAGAATGTAAATCTTGAATATTGAAAAATACAGTGTTTTTCGACTGAAAACGTATAAGTAATACCTTTAAATCGTAAAAAGAAATATTTAGAAAAATAATTTACAAGAAGAACAGCTGACAATGAGAGTAAAAACGAGAACATAAATAATTAAAAAAAAAAGAAAAAATAAAAAGCTTGAATAATAGGCGTTAATAAAAAAATCAAGCAATACTATATATACATTTCCAAACATTCCTCCATAACCATATCACATAGATGATTAATATCAGTATCTTCCTCTCTTTCCTCAGATGCCAACACAATCTCTTCATCAATTATATTTTTATAAAAACTCAATCTATCATCGTTTTTCCAGTCTTCTCCGAAGTGTTCATTTAATAATTTAGCAACATCCTTTGATCTTCGGGTTAATTGTGTGTCCTATGTTAATTTGTCTCTGATCAATATCGTTAATAGACTTTCCATATTTGCCCTGTCTTGCACATTTCAATGAAATGTGCAAGACAGCGCTAGCCGACCGAGCAAGACAAAGAGTGCCTATAGAAAAAAAATTGTTTACAAATTAGTTCGCTGTTGCCCACAAAAGGGCCCATAAAAACATCAAGTGTGCCACTTGTGACCCGCGGGCCCGGGTTTGGCTACCAATGAAATAGATCGTTACAATAATGAACGCAATGTAGGTATGTACGCAATAATGTAGCAATTACCTGATAGCAACGTAGTTAAAAATATTTCACTCGATCAATCTGTTAATGACTCGATGCTTTTGACAACCCTGACATACACAAGCGATTGCAATAAAATTAGGTTGTATTCAATTACCTTTTCCGCTTTTCAACAGCAACTTTCCAGCGATTAGGCTGCCTTTTCCTTTTCCTGGTTACATTTTTAATTGATTCCTCCTGTTGGATCCTGTCTTCGTCCATTTTAAAATTGCCAAAAACAAAAACAATGTGACTCTCACGACGGCCAACAAACGATTAAATGGTCGCTGCTTTGAATGCTGCGTTCCTATTGGTGGATTCGACCGGTTGACTGGCTGATTGAGGATTTGGGAGATATTGGTCTTAAAATGTTAAAAATATACCAAATTCCGAAAGATTTTCTAGATTTTGTATATGAAAGAATTGTTCGTTTCAATGGATACTATATATCTGCATTAAAATCTCAACTTTGGAAAAAAAGTGGACTTGGGAGGGATTGATACTGGGGCACACATATATGAATCGTCATAGAGTCTCATATCGAATAAATTTTTTTTTTTTGCTTCCTTAATATAACAAAATATAATTAACAGTAAGGTTAAGTATTGAATTATGATTGTGATGATTTTTAGTACTTAACAAGAGTAGAAAATTTTGACGAAAAAGGTAATTTCACAATAAATAAAAACAAGATAATTGAAATGTTTATTAAGATATTGGATTGGATTTTATAAGGAATTATTAAATAATTATTCAAAATATTTTTTTATGAAAACGAATCGTCCTAACGCGACCGTAGAAGTTTCACGCCGAAATTCAATGCACACATTGTAAGAGGTGTACATTTAATTAAACGCAAACATCAAAAATCGACTTTGCAAATTCGAAGGAGTAACAACGGACATTATTGTGAAAACCAAACAACTGTAGTTGTATTCAAACAACCGCGCCAAAACGTAATGGTTAAACTTTGCAACCAAACATTCGGTACAGATGAAATTAAATTTTCTTTAATTACTTTTCGTCTGCATGTATTATATTAAAACGTTTTAATTGTGGTTCGTATCGAACATATCGAACATTTTCACTGTAATTGCATTTAGCTATTTTTTTTATTTTTTAGAAAGATTTTAACCTTGCCGTATTGTGACCGCAGTGATAATAAATTTTCTCGTAAATGCTTCTAATGGTTAATACAATAAAAATACTTTAAGGTTGAAAAAGCAAACTAAACGATTTTCAATATCAAAATGAATGCATGTTTTGTATATGTATTCTAAGTAAAAGTATATTTTATATGATGAAAATTTGCTTTTAACAACTCAACTAGTGAATGGGCATTTAACGATTATTGATTTATATGATCATTGAACACTATTCATTTGCAAAATAAAATTATGAATATTACATACGTTTAAAATATACTTTTATTAGGAATATACTATCGCTGTTTCATATGTAAATGGTGTGACAAATGTATTATAATTGCGTAATTTATTTATAAAAACCAAATTTTTAAAACTACACATAAGAAGATATTTTCATTTTAAAAAAGATAACTTTGCAAATTTATGATCTAGTCCTGACGGTGTTATCGTTTCTGGGAAAAATCTTGGAGCAATTTTTGCAAAACACCTTTAAGTTCTTGGCACATTAGGTTGAACGTTAGCAAACTCAAAAAAAACCTTCATATTTTTATCGCAAGATAACCAAAAACCACAAAATACTATTGTAGATGAATTAAGTGGATAGTTCTAATTAAAATTTTTTAGATTGATTTTTTTTAGCTTGCCCATGTCTCAAAACTGAATTGTTTTGAGTTGAATTATATTTGATCTAATAGTTCAAGGAACTCAAACGTGTTTTGTAAAATTCATTTTAGAATTGTCCCCGAAAGTGTTAATAAAAATCAAAATTAGTTTATAAATTTACAAAAAATAACATTTTAAATGAGAGTATGCTTTTATATGAAGTTTTAAGGATTCGGCTTTTATATTGAAATCAAAGTTGTCATATTAGTACAATACATATGAAGAAGAAATAACATAAATTATCTTCTTATTTTAAGTACACCGGTCAATTGACCGGCTCTGGTAGGAATAGGTATACTCCTAATTTCGGTAGAAATAGTGTTAAAAAAGTAAGCTAAATCCTCATACATACAAATTTTTGCAAAATCCGACCCAAAACAACAAAACTGAAAAGCACCTTTGATCAACCCATCACCAAAACTTGCAATGATTCGAATCCGAACTATCTTTAGGCAAAAGGCGTTGCCGAGATTGATGACGCGCGTAACCGGCACGCGAAATTAGCGCAATTTATCTATTCGAAAACAGAACTGTTGGCTGGCGATGGTGATGGTGATAAATATGTGCTGCCGTTTTGACGTTGACAAATGGACACGGGAAGAATTCTTATTGGCACTGTGTGTCACGGCGGGACGTCAATAGGGACGATCGTTCTCTTCCCCATTGTGTGCTCGTGTGTGTGGGAACAACTCTAACAAATAAAATTCGAAGAAAAAATATACAGATGGCGTGTACTTTGGGGAGGGTCGGCTGGTTTTGGATCGGTCGTGAGAATTTTAGTAAATGAAACTCTTTTAGTTGTCATTTTTCAGAAAAGTGATAATCAATTGATATATTTTGGAATATAAGGGAAGGGGTTACTTGTGCACTTATGCAGCACAAGTATACAAGTGCATTTGTAAGGTGGTCAGACGTCCTCCTTTGAGTTGGCTGGTTTTGGATCGGTCATGAGAATTTTCAAAATTGAAACTCTTTCAGTTGTCATTTTTTAGAAAAGTGATAATCGAGATCAATTGATATCTTTTGGAATATAAGGGAAGAGGGTACTTGTGCACTTATGCAGCACAAGTATACAAGTGCATTTGTAAGGTGGTCAGACGTCCTCCTTTGAGTTGGCTGGTTTTGGATCGGTCGTGAGAATTTTCGGGATTGAAACTCTTTTAGTTGTCATTTTTTAGAAAATTAATAATCAATTGAGATCAATTGATATCTTTTGGAATATAAGGGAAGGGAGTACATACTTGTGCACTTATGCAGCACAAGTATACAAGTGCACTTGTGAGGTGGTCAGACGTCCTCCTTTGAGTCGGCTGGTTTTGGATCGGTCATGAGAATTTTCAGAATTGAAACTGTTTTGGTTGTCTTTTTTCAGAAAAGTGATAATCAATCGAGATCGATTGATATATTTTGGAATATAAGGGAAGGGAGTACTTATGCACTTATGTAGCATAAGTACACATGTAAACATGTAAGGTGATCAGACGTCCACCTTTGAGTCGGCTGGTTTTGGATCGGTCGTGAGAATTTTCGGCATTGAAACTCTTTTAGTAGTAATTTTTTAGAAAATTGATAATAAATTGAGATCAATTGATATCTTTTGGAATATAAGGGAAGGGAGTACTTGTGCACTTATGCAGCACAAGTATACAAGTGCACTTGTGAGGTGGTCAGACGTCCTCCTTTGAGTTGGCTGATTTTGTATCGGTCTGTCTGGATTTGGATAGTCCTTCTTTTGGAAACTTTGCCCTCCTCAAAAATTGTGTTCTGCTTTGTCCTCCTCTAGGAACAATTGTCCTCCTTGTCTTCTTTTGATCAAATTTGGCAAAACGGGACGGTAACGGTAACGTTCGGCAACAGGAAAAGTACACCGATTTTGAAATTTTTTGTTTTGTTTTTCTGAAAAATTTGGTTTCATAAAAATTGGAATTGCATCCCTCCCCCCTTGCAGTTCTACAAAAAAGTTGAAAGGGATTTTTTGCAAGAGAGAGAAACCCAACTATGTTATTGCGAACATGGGGGGGGGGGGGGTAATCATTTATTTTAACTTCGGCACTAAAAGTCGGTTTTTGTTGTGAAAATTTATTTAAAAAAAATACCATTTTCAATTTAATACTAGATTTGATCTTAAACATTATGAAATAATTTCATTTTCGTGCAAAAATTCTGAAATACAAAAGAATTTTACGAAAACAAAAATACTGCATATCCATGTATGTAGATTTGCGTGATTCTTAAGTAAATACTATTTTGCGAAATATATGTTGATGGCGCTAATAATTCCGTAATATGTGAACATTATTCCCTCTCTCGCTTTCATATAATCTCATAACATTGAATGTGAAAATAGAAGAATACGGGATTATCGCATATTGTCAACTATCAGTACCTTATAAACAGTATTGAAAATTAATTTGCATATATCTTTTCGAAGTTTCTACTACGTAAGTATTTTTACCACTTGTATATAAAAAAATCACGCGGGAAAATATTGCGATACGTTTACACCACAAAAACAAACCTCAGATTAATAATCGAGGTGCACTGCTTAACCCTTTGTTGCACAGTGGTATCAAAAACGTCCCACCTTTTTTTTGTCTTTTGCTGCATGGTGGGATGTAAATCATCCCACCTCGAAAAATTAAAACCATTTGAAAAAAAGAGGTTTATATTTAATCCCATCTACTCTAACCGTTTACTATATTGACCGATAGATGGCATATGTGTAAATTACTTTCGATTTAGCTTTCGACTTGTCAGAATATGAAAATAAGTTATCGGAAGTGTTGCTGTTTTGTTTTTGTTCTTTCTGCACGTTAAAAATCGTGAAAGTATGGTTTTTTTTCTGATATATTATATCAAAATAAGCCATTTAAAAGTTTTGTAAAAGAAAATAAATCTAAAATGTTTTAGTTTTTTTAAAAACGTTGAAAGTTTGGTGGGATTTTATTTATCCCACCATGCAAGTACCGAAGTTATTGAAATGGTCTTTTATTTTTCGTTTTTTCAAATATTTATTTTATAGATTAGTAGATTTTTCATAAAATAATTCATGTTATAATTAACAAGAATTTTTAATTTCAAATTAACAATTTTTGATTTAAAATTAACACTTTTTAATTTCAAATTAGCAATTTTTATTTTCAAATTAGCAATTTTTATTTTCAAACTAACACTTTTTTATTTTAAATTCAAACTTTTTCATTTCAAATTAGCAATTTTTAATTTCAATTTTACACTTTTTAAAGATTAAACTTTAGATGGTAGTTAAATCCAGATTTATCGATGAAAATTATGGATTGACGAACTTCCGGGGCAATTTGATCGAGGCTCGCAAAAATTATGCTTTACATTTTGAAGTATAATTTTTGCGAGCCTCAATATTGTACTTGGTGAATTTCGACATCTGGTTCCATCGATGCACTTTTCAATGCGATCCTTAATCGTTTAACTAGTGCATTATTAATAGAAGTAATACTCAAATTAACACGGTCATTTTATAGAATTTTCCCTTTAATTTTGTTTAATGTTATCGACGGGTTATTTTCGACTATATTTTCAATTTCAAGTAGTAATTCTGGTGACAGTTTAATGTTTCTTTTCCCACCACGAATTTTTTTCTCAAATACATCACCATTTTTTCATATCTCTTAATTATTGCATAAGCTGCATTTTTATTAATTCCAGCTATTTCAGCTGGCTCCTGTATCGTTTTCCCATATTTGAAACATCTTATTAAAATCATATTTTTATCTGAACTAACATCATTATATTTTTCTGGACGATTGCGAGCAACAAATTTTATTAAAAATATATATGATTTAGTTTAATTTTTAAAGAGTAAAGTTTCATTTATAAAAAGTGCTAATTTGATTTGAAAAAGTGTTTATTTGAAATCAAAAAGTGTTTATTTGAAATCCAAAATTGTTAATTTGAAATTAAAAATTGCTAATTTGAAATTAAAAAGTGCTAATTTAGAGTAAAAAACCTGTATCATTTATAGACCCATGTGGCACGGTGGGACTGAATATGTCCCACCCATTAATTAAAGTAATTATAATTTTTTTTTCATTCTTCTATTATTTTTCAATTTTTTTTCTCAATATTATATTCTCTTTAATAATAAAAAAAAACAAAATGTAAAGAAAAAATTAAAAAAATTTCTGTGCAACATGTGCATTTTTTTCGTTTCAAATTTCGTGCTTCAAAGGGTTAAGGAAAGAGGAAACGGGAGAGGGGGGATAAACGGTCATCGATACAGACGTGTGCCCGACTGTTAATTTAATTTTACTAAATAATTTTTATTTAATAAAATAGAATTCATTAATTATTAAAAAATTATTTACTCGACCGCGTTAAAGTGAAATCGTGTAAACCAAGTATCGTGTAAATTAGAGAATACTTGTGTATTCGAATATTTGATCATAACGTGATCAAATTGACCATGACGAATATAATAAAAAATAAAAAATAACAAGAGACGACCCACCGCGAACTTCGCCTCGTTTCCCCTTACTACAACACGTTAACGGAAAAGTGCACAAGAGTAATAAAAGAGTGCATCCGGAAGGAGAAAATTCAATATCTTCTTCTTCTGGTCTTGCGTTATAATTCCGATGGAAAAGAGCGAAGCGTCCCATAGCGGCCATGGCACACGCGATTCTTATGAGTGATTAAATTCGAACTGCACTAGACGTTTTCTATCTTGCGTTTATTTTATACTTGCACTGTGACTTCACCGCGTTTTGTGCGGCGTTTTTGCGATGTCGCTTAACGTGATTGAAAATTTATTGAAAAGCGTTGTCAAATTACGCGTTTTATCGCGGTAATCGATTTGGATGGATGTGTAATGTATTAAAATATATTATATGATATCTGTAGTGTTTTTATAATTAAGGTGAAGCTCCATGGTGAGCGTAAATCTAACAATAAGCATATTTTATGAGCTGGAAGATTGAGCGAAAACGTAAGAATGCATTAATTATATTATTTTTATTTGCATTTTTTATTTTTATTTTTTTATTTTTATTTTTCCATTGTTTCATCTTTATCATTGTTGTCATTTCTTTTTATTGTTATTATTTTTTTTACTGTTTATAAAAATGTTAATTTTTTAATTGTTTATTTTTTAAGCTAGCTTTAACATAAATATTTATATGTGAAAACATTTTATTGGTGTTTAGTTATTTTTTTTAGTTGTTTTTTTTTTACTTTTGTTAGCACTGTATGTTTTCCTATGAATATAAAATAAATAAATATATGAGTATATTACGCTTAGTTTTTGAAATAGCTTAGTTCACGTATGTCGCAAAATAATCTTGCATCGTTTGCGAAAAATACAGTGGTATGGCACTTTGTTGATCTTTTTAACAAACGAACATTGTTTTTCACTATTATTTGGAATTCTTCCATTTCATTATCTTCATTTCCAAACCTCATCCTTTTTATGGTATTGAAAGTGTCAATGGTTTTGTTAGGTTGGGCTTATTAATGTTTTAGTTTTAAGTTATGATTGTAATCCACAAAGCTTTTTTCAAGATTTTCAAACGTTCTACAGGATTTGTGAGTTTTACCATTTTCCAGAATATATCAGATCTTTCTAGGGCATCCTATCATTTATTTGACCTTTCAGACCGTTTCCTTTATCCTTTTCTGATATTATTTTTGTATTTCTTGGGAGTTCTCGGTTGTGAGTGTACGTGATCATTTCAGTGCTATTTTATCTACTGAAAAGGGGGAGATTCTTCATAGTCTCGTCGAGACTGGTCGATCGGCCCACTACGATCCGTATTTGCATGAGTATTGGGGTGTATGTACCTAATCTGAGATTCAATAATTGAATATATAATTATATATAGGGTGGAGAAAAAGCTGTTGATTGGGCTCGTGCAGTGAGTACCTACTGAGCTGTTATCGGCCCCCTTCAGATAAGGTGTAGTGATTGGTGTGTGATTGGGGAGTTCTTCCATTTTCTGGTTGAACCTGTCGGAAGTCACTGGTTCAAATGAACAGCGTCTTTTTGGACAGTAGGCTAAGGGGTAGAACGAATCTCATCTCTTCTGGCAAGTCCGGGAGAGATCAAAGATCTCCTCCAGGAGCGATTTTTGATCGTCTCTGTGGAGGAGTGCTCCACTGTTCCCGTCACTGAGCCCTAGGATGAGCTCTGAGAATTCTGGTAGTGTAAAGCAGGTAACCTATCTTGTCAGACCGGCAACAACCTCGGGAACGGCTTTTCCAGCCTGTGGGTCAGATATGAATGAGGCATAAGATCTGGGTATACGGGCTGATCTTTTGATTGAAAAGGTATCCATGTGTGTGAAGCAAGCGAAAGCAAGGATTCATACGGAATGGCAGAATGTATATGCATTGAAAGAGCAGGGGTTTGTGACAAGAGATTTATTCCCATACTTAGGAACTGCTATGAGGTTCGGGCTTGTCTGTGGAAGATCGAATAATCTGACGCATGCACTTACTGTATTTGGGGCATTTAGGGAGTATCTCTTCAGATTCAAAGTGATCTTGGATGCTGAATGTCACTGTGATGGATAGAGTTTACAAAATGTGTGAGAGAAATGTACAAGAAGTGCGTGTGAGAGAGTTGAATGATTCTGATTTTATTAGGTTTGTTCATAATATGCATGGTGTTAGATTGAAACAAAATCAACAAGGCTAAAATTTTACTGAGTGGAAAGGAAGACAATGAAAAAGAAGTTCAAATTTTGAATAATGAAGATGTTAAGTTGTAAAAAACATCAATAAATTGCCATCTCGTTATATTACTCGCATATAATGCAAAACTGTTTTGCATCATTCGCGAACTAAGCAATTTCGTAAACAACGCGTAACATGTATATACTTTGCTTGCACTTATACTTTGCTTTTGGGTAAAATAAGATACGCTTATCATGACGTTTCACCTTGATTCTTAAATATGCCAAAAGTAGTGATATTTTAGAAAAAAATTCGGACTACGAAAATCAATACTGAGTAACATACATATAATGTATACTGCAAGTTTTTAAAGTGCATATTTGATAAAAATTAAATCAGTTTAATTTTGATAAACGGAACGTAATATACAGAAAAGTTGGCTCAATAAGTTATTGGAAAGGGCCAATATTCAAATTTTTATATTAATTCAAAATTCATATGTTTCATTTAAAGTGCACTTCATGGCTATATCGTGTAATGCAAATCGATGAACAAATTTTCTCACTTATAGCATAAATAAACATGAAAATGCGAATACACAACTGCAAGTATAAAATATTTCAATTTAAAATTTTTATATCAAAGCAGAAACGCTCTTAAATAAATTAATTTTAACTTTTAAATATATCGAACGTCAAAAATCCAGCAATTTAACAATTTATTCGAACAAATTTTTTCCATCCCGGATTATGTACACAAACTTGGATTTTTCCGGAGAAAATGCACACTCGTACATACACCGGCAAGACATAAAGTATGCACATATAAAACGGTTAGGTTGGCCACACTTTCCGAAGCGAAGGCGGGAAAAACGCTTTCGATGCTTTCCCGCGGCGGCGGTATAAATTTCGAAAGTTCGCGCCAAGAAAACTAATAACTGCCAGGAAAAATTAAAGGGGTAAAAAGGCGAAGGCTTCGATATTTTAAATGTTGCGGCCCGCATAAATTGAGATTTACTTTATACGCGATACGGGTCGTCGTATTTCTTCGGCGGGAAAATTTTCACTCCAAAATACGATGTTTCTTGTATATTTTTTTTTTTTTAGTATGAACCAAGTTCGGGCGGTTCTTCAATGTTATACATTGTTAGGAAATTCTATGTAAATACACTTGGGTTTGTTTTTATGCGGATTTTTTAATGCGATTTTGAAGTTATGCGGTTCAAAAATAATGGAAACTATCCCTCATTTTTTTTTAGAGGATAAAGCTTTTTTTATGTAAATGTGCATTAAAAAAGGGAAAAAATGAAACGTGCGTTCAAAAAAATAATGTATACATTTAACATGAGCATTCAAATGTGTGCATTCGAAAAAATATCTGTACCCTAAAAATAAATAAACGTGCATTAAAATGAATGAAAATAAATGATAGCAACATCGCATATATTACCAGGATAAAAAATAATAACCGCACGACCATTATTCACAAATTTCATAATAGAATTTATTCGCAACAAACCTAATTCAAACAAAATCAATATTGATTCAAAATTGGACCAAATTTTTAAAATGTATAACGTTCTGTCGTTTCGTTCATACGTAAACAAATGTAAACGTTAACACTTTGACAGTTGACAGTTGTACTGTATTGCCTGTAGAGAAAGGTAATGTTGCCACCTGTCACTTTAATGCACAAACTATTCATTCTATTGCACATTTCATATTTTTTTACTGCACAATTTTTTTTCTTTTGCACACTATGAATAAAATAATTCTCAATATGAAATTTTTTTATGCGCCACAAATAATGCATATCGTATATTTTTCTAATGCACAAGTAATTCGTTTTAATGCTCTATTTATTTTTTTAATGCACAGTTAAATCTAAAAAAATCTAAAATTAACACTAGTACAAGTTATAATCGTTGAAGTGTAAGTATGTATAAGGCGATTGGCGAATGGAATTGTTTTTAGAACTGGCAACTCACATCCTTGCATTTGAATTCTTTCTTCTTTTTCTCTTCTTGAATTATCTTAACCATACCAATTATTATCGTTTAGTGATGATAGTTCTGATACATGCTCATAAACATGTATACTGATTGATTTTTTAATGCAATTTTTGGTAAATTCTATCACATTGATTTGAAGTTATGCAGTTTTTAAAAATAATGGAACCTAACCCTCAATTTTCTATATAATGCAAGTCTTTTTTATGCGAACGTGTCTATCGCGTAAAAACAGAGCCAAGTGTATTAAAAATCTATAATTTTTACAAAATCTGACGAATTCACAATACCACAAATAAGTTTTTACTTCGTGTATTATTCAAATCTAGGAATCGTCCAATATTGGCACGATCTTATGTTTTTATCGGTGTCTTGTGATGTTGGACCGTTTGAAAGTTTAATATTTGAATTCGGTCCGATACTGTGAACGTTTTTGCTAATCAAGCCCAAAGTGGTCAGCTTGGTCGTTTTGCAGAGTGAAAAGCCTTCGAGAAAAGGTCAAATAAAGTTTCGTGTAAGTTTCTTTGAGCTGGCAATCAGCGAAATTAGAAACGTTCGTTCGGTTATAGCTTTTATATAACAATATATCGTCTCGTATTTTATGATTATCTAAATTTGCAATTTTATGTTTTGGCATCTTTGTTATGCATGTGTTATATACTACGTTTGTATATTCACTTCGTCTATGAACGAAGCAAAAAATCTTGCTTTGTATATGAAATTTATCAAAATCTGGTGATGTATAGGCCTGATTTAGTATAGGCACATCATAAGTGCATCATTTTACGTCTTTTGTCAAATATGAAAGTTGACGTTGCTTACAACATACTTTTGAAAGGCATTAATATTTCCTTGGCATGCTTAATATTCACAATCAGTAAAAAATATTTGAAAATTTTAACACGTGAACGAAAAAAAGTTCGCCACTATTGACAAAAGGGACGTCAATTGTCATATTTGACAGAAGGTGTTAAATGATACACCTATAATGCGTCTACACTAAATAGCATCTATACGTCACTAGATGTTATTAAATTTCATACACAAAGTTATATTCTTTGTTTCGTTTATGGAAGAAGCGATTACATAAATATATCAAAACACATGCACAGAGAAATTCACCATAAATAAACAGCCCCACACAACATCAATACAGATAATATGCGAGCCATATCATATTCCACAATTTACTTTCAACAAACCTGCTCTATATTAAATATCTTAATGCAGCATAAGCGGATTTACAACATACGAAATCGAATACACAATATGAAAGGAAGATTCAATTGTAATGTACCGGATTGTGCAACAAGATGCACCCTTTGTACGCATCCGGACACCGCTGCACATTGTTTCACTAAAAAGTTTCAGGAATATTTAAAAAGGGAAAAAACCTTTTCACTTGTTATGCGGATTATTGGCGATATCCATATATGTAAATTTACATGTTCTATATTATGTATATTATGTACTGTATACTATAAATATTATATGTCAAGCAACGTTTGTGTAATAACAATTTTTATGAAAGATACAAAATTTTTTGATTTTTTTTGTGTGAAATTTAACGTAATCTATTGGTGTGTTGTTCATTTTTGTAGTTGTTAAAAAAAAATAATTTTTGATGTCATCTATCAAATGTGACAGTTGACGTGTCTTACGATATTCCTAAGGAGGCTGAAAAAGATTTACATATGAGCCGTTCAGTGCACAGACTGATTAACTCCACTTTTTGAAAAATCTTGAATTTAAGTATTAAAGCACTCGGTATAGTCATAACTATTTATGTTTAAAATAACTTTCCTGAACAATGAAGATTAACATCAAAAAACGACAAAAACTTTTTGGCCAGTGAATAATAAATACTTTATATCAGGGCTATTTTGATTAATTTCATACTCTAATGTAAATTATTGTAATAATGCAACTCAAATGCATTAAACCTGTATTTATGCATTCTACAATATTTATTTGAATTTATATTATAAAGGGTACAAACGCTAATCTCGGTTTTTTATGTTATAAAAGGGCTCATTCTAGAAGAAGAGAGTTGGAAAGTCACCAGTTGAAAAAATGATTTTGATATAGATGTCAAATGTAGTTTAAATTTCACAAAGAACGCAAGATTTTTTGCATTTTTTATGGAAAATGCGATTCCACAAACATTGCGTCACACATAAAAACTTAAAGAGTATGATAAAAAGCAATTGAATATGTCTAACTGTGAGTATTTTTAAAATAAAAATATTATGATACAAAGTTTCCACTTTCAACTCGTAAAAGCGTCGTATAACATTTTATTATATTTTAGTACATTTTCACAACATTGAATATCAAATATTAATAGATTATAGTAAAAAAAGATAAAATGCAAATTTTACTGTCAAAATATGTAAATCCAAGAAATTTTTAACCTCAAAGTACATATACGTCAAATATAGACATGCCAGTAGGAAGATGCACAGAAAATTGCATACAGAGGAGTGCAATGGTAGACGCCCGGGCACTGGATAGTAGGGACAAGCCATGGGGATTTCCCCGAAGGGTAAAAAGGGATTTATTGTTTCAATAATCCCGTTTGTGCGCGGCCGGCTTGTTATCGAAAATCCCGGGAACCGGGATTTACATAATTCCCGCGGCAGTCGTACCGAATACTAATACGAGAACCCGAAACAGAAAAGGAAATTGTCTTAAGCGCAACGATAACAACTGAATAATAAATAAGAGACACGATTGTTCGGGGATGTTGCTAACAATAACAACAACCTGCTTTCGGACAAAGGTGGTTGTGTTGTGCCCATTCGATTCGTATTCGATTTGTTTGGGCGTGTCGTGGAATTTCGATACTTTTTTTTTGTTAACCTCCTCAAGCTTTGTGTACATTACAATGTACATAGACTATGTTACCGTTTTATGAAGATATTTTAGACTGATTTTTATCTGGAATTTTTGTAAATTATTGTGTAAACTATGTTATTTCGTTTAATTTTGTCTGTTTCTAAATATAGGGCGCGAAATTTTTGTTATATGCTAGTTTTGCTTGACATCTCAACGACGTCGCGATAAGTCACGTTTTATTTTCAATATTTTGTTATTAAAAATTTACTAACATAACATTATTATGGTGCAATCTTAAAACAGAAGACTGCTTTTATCGATTGAAATCAAAATTTCATCGTATGTTGTAATGTATCTTATCATAATTTGACATCAAACACGAATGTTCATTAGAACGTAAATTTGGTCTGAAGGGTCATTTTGTCACTTCAGCAGTATTTTTTATTTTCAAATAATTGGTCATTATTATGTGATTTAGATAGATAAACAATTCATAAAAGAAAAAAAATCTTTTTATGCATCTTCAATGCTATAAAAACGAAATGAAAAAAATATTTTTTTTATGAAAAAAAAAAACAGTACTGAGGAGGTTAAGGTAAAAAAAAATGATTGTAGTCATTCAAATCGTATGTTAATTAGACAATGAAGTTTTTAGATGAAATATAACCTTGATTTTTTACTGAAAAACATTTTTGTTAAAAAAACAACTAAAACTTAAAATATGTGACTTAAAATGATGAAAAGAAACAACAAAATTTCACGGGAAATATTTTATAATATAATATGCTATTTGGTACTGAATACGTAACATTAATAATAACAATAAACTATCATAATAATAATGATAATAAATATTAATATATTACGTATTGTTTGTGGAACTGCTTAGTTCACGTACGACCCAAAAATATTTTGTTTCGAATAATATATGTAATAGATAGAATTTTGTTGATGTTTTTCACCATAATTTGAGATTCTTCTAATTCTTCATATTAATTTCTATACCTTTTCCTTTTAATGGTTTTGGTAGTGTCAATAGTTAGGTTGATTTTTTTTGTTTTTAAACTCTAATTGCTATCTAAAATGCTATATTTTGTTAGATGGAAAAGAAAGAAATGAAAAAGAAGTTAAAATTTCAAGTAATGAAAGTATTTAGTTTAGAATAAACATCAATATAGCGCCATCCCACAATATTATTCACATACGAAGCAAAACTGTTATGCGTTGTATGAAAACTAAACAATTTCACAAATGAAGCTTAACATGCATAATTCGAAATTCATTTTCAAAACCATCTAGTTTTAAACTCCTATTTTCATCTGAAAGACTAAAATTTCGTTTGATAGAATGGAATTCAATGAAAAAGAAGTTAAAATTTCGAATTATGAAGGTGATTAGTTTTGAAAAAAAAAATTAATATAGCGCCATCCCACAATATTGTTTATATATGACGCAAAAATGTTTGAAACGAAAACTAAACAATTTCGCAAACGACGCATAGTTAGAAACTCTTTTTCAAAACCATCCAGTTTTATAATCAAAATATTAATAATTTTTAGGCATAATAAAATTATTTTGAATTAAAATCTAACATATTTTCGATATGGAAATAATATATTGAGTATATACTGGATCGAACATCAATGTGTATACCTTTAGACAGCGCTCGACTCAGAGACGATACATAATCGTAAATAAGGAGAGCGCAGACAATTTCAGCCAAACCAAAATAAACCTTGTACTATATAGTCTGAAAGATCTTTATTGTTGTATAGTGTTGAGCCCTTCGCGCTGTGTTTCATTCGACGTTTGACAGTCCGGGTTTGGTGAATTATGTCGATAAAGGGAGCGTTGGTTCATCTATTTGAAGGTACGTTATTGGATAAATTTTGTATTGTTATTATCATCGTTATTTTGAATTGATAATTTGTTTTAAATGTGTAAAAATTCATCGCCGTTTGAAACTAAAAACTTTTTATTAGTAGTAGTTTTTCGGTTTTTTTTCATACTGGGGCTCTATGATGAAAATGAGCATGAGTATAAAATTTTTTTTGTTCATTGTAACGTGTTTTTCATGAAAAATGCAAAAAAATCTTGGGTTTTTTGTGAAATTTAAACATTTGACACCTATAACAAATTATTATATTTTTTCAACTGGCGACTTTGCGAGTTTCGTCTTTTAGTATGAGCTTTTTAATGATTTACACAACCGAGCCTTATTAGGTCCTTGACGTCCTTTTTAATCAATTTTTCTTTTTATAAATCTTTCAAGTCTTCCATAGATATATCGTAAGATACGTCAACTATCATATTTGACAGATGACGTTAAAAATTATTTTTTTAAATAATCTCAACAAAAGGAGACAACAAACCAACAGATGATGTTTGATTTCACAAAAAATGAAATATTTTTTCAATCGAAATAATGTTATGTAAAATTTACACTCATCGTTGTCATATGTTCATGTTGGTAAAATAATATGTGCTTGTGAGTGATAACGAAACTTTATGTACGAAACTGATATGATGACACGATCAGAGAGTCGGTTTAATGTGGAAAGTATCACTGTCATTCACGCTCACCATGGAGCCTCATCTTTATTCTCAAATATGTTATTACCACTTCTATGCTGTTAGAGTACCTGTGCTCGCATCGATTACTTCGTACTAGGGCCACAAGAGCACCGGTGCACACGTCACGTACACGATTTTACTCTGACTTTGCTTGAGCCTATTTCTTTAAAAATAAACTGGGAACTTAAGCAGTTATAAAGTATTGTTGATAAAAATGAAAATAATTTCAAATTTTTAAAGCGATCGAGTAAATTTTTATGACCTCACATGAAAAGTTTTTATTTTCGCTCACCATGGAGCCTCATTCATTCTCAAATATTATATTACTATTTTTAAAAAGTACAATTTGTTATAAAAATAAAATAATTTCAAATATTCGAAGCGGTCGAAGCAAATTTTCACTTATGGTGGCCATATACGCTACGAGAAATCGTTACAATCAGACTGTACAGTTCGAACGGTACAGTTTATCGTACATGGCATACAAGCTATATACGCTACGAGAAATCGTTAACGAGCGCATACACGTTACGATCAGTCGGCACAGTTCATTCGATTCCGATTAATCAATTGAAATTTTTGTATTGTTCCGTTCGACTGCACAGTCTTAAAAAATCGGACGAAACTGTACAGTTTTATAAAATACATGTAGCGATTTATCGGTACCGTTCGAACTGTACAGTCTAATCGTAACGATTTCCCGTAGCGTATATATACACAAAAAAATTTTCATTTCGAAAAACTCAATTTTCCGACAAAAAACTAACGAATCGATCATCGCACCCAATCTTTCCTCCACCCAAACAATATTACAACACTACACCCCAAGATGATAGTACAGCCTCAAAGCACCCGCCCACCCTCCCGCCGTCCATATTGTATATTCCGCAGCGTGTAAAGGGCCGGAGCAGGGAATGGGCCGGCGAACAATTGAGGTCGCGGCCAAAACATCGAGTTCGACAAAGAGCCGTTGCTCTGTTCGGCCGTCTGTCCTGTGGACGGGCAACGGCTGCTCAACTACACAGAATTTATGTCTCCAAATTCGAACCCTTGCTTTGTGGGTGCTGTGGATGATTTAAGTCGATTCGGGTATATGTATATGAGGTTACGTGTCCAAAAACACGTTGATTGATTGAGGTTATGTTAAAAAGTGGTTCGACCTCGAAATTGTGGCTTTGGGTTGGTGAGGGTTGTTTTTTTGTTAATGTATGAGGTATATGAATTGTATGTTAGATGTTTGGGATTGAATATAATATTTGAGTTGTTATTCTTATTTTTTTTGTAATGAAATAATCTAACCTCTAATAGTTTTTTTTATTTCCGAAAAGATAGAGAGTAGAGGTAAAGGTATTTAGGTTAGAGTCAGTCTTACCTAACCTACCGTTCAGAATCTAATCTTAAAATGGAAAAAAAGTGTCATTTTTGTTATTTTATAAATCAAATATTGAGAAAGATGGTAGTCAAATATAATAATGATAAAAATTTGTCGAAATATAGAAAATATTTTTGAGTTTTTTATAGATTTTTTTTAGTTGAAAATTTTCACAATCGTGCTTCCTTTGATATTTGTCTTCTTAATTTGTCTAATTTAAGCCGTTATAATGGCTAGAACGTTTTTGAAAAGGAAACCAAAAAACATATAAAAATTAACAATGTGTAAAATCAATGAGAAAATTTTGGCCTACATAATCTATTTAATAAACGCATAGTTCTTTTAAGAAATCGTTAGGTTGACAAAAATCAATGCACATTATGTTACAGTTAAAGTGTTCGTCGTCGTTAATACATATGTTATAGTCCGTGCGTACAGTCCGGCCGTTTGATCATTCGAATCGAGCAAGAATTACGCTTTATAACATAGGATTTAACGCTCATATTCCGATCCGTAGTTACACGTTTATGTGACGTTCTGGAATAAGCAGCTTTTAAAACACACGCCTGGAACAACATTGGACGTTTGGTTTGCGTTCACACTTTGACATTTCATGATCGATGAAATCACGTGTAAAATTACTAATGATAATTAAAAACGCCAGAAACAACGTAGTCAATGTTTCAATAATGAAAAACTGTCAGGAACAAAAGAAGCAAGTATTACTATCGCAACGCGTAACAACTGTCAAAATGGTACACCAATACATCTATATGCTCACCGACACGACGTCCGAAAACCAAAACGTCGTAAGCACATGAGCCTTAAATCGTTGTACATAAAGCTCAATGAAAATGAAGATTTGTATGTACTTATGCGGACGGCCGGCCTATACTCTCGGACTATAACACATAAAATTATCTACGATTTCTCGTAGCGTGTATGGCCAGCATAACATACATGTAGCGATTTATCGGTACCGTTCGAACTGTACAGTCTGATCGTAACGATTTCTCGTAGCGTATATGGCCACCTTTACAGAATTTTTTTAGTCATATACATATATATTTTTTAATAAATCAAAATTTCAAAATAATAATAATAAAATCCTTCCGAAATGATAGCAAAATTCGTCGGTCCAACGACACAGATTCCCCTTATATTGCATAATTGAATCAAAATTTAGCGCTCGATCCCGGCGGGTAATGAAGTGGTTCCCGGTTCGAATCCCGCCTAATCCCGGACGGACGTTCGAAGTTCGCCAGACGAAGATTTCCGCGAAATTAAATTCAAACGGGTTGACGGGCCGCCACCAACGGGTTAAGTTCAATTTTAAGTGGGTACGGATCAGTACGGGTCTTCCAGTCTGCGAACCTATTTAATTTCGAATTGAATTGCCTTTTTTTTAATTTTCTTGTTATTTTTTGATGAAGAAAATGTTCTTCAGTGTTTGCTTAGTGTAGTTTCAGGTTGCGTTTCTTTTGAAAGGTAATTGTGTGTGCTTAATAAGAAAAATTTTACGTAGTTTTTAAACGGGAGTGAAGTTATCAAGTGATTGATTTTTTTTTTTTGATATTGAAAGTTAATTTTCCTTGATAGATAGGGATTCAAATATGACAAACTGTAAAAAATTTATACGGAATTATGTAAATATATAATGTATTTTTATATGATATTTACAAAAAAATATCATGCAATACTTTCGCATATTGAAAGTGAAGCCATCATATAATTTTGTTGTGGCTTATAGTTTTCGAAATACTGTAGTTTGGTGTTTTTATCGATTTTTCCTTTTACACTCCAAATTCAGGTTTTTTTTTAATTTGAATTCTACTTTTTACCGATCAAATTTAACCATTGGAAATGTATTAAGCTCATTGTTATAGCGATCAATAAAATATGTACAGTATATTCTTCAATTTGACTTGATAATCTCTATTGATGATTTTTACTTAAAAACAAAAATATGAACTTTTTTGTATTATGTTTGATCATGTTACTCTATTTAACACTTCTACATATTCTATTCTATCTATTCTTCTATCTATCTATCTAGTTAATTTCTAGATATTTAAATCCCATAATCTAATATATAAAAAAAATCTTTCTGATGGTTGAATTTGATTTGTAAAAGGCTGAATATGACGTGTAAAAGCTATATGATCCTTAATAGCTGTTTGAGTTTATTGTTACGTTGGTTTCTGCAAGGGGGGATTAACGTTCAGTGTTTTTTGCACGGGGAGTTAATAATTTTCAAAGGTTTTTTGTCGGGGGGTTTATGTCCAGGGGGTATGTGTCCTGATATCCTTCAGAAAAATCGATATCGGTCGTTTTCAATTATAACTAAAAGTAAGCCTGCCAGCTGGTGGTGCAACGGTATCAATAATGGTTCAAGCTGCGGGTGGGGCTAAAGTATGATTTCCATTTTTAACATCTACTCGATCGTCTCAAATTTGGTATCTAACCATTCAACCAGAAAATGAGAGTTATTTCTCTCGTTAATGAGACAATTCCGAAAAATTGTTCCGATTACAAAACCCTATCTATCAATCGCCATACAAAATTATAATATAATGTGCCGGCGTTGCGAGTGATTATGACAATAATTACAATTGGTCGACGACGGTCGTGCACCAATATGTACTGTACGTGTATCAGCCCTCTTTCCCCTCTCCCTTTCCTCTGTAGATCCTTTCATTTCAGTTGTTTTTATGAGCATGGTGGTAACCTTCTCAAGATGGCAACCTTCTCAAGATGGTAACCTTCTCAAGGTGTCGAAAAAATATCTGCAAATACAGGTTTTTCACTCCAAATTAGCACTTTTTAATTTCAAATTAGTAATTTTTTATTTCAAATTAGCACTTGTTAATTTCAAATTAGCAATTTTTACTTTCAAATTAGCACTTTTTGATTTCAAATTAGTAATTTTACATATCAAATTAGCACTTTTTCATATCAAATTAGCACTTTTTAAAAATGAAACTTTACTCTTTAAAAATTAAACGAAATCAGGTATTTTTAATAAAATTATCTTATTGTACCACCAAACACTGGGTAAAAACGGGACATGAAAAAAAATTAAAAACTGCAACATATTTTCAACAACATCCAAAGCGATCACACACCACCCCACCCAAAAAGTTTCACCAATCGAAACATTTAATCACACACACTTTCGCCAACGATCTATCCTTAGAAGACCATCCAACGACAGCCCAGACCATAACAATATACAACAACACAATACGCACGCCGAATAAACTGTCAAAACGAGCGCCGCACCCGAAACTTGCGCCGGGGTAATTAAATTACAAAACTGAAATGTTCGATAACATTTCCCGAGACTTGGGACCCATTAAGTGGGCCGGGGCCGAACTCGAGACGTTTTAATAAATTTTCATCTGCGATATTGCGTGGCGTTATACGGGGGTAATACTATTGCGCCGAACTTGCCCGAATATCACTATTGTAATTATTTGTTGTTATTGTTGTGTTGCGTGTGTGAAAGTTGCGAAAGTTCGAGCCGTGAGTGTTGCGAATGTACGTTTTGATGAGTGTTTTTGTTTAATCAGAATACTATGTGGGGGTGTGCTTGTTTCGGTTTTAGGGATGTGGTATAATGTGTGGTTGGGTTTTGAAAAATGTAGGTTTGGTATTTTTTGAAGTTTTATTATATTATGCATTAGCGGCTTGTACCCGGTGTAAATTGTGTACCGATTATAATTATAGTCATAAAATCAATCGCAATGCCAGCACATTGTAATGGGTGACCAGACGCAAACTCACAACGTAAGTTCACACGACGCAAGCTCAAATGACACAAGCTCAAATGACGCAAGCTCACACGATGTAAGCTCACATGTTTCCGAAATTTTCAAAATTTTAAAATTAAAGTGAAAAACGTTTGACACGAAACTGAAAGCTTCAAAATGCGTTTTTGTGTTAAAAGTATCTCACCTTAGACGTACACAATATTTTGTCAGTACCAAAGTAATATTTCTTGTTTAAAAGTTCTGAACGTATTTATTACTGAATGCAAGAATGAGTTGGGCGATGAAGGTTTTTTTCTTTAAAATTTACTGAATATATCATGCTATTTGGAAATCTAGAACGAAGATAAGTATCATAATTTGAACTCTTATCCTTTTATATTAACATTATAAGTGTAAAAAATTATAGGATTTTAACAAAGAAAATTTTCATAGATTGATAAATTTTCATAGATCCATAGATTTTCGTAGATGCGCATTACAATTTCACTATAAATTGTCGATTTGTATGTGAATAGGTTACGTCACTCTAAAAGTAAAATATCGTTTATTATAATACAAAACATATCAAAATATAGTTTTTTACACTCAGATAAAATGTCAAACTATTTTTTTTCTTTCTGAAACACGCAAAAGTGCCCTTGTAGAAAATCGATGGGAATAAAGAAAAATGGATTCGATTGATTTGAACACATACAAAACTGAAATTTGATTTATCGACATACATCAAATATGAACGTTCATACACGTGCATCAAAAATCTCACGTATTTCATCATATTATAAAACCAAAAGTATTTGCTTACCGCTGAAAATGTTCTACAAATTGAAAGCCCGATATGTTATTCCGCTACTTCCCTTCAGCAAAATACGTTTTACGAAGCAAAATTTTTAAAATATCCTTCAGTATACGTAAATAATTTAATATTTATATATTTATATCGGCGAAAGGATATCGTGGGAGTCTCTCGGGGGAGCGTTGTTAGCGTATTTTAAAAGGCAGACTCTCATTAAGAGGAATTTATTTACGAGGATAATTTATTCCTCTTATCAATTATGTAGCTGTAATGTTGTTTTCGACATTGCTTATCGTGCTTTTTATTCCGAGGGAAAATAAGGGGTGTAATCAATAAAAGGGATGGCATAAGTGCATAATGGTGCAAGGTGATGGATCGTTCGCGCTGTGTTCTCGCGAGGATAATGCTATGTGATATTTTTTGTTTTTGATCTTCATTAATTATTAATTTTTAATAAGTAGAATCTTTATGAAGAATATACTGAAATGAATGATATAAATATTTTAATATAAAAATATAAAATATAAAACATTAATACTAGTTGGATGTAAAAAAAATTTGGTACAGCTTTTATACTTCATATACAAGCTCTTACAAATCAAATTCAATCCTTTTCAAATAAAATTCAATCGTTTACAAATCAAATTAAGCCTTTTACGATTCAAATTCAACCTTTTCCAAAGCAAACTTAACCATCAGAAATTCATTATTAATGACTATTGTCAAAAAAATTAATGAAATGTAATCATCTAATCTTCAATTTGACTTTGATAATCTCAGTTGGTGATTTTTACAACTTTCACAAAATTTTTACACCTGAACAACAAGAATATAAACTTTTTTGTCCTATAAACCTTAATTTTCCTTAATTAATACTTATTTATACATATTTAAATCGAATAATCTATAAAAAATATATAAGTTACGCAAGATTATAGAAATTATCCAATTATCAAAATGAGCAACAAAGTTTGTCTTGTCATGATAGTTTTGGTTACGTTATAATATAATTTTAACAATTACGAAAAATCGTCACCTATTAAAATTAGAATTATCGATCTCATACAAGTTGTTATTTTGAAAGGTGACGTTTTTTCGTTTTTTTTTTTTAAATTTTACAATAGATGTCACCAAGCTTCTATGATAAGGCAAACTTTTTTGCCCATTTTGAGAATTGAATAATTTCCATAATCTTGCTAACACACTAAAAACAATATATGTAAATAGTTGAAATTGATTTATAAAAACCTGAATTTAATATGAAAAAAGTTGAAATTGATTTATAAATTGCTAAATTGGGAATGTGATGGTTGTAAGTAACTAAAAGTCCTATATATTTAAGATTTCATATGTTATAATAAATCGTAAAAAGAGAATCGATTTTTTTCTAAAAACCCGAATTTGATATAGAAGGATTTAAAATTGATTTATAAATTGCTAAATTTGGAATGTGAAGGCTGTAAATAACTAATCATTCTTCACGTTTAAGATTTCACATGTTATAGTAAACCGTAAAAAGGGAATCGATTTGTTTCTAAAAGCTTGAATTACAATTAAAACGGAACATCGACACCGAAATCGGAGACGAAAGGATCGAAACTCTTCAGACGAAAAATCGTCCTTCAATCAGCAAAAAGGACGAGTCTGAGAAAACAGTGTGTGCTGGAGAAATGTAGGTTAATTGATCTACGACTAATGACACGGAAGATAATCGATCAACGGGAAAATTGGCTTTATCTAGGAAGTTCGGGGGCGGCAGGATGTCGCGTTAGTTCGCTCCGGCCCTGTAGGGGAGACTCGCCGAATTTCGTATAGTTAAATTTTTTTATTTAATTTATATTAGAAATGATGCAAAGTTCGATGAAAATATTGTATTAGAAAAGTTAATTGAAATGTATTATTGTGTAGTTAAATTACATGAATTTTCTCTGCATAGATATTTTCTATATACAGAGAAATTAGTATGCATTCAAATGTAGAAATTTGATGTACAACGCGCTCAGCGGTTTCCAAAGAGTCATTGTGAATGTATTCAAATCTTCAGTTGATTTAATGTTAAAGGTTTTGTTACCCTATATAAAGTTATAGGATTAAAATAATATTTCTTTCAAATTTCAATTGTCAATATTATAGGGACGATATTTTTTGTTTAATTTATAAAAAAATAAAATAAGTTTGTGTTATATATTAGATTTCAAGAAAGACGATTTAAAATTTTGATTTAAATCGTTTATATAAGGTAATCAATAATCGTTATATAATATAAGCATTTCGCTGCGCAGATTGATTAACTCTAGTTTTTGAAAAATCTTAAATTTAAGTGTCAAAGCATTTGATATAGTCATAAATTTTTATATTTAAAATAACTTTCCTGAATAATAAAGATTAACATCATTCAACGACAAAACTTTTTTGGCCATTGAAGAATAAATAATTTATTTTAGGACCATTTTGATTAATTCCATACTCTAATGTAAATCATTGCAATAATGTAACTCAAATGCACTACAACTGTAATTATGCATTCTACAATATTTATTTGAATTTATATTATAAAAAAACAATGTACATTGTTTTATCGCAATTCTCAATTTTTGTTTTATGGAGTCAATCAATGTGTGCAACGAACGGCTCGTATAAAAAAAAATATTTTTGTCTTGGAAAATTCGCGAATTTGAGTTCAATTTGCAGATATTTTTGCACTGTAACTTTTCGAAAACACCTCGTATGAGTCCTACCAATGCAAAACGAACGAAATGCCTCATTATAATCATAATAAAGGAGCGTTTGTAGGAGGGCTTTAGTGTTTTCCGCGTTTTGAATGCGGCGCGTCTGGTGAGGAACGCATTAAGAACTCGACCCCGCAGACGTAATTATTTTTAATTAAAAGCAAAGCAAAGAACTTTTCTTCCCTTTTTCGACCTCTCCTTTATTTTTTCGAAAAACAACTATGCTCCGGATTAAATCGTACTAGTTTTTGCTCGTTCGCTGTTTTTTTTTTGAGCGCGAACAACTTAGCCGACTCTACTCTATTTAATTGATTATAAATATTATGTCAAACATATTATATAAATCGTTTATATTGAAAAGATATGTATTTTTTCTATATTTCGACTCAATGAAAAATATTGCACAATTATTACATAAACGCCAAACAGTGCCCCCGCCCTGACTTTCACAGAATTCTTTCCAAGACCTGATCTTCGCCTTCCTAATCTCCTCCTTATTCTCAGTCTTTGCCATAAAGATATTCATTCATCAGTATCTCATTCACGAACCAAGTTGGAGCAGAACGCAACCTACGGGCAAGACGTCGAACAGACCGCCTCATGTCCGCGAGTGCTTAAAGAACATCATTTAATGATAATCCTGAGCGTGATTTAGCGCTCACACATCCCACACATTCACGCATACAATCACTCACCCAAAAGGTCCAAATTGCACCTGACAAACATGTTCAACTCACTCACACGAATCTGGAACAAGTCAAGACGCTCACCAAGCACATTAAACATCCGAATAGCCCTCGGTACAGACGAGTCTCTGACCAGCAAAAGCGATTTCGACGAAAGAATAATTCGTATCCGAGCAACCCGTAAGCAGAGTGCCGGATATCCTGTCACGGAAGATAATCACTGCAGCCTTGCAAACCCGCGACGCCGATCCCATCTGGAAAACCCTGACACCCCTTGCACCCCTGACCACTCCCGCCGTCCCAGTATAAGGCTCCTGGACCAGGGCAATGCTCACTCTAAATTTATTTTTAAACACCTCGTCAGTCGCAGCTCGAGACCTCTGCAAATTCCATTGAAGGCACTCAATTGCCCCTGGAATATAAGAAGCGTTAGAGGAAGCCATTAACGTGCCGTACCCACCGTTCTACTCTCAACACTCATTTGCGACCTCTTGTAAAACTCAAACTGGTAGCTGGTGGCCCTATGATTAGCCTTGACCTTTAGGTATTTCCTGCAATTGTAGCATTCATGGTCATCACAATCTTGCTTCACCGTACACTCATCATCATTCATCTTCAATCACCTTCCATTCTTCAATCTTATCCATCATATCTGTCGAGCAAAATGTAACGTCTACTCTGCTCCTGCACCATTGTCCCGCACGAAAAACCTCGAATGTCGGCACATTGCCAACATTCAATGTGTGCATATTTGCAGATGAGACCATATCAAACACATCCAAACACCTAGCATTAGTTCGTCGATCACCCCACCATATGCTTCTAGCATTCAGATTACCACCCAAAATTAGACTCTCTCCAACAAGACGAGCAACCTCATCGCCCAGGAACACCAGGGCCCCATCAGGCTCCGAGTAGCAGGAGGCAACAATAAGCCGTCTAAGCATTTTTCGGGCTCGAACGGCCAACAAGCAGAGTACCAGTGATCATATCGTTAAATACTACCACCGCAGTCTTGGCAACCCGCGACGCAGAACCGATCTGGAATACCCTGGCACCCCCAATGGCCCTAACCACTCCAGTCGTCAACACAAGATGCGCCAGAGGACTCCATTAGTGTGCCTTACCCACCGTCCTGCTTTCAACACTCATCTGAGTCCGTTTTATAAAAATCCCAGTCATAGCTGCTGGCCCTATGCTTGGCATCAATGTTCAAATATATTTTACGGTTAAAACACTTATACTTCTTGCAATCATTCTTCAACTTGCAATCATTCTTCAACTTGCACTCATTAGTTCATCCCCAAGTATTTAATTAGCACGTGTTGAGCGTTTGGACAACTCTCCAACCCGGTACCGGTTGCATATTCAAGCACCCTGGATGGCGACCAAGGGTACTTGCCACATGATAGTGGAAAACCACAGTTCCGGGCGGCAGTTTGATTTTGTTTTCCACACAGTTGGGACACACATCATTTACTATCTCATATACGCAAGGAAAGCCTGAAAAATTATGTCAGAAAACAATTAAATTACATAAATTATATGTATATTTGCAATACACGAATTTACCGAAAGCGAAATTTACGGCTTCTATGAAACATTGAGCGTGGAAGGACCAACTGCAGAACGTACAATGGATCAATTCCATTGTATTCCCACATACTACGCACCAATGTATGTTATATTTACGGGCTTGTTTGCTTTTAGAAGGCTCTGTAAACATCAAATAAGCATGTGAACGTATTACAAAATACAAATGAACGAAAACGAAATGAAAACGTACACGTCTCTTGGATAGGCTCCTAGATGAAGCCGCTTCCCTTAATATTCGATCGTCGATCCTTCCGATCGTCGATCCTTCCGTTCCGTCTTCTTTCATAGTTAATCTCATCCAGCGACTGAATCAAGTCCATGTTGGTCGTGTTCGTGAACGGTTCGAATCTTCTAGATGTCGGGTAGTTCTACGCGACCCTGTGGATTTCCGCGCACACCTCAGACCTTAGACCGTCTAAGCATTTTTCGGGCTCGAACGGCCAACAAGCAGAGTACCAGTGATCATATCGTTAAATACGACCACCGCAGCCTTGGCAACCCGCGACGCAGAACCGATCTGGAATACCCTGGCACCCCCAATGGCCCTAACCACTCCAGTCGTCCCAGTATAAGGCTACTGAACAAGAGAAATTTCTACGCCGAATTTATTACGAAACATCTCCTCAGTTGCTGTCTGGGACCTCTGAAAGTTCCACTGCAAGCAACCGATAGCTTCCAGAACGCAAAATGCGCTAGAGGAAGCCATTAGTGTGCCGTACCCACCGTTCTACTCTCAACAATCTTTTGCGACCTTTCGTAAAACTCACACTGGTAGCTGGTAGTCCTATGATTAGCCTTGACCTTTAGGTATTTCCTGCAATTGTAGCATTCATGCTTATCACAATCTTGCTTCACCGTACACTCACTCGTTCTATGGTCACCAGCACAGAATCCGTATCTCTCCTCATTCATACACTTACTAGATATGTGTCCGAATCCTAAACATTTGTAACACTGCAGCAGCGGCGTGTCGTCAACCACTCTGACACGTCTATATCCGACATAGACGTGTCCCAACTCATTCATCCTTTCTCTTGCACTGGCACTTACCATTAAAAACACCCTTCTCAAACTTGCGTTCGCTCCCATTCGCGTGAATCTTACCACCTTAATAACATCTTCCACTCTGCCGTTTTTCGGAACCAGCGATGTTAGCTCAGAATTCTGAGCCAACATTCGCTGGACCAGACCCTCCTTGCATTCCTCCGCTTCAACACCCAAAACAGTCAACACTGCCCTAAGTGGCTCAGGCTTTCTTACTTTCAAATCTCTGCAATTACTCACACTCAGTAAACTTACTCAGATTCTTCCCGTCACTGCACTTGACTATAACCTTTCCTCCGGTACCCTCCCTAACCGATTCCATTCTAATGCCTGTTTTCATCGGACTCACGACCTCCTTGAGTTTTTTCATAACTGTCGCCGCACTGACCTCCCCACTACCACTGCCAGTCACCACGGCAGCAAACGACATCTTCTTCTTCGCCAATAGAAGTCCAGGCTCCTTACCCCCGGAAAGCTCCATGCCCTCCTTATATTTTCCCACCAGATCATTCACTGTATTCACAGTCTTTCGCATGACTGACTCTGCTCATCTATTTTCTTAGCCAGGATGCGATTCGAGTTTAACAATATCTGGTATGAGCTCTGAAGCGCCTCTGTACTACCGTCATCTGCGACTGATGCATGTTCAGATCCGCTTTCATTGGCTACTCTTTCAAGGAATCTAATAACTACTTACTTTGCCGTAACTGACATCTTGGCCTTATGGCATGGTGTCTCAATCCCGACCTTTATTTATGGCTTCAATCATTCTCTTGGCAACTACATTGACTTCCCCTTCCAAATCCAACTTGCGAATTGCCTCGGACGACGATGTCACCAGAACCTCCGCTACCACCTCCGTCTCGTCGATCCTCGCTGGCTGCGATGACGACCTTACCGGCTGGGAAGACGACTGCAGCCTTCTCGCCCTCTTAGAGATCTGAGTCACTGATGATGGCTGACCCGGCGAGCCACCACCATCACCGTCTCCATCGCCAGCCTTCTTCTTATTGCTCTTCTCGGCAAGAGAAAATACAATAGAGAATATAAAAAACAGTTCAGAAAAAAACAAATAAAAAATCCCTCCGGAAAATTCCGGAAAAACTTCCTTCTTCCATGTTCAAATGTCTATATAGCACAAATCCACAAAGAAAACTCGGAAAAATTCAGTCCTTACCCGGGAAAACCCCGTTTTCCTGGTCGGCCTTTATATTGCCAGGCCCCCATCAGGCTCGGAGTAGCAGGAAGCCTCGATAAATCTCCGATCAGCAAATGCGATTTCAACAAAAACACATAGTTTGCATCTGAGCAATCTGCAAGCAGATTGCCAGATATTCTGTCGAAGACAATCACCGCCGACTTGCAAACCCATGACACCGATTCCATCTGGAAAACCCTGACACCCTTTGTACCCCTGACCACTCCCGCCGTCCCAGTATAAGGCTCCTGAACCAGGGCAGTTAAATCTAGATTTATTCTTAAGCACCTCGTCAGTCGCAGCTCGAGACCTCTGCAAATTTCATTGCAGGCACCCAATGGCCCCTGGAACACAAGATGCGCCAGAGGACTCCATTAGTGTGCCTTACCCACCGTCCTGCTTTCAACACTCATCTGAGTCCTTTTTATAAAAATCCCAGTCATAGCTGCTGGCCCTATGCTTGGCATCAATGTTCAAATATATTTTACGGTTAAAACACTTATACTTCTTGCAATCATTCTTCAACTTGCAATCATTCTTCAACTTGCACTCATTAGTTCATCCCTAAATATTTAATTAGCACGTGTTGAGCGTTTGGACAACTCTCCAACCCGGTACCGGTTGCAGATTCAAGCAACCTGGATGGCGACCAAGGGTACTTGCCACATGATAGTGGAAAACCACAGTTCCGGGCGGCAGTTTGATTTTGTTTTCGACACAGTGGGGACACACATCATTTACTATCTCATATACGCAAGGAAAACCTGAAAAATTATGTCAGAAAACAATTAAATTACATAAATTATATGTATATTTGCAATACACGAATTTACCGAAAGCGAAATTTACGGCTTCTATGAAACATTGAGCGTGGAAGGACCAACTGCAGAACGTACAATGGATCAATTCCATTGTATTCCCACATACTACGCACCAATGTATGTTATATTTACGGGCTTGTTTGCTTTTAGAAGACTCTGTAAACATCAAATAAGCATATGAACGTATTACAAAATACAAATGAACGAAAACGAAATGAAAACGTACACGTCTCTTAGATAGGCTCCTAGACGAAGTCGCTTTCCTTAATATTCGATCGTCAATCCTTCCGATCGTCGATCCTTCCAATCGTCGATCCTTCCGATCGTCGATCCTTCCGATCGTCGATCCTTCCGATCGTCGATCCTTCCGATCGTCGATCCTTCCGTTCCGTCTTATTTCATAGTTAATCTCATCCAGCGACTGTATCAGGTCCATGTCGGTCGTGTTCGTGAACGGTTCGAATCTTCCAGATGTCGTGTAGTTCTCAGCGACCCTGTGGATTTCCGCGCACACATCAGACCTTAGATTTTCATGAGCCATCTTGATCAAGAAAGCTACACGGGAAAAAATTACAAAAAACATTGAAATCAAAATACCAATAGGTTAGTTATTTGTCAAAGTATTGTGACATATCGGAAACGACTCACCGACGATCGCGTAATATATATTGTATTACATAATACTTATTGGATTCACTCGGGGGATGTTTGATCTAATTGTAAGCGTGAATGTTCTATTAGACCTCTATTAGAGAGAATGCTCTAATGCTCTATTAGAGATCATCACTGCCTTAATACTGCCATCAGTATGACTAATTTCCCTCATATCTTTGCCGCTACGTTCGGTAGAAATCCTATTTAGGAACCTAATTACAACCTCCTTCGCTCCGAAAGGAATTTTAGCCTTGTGGCTCTGAGTCTCCATCTCGGCTTTTATGGCCTCAATCATGCGTTTAGCAACTTCTGCAACATCTCCCTCCAAATTTAGTTTCCGAATTGCCTCCGATGGCAATGTCGACGGAACCTCCACCACCTCCCCCAGCCCGTCAATCCTCTCAGTCTGAGATGACGACCCCACTGGCTGAGACAACAACCGCAGCCTTCTCGCCCTCTTCATCACCTGTACCATGGATGACTGTTGACTCAGCGAGCCACCACCAGCGTCATCACTGTCGCCAGATTTCTTTTTGTTACTCATCTCAACAAATTATTACAAAGAAAGACAAGAGAATAAACAGGAATATAAATACAATGTGAAATGAATATCAAAGTTCAAAAAAAAAAATTAGTGGAATCCATCAATGAAATGAAATGAAATCATTAGTGGAATCCATCAATGTGCCGTACCCACCGTTCTACTTTCGACGCTTATTTGTGATCTTTTATAAAATTCACACTGGTAGCTGATGGCCCTATGGTTAGCAGTAATCTTGAGATATTTCTTACAATTAAAGCATTAATGCTTATCACTTTCTTCCTTTCACCTTACATTTACTCGTTCGATGGCCAGCAGCACAATATCCACACCTCTCCTCATTATTACAGTTAGTGGACATACTCATATGTCGGACGGAGTATCATTCACTAATATTACACGCCTATAACCCAAATAAACATGCCCAAGTTCATGCACCCTCTCACGTGTACTCGCACTCACCATAATTAATACCTTGCGTAATCCCGCATTCATCCCCATTCTAGCGAAACTAATCACTAATCACATTCTTTACCTCACTTCCTTCACTTATCAAGGATGCTAACTCCGGATTCTGAGACAACAAGCGCTGAACCGAATATCCCTTACATACTTCCTATTCCACTCCCAAAATGGTTAAGACTGCCATTAGTGTCTCAGGCCTCCTTACGTTCAAATCCCTACACTTGCTTACACACTTAGTAAATTTACTTAGATTCATCCCGTCACTGCATTTCACTATCACTTTACCTCCAGTACCCTCTCTAACCGACTCCATCCTAATACACGTCTTCACCGGACTCACGACCTTTTTAAGTTTTTTTGATAACAGACGCTGCACTGACCTCCTCACTACCACTGCCAGTCACCACGGCAGCGAAAGACAAGGTTGTTTCCCACGGTTCCCGTAATATGTCCGAATAGGCGAAATATTTTGAATAATTTCTGAAAAATACTTTGGGCCAATTTTATGCGGAAAAATGTGAATTAAGTTAGTTATTTACGAAAAACACATTTATGTTAAATTCTGAGACAAAAGATTTTTAAAACATTGTTTCCCACGGTTCCCGTAATATGTCCGTATAGGCGAAATTATTTACAGTATTCAATAACTTCTCACATGACCGACTTTGCTCATCAATTATCTTCGCAAGGGCATGGTTCGATTCCAATAATGCTCTATTATAGTTAACGACCGCCTCAATGCTGGCATCAGTTTCACCACCTTCCCTCTCACGTCCGTCGCTACACTCTGAAGATACCCTGTTCAAAAACTTGATGATCACCTCCTTGGCTCCAACTGAAATCTTTGACTTGTGGCTCTGAGTCTCCAAACCGGCCTTTATAGCCGTGATCATACGACTAGCTACCTCCACTAAATCACCCTCCACATTCAACCTTCGTATCATCTCCGATAACGATGGTGATACAATTTCTGTGTCCTCCTCCTCTACGTTGATCTTCACAGGTTGAAACGATGCCTAAAGCCTTCTCGCCCTCTTCAAATCCTGTACTACAAAGAATAACGGTTGACCAGACGAGCCCGCATCTGGATCTTCACCATCACCAGATTTCTTCTTATTACTCGTTTTATTTCAAAATCAGAACTAAGACAAAAGAAAATAAAGAACAATGCAAAAATTAGATTAAACATTTAACAAAAAAAAAAAAAAAACCCTCCGGAAAATTTTTCCACCAAAGTAAAATTAAACACTACAGTCAATACGGTCAAAATGTTATAAAGTTCATAATAAATCAATATCCTTATATCACTAAAAACACTTAATCACTATATATAGATTCGTTTTCCGCCGGAAAGAAACCCGAAAAATTCAAGGTTCAGATTGGAAAATTATACAAACGTTGCACAATATATACATATACATATGTATAATATATACACGAAAAGCTCACACTGAAGCTTCGGTGAACAAGGATGGGCGCAGAATGTGATATTTAAAATTGTGAATGCGAAATAATTTGACGCCGAAGAATGCCCCCCTTAATGAAGTATATTGTTTGCGAGCTTTTGAAATTGCGCTTAATTTCAGATTGGGGTTGAAATTTTCAGCGCTCGCAAACATTGTATAATTCTAGTGTATATTACATTAACGCGGACAAATATTTATTCGACGTCCAAAACATTAGCGATAATTAAAACATTTTCAACCTTTCGGGGCCGACTTGCGTGCTAAATTTATCCAGAATATATATTAAATATATATTATATACATTTAATCTTTAAGTAAAATTACGTCACCGTATTCTTCGGAAGAAATAAACGGCTCATATTCATTCGGAACCGAATAGAAAATGGTGACAAATTGTTTAGTTAGTTTAGAATTCCAAAAGTGGTCAGTAAAAAATGAAAAATGTATCAGAAATTTATTATCAACTTGATCAGAAACTTGTTCTAAATGATCAGAAAGTTATTCATTTTTTATCTGTAAATTATTCATTTTTTAACAGTAAATAAATTTTTTTATCAGTAAATAAATCCTTTTTGATCAGTGCTTAATTTAAAAAAGATTTTTTTTAAGCAAACCGAAACGTTCCTTGGGTTAGGTTAAATAAGATTTAGATTACTATAATAGCGGTTTCCAAACTTGCCTACTGGAGCCATTAATAGAGGTCCCATTAAAAGAGGTCCGAAAAAACGTAAAATATAATATAAAAAATAAAAACGGACAACACCGACAATTTTCTGACTTTAAAAATGAAATGATCATTTAGTTTAATAACTGACCATTCAGTTTAATAACTGATCATTTATTTTAATAACTGATCAAAAGTTGAATAAGTAACTGATCATTTAGTCCAGCGTTTCCCAACCTGTGGTACGCGTACCACTGATGGTACGCGATTTAGTCTAATAACTGAGTATACGACAACTGATCACAGCGTAACGATCATTTAGAACAGTCATTGACACTTTCGAAATATTTACCGATAAGTTCAACAAATTACACGCCATAGAAAATTCGCCCATTCGAGAAATATTCCATTTTCGGCTTAATACATTTTTTCGCGGATTGTATCTCTGGTGTAAAACAAAGTTTGGAGTAAATGCGAAAAGTTGCACAATCGACAAACGGACGATTGTTATAGTTAGGTCTTGCATGCGGTTTTTGCGGCTTTGTCACAGTTTTGGCTTTACATTCCGCAACATGGCCTCGCCATTGCGAAATGAGACCGCCATACTTAAAATTAATGAGCGAATGGCGGTTTTGTTTCTTTCTGGCCGAATTAATCACACGTTTTCTGTATATGTTTCGAGATCGAATGTAATTAAAATGTTTGCGTGTTGTGTGTTCGAATCGGTGGATTTCTTAGAAATGTAAATTTCGGATCGGTGAAAGAATGGTGTTTGTGGAATTAATGGAAAGTTGATGTGTTTTTATGGAGTGGTACTTAAAAATTGCGTCATGGTATTGTTTGATTATTTGAATTTTTATATTATGTTCTATGACTCATGAAATAGCAGCGATATTGACCGTTACGTTGGTCATCGGTGGCCGGAAATTTATTTTTTGTCACTAAAATTTAAATTTTTCGTATCATCGGTTAAGTTCTATTAAATATGCATTTCTCACTTATTACATTGTTAAAATTATTTTGAATTGTTGTCAAAATATATATTACCTTTACGATGAAAAAACGAATTTTGCGGTAACCAGTGCTTGACAAGGGGTAGCGGTCAATACTAATGAACTAATCAATATGGCACATAACGTCTTAAAAACAATAATAAAAAGCTTGAAAAAAAAAAAATTATAATGTATACTTCTAGTTTATTACTTTGTTGTTGTTGAAGCTACTATATATAATTGTGGTTAAATGGCTTCAAAATGAAAAAATAAAGTTTTTTGGTGATGAGGTATAGCAGTCGATACTGATTGATATGGCATATAACGTTAAACAACTAACGATCGTTTAACAAAAATCATTCAAAAACATCTTTTAAATATACAGTTTTTACTTATTACTTACAATAGTTAAAATAACTTCAATCACACTAGGATTGCGGTCAAAATGATTTCACAATTAAAATAAACAACGATATTTTCCTGTCATCAGTACCCAATACGATACAGCGATCAATACTAGTAAATATGGTATACAACGTATTGAAAAAAACAATAGGATTATTCAATAATAAATAAATTTCGAATATATAGTTCTTAATTATTACTTTGTTGTCAAAATACTTCAATTTTTTCACAATGAGAAGAAAAAGTTTGATGGTCACCAGTAACCAACATGATTCAGCAGTCAATACTAGCAAACTGATAAACATGACATATAACGTGTTAAAAAAAAAAAAAAATAATTTAACATAAACAAACACACAAATTTAGCACTTGAAACAAGTTTACGATAACGATAACTCATACGTTATCTCCGGTATTTATGAACGTCACAAAGTCTGGACACTTTTTCCAGCGAATGTATGCAAGTGAGCGTCGCGAATGCACATTATGCAACTGGGACCTAATTATCTTACACGACTGCACCTAAATGTGACAAACATACACATTTTGCATCGCACAAAAGTGCATCCGAAACGTAATATGCAAATATGGAAAAAAATAAGTTTCGAGTTTGTCGCGCGGTCGATTCCGAAGGGACTTACGTATTATCTACGTGGTGCTACGTTGTAATTAACGTTGGAATTACACAGGTATTTTTGCTTTTTCATAATTTATTATTTTTTTATATCCGACGGGTAATTATGTTGATACTGCGGTTTTGAAGTGTCTGGCTCTTTCGGTGTAATGTCACTTAGTGGCTCAAAAAAATACCAACATTTTTTGATTATTTTTTTATATTACCCTAAAGTTTATTTAATTTTTTTTTTCGTCGATTTTTGATTTAATTAACTTAACAATACAATTGGACATTTTTTGCTCGGGTACTTAATACATAGGTCCATTTACTATGAATCATTTTGATACATAATTTTTTTTTCCTTGTTTGTTTATGTTTACTTTACAAATTTTCCAAATAAACAACTTTTCATACTTTTTTTACTATGTTTCGATATCCTTTATAATTTTGAATAAATTGAACAATTGTGAATTACTGGTAAAGGCAACGAGATTCATTTCAGTTACGATTTCCTAGGATAATCATTGAAAAGTGATCACTTACATCAAGGTCACCTGATAAGACAATTTTATATTCAGTTTCCAAATATATAATCAATAACTTACATTGATTTTTGAAGTTTTTCTTCAAAAATATTGAAATTTCAGATACAAAAACCCCGAAATGATTCAACCCAGTTTCATTCATCTTTTTATTTCTCATCTTCACACATACATTTCATTTGACCTAGATACAAATATTCATACATACTTTTTCAATATCTTCGACTATAATACATCTCCAAACATTAAAAAATATGACAAATTATTAAATACACAACATGTTACGTAACAAACGGTGTAATTTTCGTGAGTCACCCGTTACACATGTAAAGCGACAGCTAGATAGACGTCCATTGAAAAGACTCGTGATATGGAACACTCTTACACACAATAAACCGAGTACATGTACCATCTCGCGAAACTACCATTTTACCACTCGTATCATACGTGTGCTGCGCAAATTTTCACGACATTCATCTTGCGAAATTTCCGGTATATATACCGTGTGAATGGTTCAGTTCCAAAGAGCGACAAGTACGCCCGATCCTCTTTTTACACGGGGGATACGTTCCAGAGACTACCGTGTAAATAAAAAACCGTGTTAAAAAAATGTATGGTGACCATATAAAAATTGGAGATAGGTTCCATTACTATACTTGAATAGAACTTCCATCCAAATGTAATGATTACATTAATAAATTGATAGTTTTGTCGTGATAAATATATTATTATAGTTCTAATCGACCATTAGAGTTAAGTGACAAGCGGTGCAGTCAATAATAAGGGATGTCCAAATTTTTCAAAAGTTATAGAAAAATCATCAGAACTTCTTATGTTACAAATAAAAGTCGCGTTTCGAAACTATTCGTCTAAAATTAGCGAAATTCTAAGTATAGGTATCCCCCGATTTACGCAGTAGATACGTTCCGCGAAAACACGCATAAATTGAAATCGCGTAAAAAAAAGTGTATGTACCCATACAAAAAAATGAGATCGATTCCAGGGCAATCAAAAAACGCGTAAATTGAGATATGAAGTCTATACTAAATGGGAAGATTGGTTCAGGAAATCGCGTAAAAAAAGTCTACCAAAAAATAAAATAAAATATAATTAAATTAAATTAAAAACGAAATATGATAAAATCTCATCTTATAAACTTTAGCAACAGACGGCACTTTTTCTTTTTGTAAGCGATCCAAAATTTCGATATTTTTTTGTAATGATATGACTTTTCTCTTAACCAGCAGCTTTTTAGCTTCGTTTGACATTGTAGGGCTGTATTAAAAATATGTTTTAGTGAAAATATACTGCAAATGAAAAAAAAAACCAAATAATATGCAAGTATTTTTATAATTTAATAATAATAATAATAATAATAATACTAATAAAAACATTTATTTAAATAAAAAAAATACATAAACATAATACATACTTGAATATAAATACAAAAATACCACCCTGGCATGACAGGTTTCCCCAAACCGCCAATGTGGTAAAAAAAAGAAATACAAAAAACAAAATAAAATATAAACATTCATATAAAGCAAAATATTTAAAAAAATAAAATAAAAATACAAAAAAAAAACTATCACACACATCCGCTCATACAATCACTCACACAAAAGGTCCAAATTTCTCCTGACAAACACGTTCAACTCATTCACACGAATCTGGAACAAGTCAAGACGCTCACCAAGCACATTAAACATCCGAACAGCCCTCGGTACATACGAGTCCCTGAAAGCAGACGTCCTAGCCCAAACAGGCAAAAAAAGTTGATATTTGTATTAAAACCCATTTGCGGCACAGGTGTCCACATGGACACACAATTTTTCTTCTTGGTGTGCCAAGGTTTTTTTTTGTTTTAAAAATAATTTCTTTTCTTTTAATATGTTCAGCATGGTAAATGAACACAATATCTGAACTTTAAATTAAAATATTACTTTTACTTTCTTAGAAAATAGCCGTGTCCAAATGGACACGCTTGCCACTTAAGGTTTGTTTTTAATTTTTACCATAAATCATTAAAATATAATAAAACGTTATTATATTCAAAATTATTTATTTTTTTCAAATTTTAACAGTATGATCATTTTTGAAACATATGATACATAAGCCAACATCACATTTTCCACATTGAGTTCTTACTGCCGAAGATTGTTTTTACAGTAGAACCCAGTATTATCTTCTGTTAGTTGTCTAACTCTTACATGTGCAGTTGCTTGTAATTGTCGATGATTTAAATTTTCAATAGTTCCGCCATAATCCTCATCTCTCGAATCTTCGTCTGTTAAAACTGCAAGATCTGGTGGTGCTATAGATAGATCATATTCGGTAACGTGTTCATCATCGCTATTTTCATATAGTGCATCTAATGCATTATTTATTAGTGTCTCTCTTGCAACATCATTAGACATATCCCTAAAACTGAATAATAATAATAAATCAATAAAAAATATTTAAAATAAAATATGTAAATAAATTTGTAGTGCTTAGAGTGATTACGTTAACATAAACACATGTTTACAATTCATTTAATGAAAGAAACAAGAAGAATAATCTTCGAATCAATATTATCAAAAAAAAAATACTTACGTAAAATTTGAGTCCATGTTTTCTCGTCGGTACAATCGTCTCGTCACTTTGAAATCAGATATTATTTTGATTGAATTAACCAGCGCACCAAAATGACATCTAAGTGAAGCAACGTACTTATGTCAAATGATAAACGTAAATTAAAAATAAATTGGATATACCGATTGACAATTTTTTCATTAAAACTGACAACAATAAATATGTGTCCAAATGGACACATGTGCCACTAACGTTAGCAATTGGGTTCGGCACTAACGAGTTTAATAAAAAAAATTGTTTGCTTGACCGCGTTAAAGTGAAATCGGGTAAAACTAGTACCGCGTAAATCGGGGGATACCTGATGGTACCGGGGGGTACATATCCAAAATCATATAGACAAGGAGATATCTTTGTTCGACGTCTGGTCGTCACGAAACCACACACCATACCAGGTGACAAAGGTAATTGTCCGAGTCCTGGCGATCCTGCAAATCCTCTTATCCTGGCCACCAGCACACCCTGGGGAAACTTTGCTCCATCCGATAAATACAATCTGGTCGTTAATCCGACGTCGGTTTAATATGGCGCCCCACATGTTCATAGCTCTTTACTATACCCAGATAAAACATCGGTTTATTTTTACTCAAAAGGACTTTTGATCTGAAATTCGATTATTATATTAATCGCGTTTTTTAAACTATAATGGAACGCGTTTCGAATATGGAAATTGAAATTTTAACTTTTATAAAAGCGAGGTGAACGATGTTGCGTAAATGGAAAAAATAGAACACGCGTTATAATTATTTTATGATCGGCGACAAATTGCGGGAAACGAGGTTAAATTTACGTAAATCAAATAAAAATTTTGATTATGAAAAATAAACAGACTTTGGAGGCGGAAAGGTAGAAAATGTAATGAAAAATTAACGAAGTTCACTGAGTTAATATTTCAGCAAATTATGAAAGTTGACAGGCACATGTTGAAGGTTCGTCGCAATTTCGGTAACGAAAAATTCTTGGAAAATGTGTTCCATCGATAAAACATTGTAACAATTTTAGATTTATTCTAAAAATACGATAACACAAGTATGTAAAATTGACCTTTTTGAAAATTGTTTGTTTGAAAGGTATTTATTTTAGACAACTTTTGGGTGCTGAATTCAAATATGGTATTTGTTTTTTTCTATCATGTAAAGTTTTTTAAAAATAAGAAAGATAAAGAAAATCCTTTTTACCGAAATTTTGAGTTTAAAAAAACTATAACTTATGAACATGGCACCCTATCTAAAAATCCCTTGATTTCATCTTACAATTAGATAATATTATAAAAAATATTTTTTGTAAATTTTAACAAAATCGATTACGTAGATCTTGAGATATCTTGTGCACCAGATTTTCAAAAGAGAGTCATTTTTAATGCCTCATATCTCTGTCATTATTTTATTATTTTTTATTCGTTATTATTTTAAATTATTCATAAAACTACTTTGTATATGTATAAAATAAAATTTATTTTATTATATATACGTAAAGCTGCGCCAATTTTATTTTTTTATTTTTATGCTTATTTTTCCGATCGGGAAGGTGATATAATCCCTTAAAGATTTGAAAGAAAAGATTTTGATAAGTAAACTATAATATTATACTTTCTTACCGACAAACAAACTCCATTTATTTTATCACGTTTAAGGGCTAAATGACATATAAAATGACATTGATTCACATTTCACTACACATTTTTGATAACTACTCTCAAGTAAAGTACATAGATGCCGAAAGTGAAAAATTTTATAATAGCATCTTGGAATATGGGTAGAATTTATTAAGATTTCGAAAAAACCGTACGTGACAGATTTATTTTATTTTTTTTCCATTACTTTGCACCTCAAAATCTATAAGAAATCATCATTAAATTTCAGACAATTTTACCCATGCATACCTGTGTAATTATATTTGTTTTATAATTAAAAAAATATTCATATTTTCTTTAAGTCTCGGCTGAATATAAATAAATTGAAAAATTGATTTTTTTTTTCTAACAAACTTCGCGAACAAACATCGAAAAATCTATAGAATTTTTTTCCACATTCCATCTCCAAAAATCCCATGTCTAGCCGTCAACAATATGAACTTTCATCGAGACGATTACTGCGAATATATGGCGGCCGTAAAACGAAAAACTTTTCAAATATGCACACTCACCACTCGCCTAGTCGAACCCTTACAACTAAGCAATGATATTCATTTTTACTCTTAATTTTTTTCAGCACTTTTTCTCCATTCATTCCTTTCTCTCTTCACTATTTTCGGTTTAATAACAAAAGTTGCCCGACGCCGATGTAGAGTCTTTGACCTTAATCGACTGTTTGTAAGTAGATGTCTTTGGCCGTTTGTATGGAATTTTTATTTCGACTCAAAAACATCGAAATGTTGTATTAAATGTATTATTTTCGAGATTTAAATTATATTTTTGTTGAGTCATAATTGTTATGCGTTGTTTGAGAAATTGCATAGTTCTCGTATGACGCAAAAAGGTTTTTCGTCGTACGCGTCATTTGATGTTGTTTTATTGATGTTTTTCAAAACTAAAAGCATTCACTAGCTAAAATTTGAACATTTTTTTTCATTTTTTCCTTTCTACCTAAAAAAACTTTAGACTTGTTGATAACAATCAGAACTCACAACTAAAAAAAAAACCCAAACTTTATCTAACCATTGACATTTCAAAGCTCATGAAAAGAAAAGGATATGGAAACGAAGATAATGAAAAGAAAGTAATCTAAATTTTGATAAAAAAATATCAACAAAGTGTCGTCTTACTTCACAAACGACGCAGTTTTTTTGCATCGTACGTAAACTAAGCAATTTTGTAAACAACGCGTAATATCATCACATATAATTTAACATTCTATGAAGAACAAGATCTTTTCAAAATTTCATATCCATCATGAATCAAAACTAATAGAGTTGTGATTCATTCTTAACTGATCGATTCTTAACTGATCGATTCTTAACTGATCGATTCTTAACTGATCGATTCTTAATTGATCAATTCTTAACTGATATTTTGACATAAAACTAATTAAAATTTTAATATAATATAATATTATATAAACATCATCGTAAGGGTTAAGCAAATTGAAATTTCTCAAAGTGTGGCGCGCATACACAATAAGCGTTCATTACACTGCACATACACACGCATTAAATGTACTTGTACTCGACTTATTAAATGGAAAACGAGCAGTTTTTTTTCTCAAGGAAAATCCTTATATTACGAGAGTCGTATAATTTTTATTTCCCATCTGTAGTATAGGCGAGTTCTTGGAACGTGCCCCCCTTCATATTGCGTTATTATTACACGTTTATTGTACGCGTAATGATATTTCGCACGAAATACGTTTCTCAGATGCGTCATTGTGTGAATGTGATAATTATATATGGGGAGATGGCGAGTTGCGGAATATGAGTCTTATAGTATGAAAGGAATTGCTACTGAAAGATGCTTGGAGTCGTTTGATTTTTCGAGTAAATTAGAGCTTTTTGTATAGAGATATATTTTTGATAGAATATTATTTTGGAGGATGTTAGTTTGAAGTGATTTATAGTTAAATAATTATTTCAAATATTAATCTTATTCAATTGTAATATTTATTATAGACTAGCGGCTTGTATCGATTGTAATTATTGTCACGATCAATCGTGACGTCGGCATATCATATTATAATTTGTATGGCAATCAATAGAAAAAACTGAAAAAAACCAAAATGCGAAACGATACTAAGAAAACTGAATGCTTCTATAGTTTCTTCGGATTTCAGAGCACATTTTTGCCAAATTTAGTGAAGATTCGTCTATGGTTTAGGAGTTTATTGGATACTATACATACATACACCGTTTGAGTTTTATATACACGTGATCCTTTTTTTACGCAGATTTTTCATTTTAATACGGTATAAAAATAATAAAAATATATATTATTATATCAAAATGGTAAGATTCGATGCAGACCAGTATATTAATATAATTATATGTATGTAATTATAGTTATTAAATTAAAAAAATTTGATGCTTTTTAATGATTTTATATTGCGAAAATTTTTCACATTACACATTTTTTATAAAGTACATTTAGATGGAAGTTCTATCCAAATATAGTGTTGGAACCTATCTCCAATGTTTGTATGGCCACCATACATTTTTTTACACAGTAGTCTCTGGAACGTATCCCCCGTGTAAAAAGAGGATTGAGTGTCTATAAATTAGAATCAGTATACGATATATTTTTGACATATAATACATACTATACATATTATACATATACATATTATACATATTATACGTCAAAAGTATAAATAATGTATCATTTAGTTTGATACATAATAAAAATATATTGAAGATATCGAGTTTCTTGCAAGAAATTGTACTTATTAAAAAAAAACGGAATTGTAGAACTTTAGCTTTAAAGTTGTAAAATTCAAATATACGTACATATTTCTGGCTTATAGTTCGGAATTCACTTTGGTCACATGAATGGCGCATAATTCTCTAAAGCTCTTGCAATATTTCACGCGACCTTTTAACGGCGGGTTGTTCGCAAATTCGAAACGGGTGCCCTTTCCACCTAATCGATCACTCACTTCGACCACCAACATTAATTTTTACTACGTATTATACCATTTATAGACTTATAAATATTATTGAAAAATTTTTCATAATACCAGGATAACTTTGCACAGCGGCGATATCGTAACCAATGAGGTTAATCCGAGGTGCGATTATTGCTAGTTGAATACCAGGATTTTATTAAAAAAAATTATTAGTAATAATAATAATAACAACAATTATAATAATAATCATCATCATGTATTCAATAAGTTTTTTTTAATATTTGTAGCATTTTTATTAATAATATAATAAGTGTTTCATATTTATGTTAGGTCAAACATAAATGAAGTCAATATTTACGTGTTATCGCATATTCCGCTGTTCAGATCACTGAACACCCGGATGAATCCGGAAGTTTCGGATGGAGTTGTTTGCGATTGATAACAGTTCGTTTTAATTATTGATTTAATATTATATAAATATTCAGGGTCAATGACACCTCGTAGTATGGCGCTCTGTCCGGCGTCGATTGTAATTGTCGTAATTGTGATAATTGCGACAATTATAATTCGGCAAAATCGCGATAAAAACAAATGAATGAATTGACAAGAAAGAATTAATGATAAACAAAATATTGCGTAAGTAATCAGTAGACGTCTGATCATTTTTTATATTTGATTATGCCAGCAGATGGCTCGGGATTGATCATAAACAAGTGTGGTCAAGTTAACGATTCGGGGTATTTTTTATGAAACAGAGTCGGCATTTGCGAGTGACATTTGACTATCATCGCGAACAATTCTATCTGAGATGAGCCAGGAAAAATGCGAACAATAATGTTACGATTCACGAGCCTATTATAAAAGCTGTGTAAAATCGGCTCGTAGACACAGTACAATTTACGCAGAACCGCTGCCTGATTGTTGTCCGCGTTGATAGATTATAAGTTAAATATAATAAAAGTTGTTAAATACTTAGAGTTTTAATCTATATATATCAACGTGTAAATAATTTGTTCGCCCTTACAAAGCGAATAAAACATCCGCGAAAAACGCAAAAAATATTGAATTTTTTGTAAAATTTAACATAATTTGTTTATATATTGTTCTTCCTTGTTGGTGTTATTATTAAATTTAGTTGTTAAAAGCCATCTGTCAAATATGACAGTTAACGCGTCTTATGATATAGATAGGGAAGGCTAAGAAAGACTTGCTGATACAAGAGTGTCGAAATGTGTTTAAAAAGGACATTGAGAATTACACATGGAAAGCTCAGCTTTCTAAATCATAAGAGATCTTATTTTAGAAGATGAGAGTCAAAAAGTTGCTAGTTGAAAAAATAATTTTGATACGGATGTCAGATGTTGCTTCATTTTTGTTTAAATTTTACAAAAAATGCAAGATTTTTTTGCGTTTTTCATGAAAAATTTTATCATACAAACGTTGTTTGATATAAAACTAAATATTAGCTATACACATCTAACATAGATAGAAGAAAAATTGTTTTTTTTTTATATATTTGTCTCAATACGACGAAACCGTAAATATTTTGAACTATAGAATAAACTCCCAATTTTTCAAAACATACTTCCGTTTAATACTCAACGGATTTACTTACGAATAATTTATTCGTATAACAAACAAAATAAAGTCACAAACCAACAATCATCACACAAATCCGAAACGTGACCCCAGATACAAAAACGGAAAGAATCTCCCGTCTTCAGAGGAAGGGAACTCTTCTCGACCACAAACGGAATCCGCAGGACCAAACCCAAGGTACAAAGACCCCCAAAAAAGGTACGGGCAACGTTCGGGGGGTAAGGGGAAGATATGGGGGGGGTTGGGTTCTGTTTTCCATTAAAGGTCCACCCCGATGCCCCGGGGAAGTGGCCAAACACGGTGTGCGCCGTTTGCTCAATTTGCGGCGAAATTTTGCGCACCCTTTTAATGAAGTTTCCATATTTGCGAGAGGCCCTAATTCGGTTTTTGACATGCGAAAAAATGTATATCGCGATAAAAGTGAGCGGCTGCGGGTTCGATGCTCTTAAAATTTCAGGCTGTTTGCTTAGAGTCCGGTGGTGCCCAACCTTTTTCGACTCGCGTACCACTTGGTAGAAAAAATGATCAGTAAAAAATTGTTAAATGATCAGTTAAGTTAGGTTAGGTTAGGTTAGCTTACTACTACGTGTGACTACATTGAGACTTGATCCAACAAGTTCAAACAGCTTTCCACGTGCACAGAACCGAATAACAACCATATACTTTGTGGACCATTTATTTTGAAAGTGGTGCAAGTCCATTTTTGAAAAAGAAATGAGATATCCCGTAATTCATGCTTAGTTTAATGTAAATTTTTTATGTATAATTAGTCCATGTTTAATTTCTTAAAAAATTCCCATGTTTTGTACAGCTTAAAATCGGTCGGTAAATGAAATTGTATAATCATTGATTTTGAAAGTGGTGTAAGTCCAATTGACACCGGTAGGTGGCTCTGCAGGTGATATGTGTACAGGAAAAAAATCGAAATTAAATACAGGCCGTAGAAAATTACGCTAAACTGCACCACTGATTGTATTTCATGAAATTTGTTATTGCAAGCAAAGGCATAGTAATGTTTTTGGCAACCTCGCTAAATATAAAATTTGCGCCCTTGTATTCTTTTTTTTATTAAATCTAAAGATTTTTTTTAAATTCAAAATTATTTATTGATTAATTATATAAAAATTGTAGTCAAAATTAAATTATAAAAATAAAAAAAGGATTATTTTATAATATACGACAAACAACCACCGAGAGAAAAATCTAGCTCTACCACAAAATTTATTCCAGTCTAATAAATTTTCTAATTAAAAGGCTAAATCTCGCTGTAAAATCAGACAAAAAAAAACAAATGTCAATTCATAATATTTTTTGCAAATTTTAACAATCACTTATAATATAAACAATTTATATATTGATATAAATTGTTAATTGACTATTGAGTCAAAATTGTAATGTTAAATTTAGCGAATTTTTTTATGTCGTACCACAGGTTGGGAACCGCTGGCTTAGACGGTTATGTTTCGTGGAAGGTTTATGTTTGTACTGTGAGATGATGTTTTTTTTGATATTTTAAGTTTAAATGTTAATTTGGAAGTGTTTTATAATTGTGCTTCCAAGAAATGGAATTCAAGGATTTTTCAGTAATTAATTTCTGTACTAGTATTAGCATTTCTGTTTTCAGTAGTTAATATAAATGGATTTTATTTACGATAAAAAAAAATCTATTTACACATACATCAAATTATATGATCAGTAATTGGATGTAATTGGGTATGATTGATTTAAGATCATTTGACAATGGGGAATTTCATTATTTAGATTCTTTGACAGAACCTTCACCGTATAATAAAAATGTTCATACTTTACAAGATATCACGATACCGCTGTGAAAACTATATACAAGTTTTACAGGTTTGCACTCCAAATTCAACCTTTTACTAATCAAATTCAGCATCTGTCAAATCAAATTCAATCATTTACAAATCAAATTCAACGTCTATGAAATGAAATTTAATCATTTACAAATCAAATTCAGTCTTTGTCAATTCACACACAACCAGTGGCGGCTTGTGAAAATTTGTAGTGGAGGGGCTGCAACAATGAAATTCAAAATAGTACACATGTTTTCATGTAAAAAATACGAAAACGTCATCATCAACACATACAAAAATCAAAATATGTATTGCATTTATACACCTATACAAGACGAATATAAGAATTTAAAAAAAAATTTATACAGGGAGGGCTGCAGCCCCGCAGCCCATTAGGACGAGCCGCCACTGCACACAACCATTTACCAATCAAATTCAGCGTCTTTCAAATCCAATTCAATAATTTAAAAATCAAATTCAACTATTTTCATTTTGTTGTAGTAAATTGTTGAATTTGAAGGGCCTGTATTTAATTGATCAGTAAAAAAATACTATTTTGATCAGCAAAAACAAATTATATGGTTGTTATTCGGTTCTGTGCACATGGAAACCTGTTTGAACTTGTTGGATCAAGTCTCAATGTAGTCACACGTAGTGGTAAGCTAACCTAACCTAACCTAAACCTAACCTAACCTAACCGAGGTTGTGAGTCCGGCATCGACGGGCATCAGGATGGAATCGGTAAGGGAGGGCACTGGAGGAAGGGTTATTGTTAAGTGCAGTGACGGAAAGAATTTAAGTAAATTTACTGAGTGTTTGAGGAAGTGCAAGGAATTGAATGTAAGGAAGCCTGAGCCACCTAAGGCAGTGTTGACTGTTTTAGATGTTGAAGCGGAGGAGTGCAAGGAGGGTCTAGTCCAGCGAATGTTGGCTCAGAATCCTGAGCTAACATCGCTGGTTCCCGAAGGCGGCAGAGTGGAGGAGGTAATAAGGGTAGTACGATTCACGCGAATGGGAGCGAACGCAAGTTTAAGAAGAGTAAAGAATGGAGTAAAAAAGAATGGTAAGTGTCAGTGCGAGAGAAAGGATGAATGAGTTGGGACACATCTATGTCGGATATAGACGTGTCAGAGTGGTTGACGACACGCCGCTTCTGCAGTGTTATAAGTGTTTGGGATTCGGACACATTTCCAGCAAGTGCATGAATGAGGAGAGGTGCGGTTTCTGTGCTGGTGGCCATAAGAACGAGTGGAGTGTTCGATGAAGAACAATTGTGAGAAGCATGAATGCCACAATTGCTGGAAGTACCTAAAGGTCAAGGCTAATCATAGGGCTACCAGCTACCAGTGTACATTTTACAAGAGATCGCAAAGGATTGTTGAGAGTAGAACGGTGGCTATAGCACGCTAATGGCTTCCTCTAGCGCAGTTTGCGTTCTGGGAGCTATTGGTTGCTTGCAGTGGAACTTGTGGAGGTTTCAGACAGCAACTGTGGAGATGTTTCGGAATAAATTTGGCGTAGATATTGCTCTTGTTCAGGAGCCTTACACTGGGACGACGGGAGTGGTTAGGGCCATTAGGGGTGCCAGGGTATTCCAGATCGGTTCTGCGTCGCGGGTTGCCAAGGCTGCGGTGGTCGTATTTAACGATATGATCACTGGTACTCTACTTGTTGGCCGTTCGATCCCGAACAATGTGTTCGTAGAGTTTGTCCTTGAGGATAGACGGATTATTATTGCCTCCTGCTACTCGGAGCCTGATAGGGCCCTGGCATCCCTGGGCGATGAATTTGCTCATCTTGTTGGAGAGAGTCTATTTTTGGGTGGTGATCTGAATGCTAGAAGCATATGGTGGGGTGATCGACGAACTAATGCTAGGTGTTTGGATGTGTTTGATATGGTCTCATCTGCAAATATGCACACCTTGAATGTTGGCAATGTGCCGACATTCGAGGTTTTTCGTGCGGGACAATGGTGCAGGAGCAGAGTAGACGTTATATTTTGCTTGACAGAGATATGATGGATAAGATTGAAGAATGGAAGGTGATTGAAGATGAATGTGACCTGAGTGACCATAAGCCGATCTATTTTAAAATCGCTGATGGCCAGTTTTTGGCGAGCATATCATCGACTCGGCTCTATGACACTCGGAAGGCTGACTGGGATAGGTTTATGGTAGAGAATGCTAGTCGCGTGAAGTTTCTATTGAGAACTTCCTTAGAGTGACTGATGTGAGTGAACTTGAGGAAATGATTGAGAGCTGGATGACTGGTATTGGAATATCTTGTGATAAGTATAAGTATAAGGAAGATAAGGAAGGGGATTGCGAGAGCGAAGAATAAATGGTGGAATGAAGAACTTGCAAACATGAGGCGTTCAGTAAAGAGGATTGCTCGTGAGGCGTGTAGCGCCTGCTTGAGACTGGGTTGTTTTCCGCGTCTCTGGAAGAGATCGGTTGTTATTGTTATTAATAAGCCTGGCAAGGAGGACCTCTGTGATGTCAAATCATACCGTCCGATCGGCTTGCTTTCGGTTTTTGGCAAAACCTTGGAGAGATTGCTTTGTAATTGTTTATCATGGTTCCTCCACTCGGGGTAATTGTTGCATGCGGGTCAGTACGGTTTCACTCCTCAGCGGTCTGCTGAGGAAGCTCTCAATGCCGTCGTTGATGCCATAAGAGCTGGCCGTGATAACAATTTTTTACTGATCATTTTAGTTATTATTAACCAGCCAAATAACAAATAATTAGTTGCCAATTGGCCGTATAAAACCGTATATACGATTATTTGTAATTTGATCAAAAAAATATATGAAAAGATAAAAATAAATACAAAATAGGCAATAACTTATGAACGTTAGTGTACATTATCACATGCGGATTATTTTCACAATTAAAAATTAAAACCATTCGGTATTAATGATTTATCGCACTTTCGGTAAAAAAAAACAAATTTTTTTCACAACCCAAATGCAACAGCGTAAAATAAATCGTGTCAGGGGTAAAACCTAGACGAGGGGCGGGAGCTAAAGGGGGGTGGGGCGGGGCGGAACGGTGGATGGAAAAACGCGCGAAAATCGAGCGCGCACGGGAAAAAACAGCAATTATAACGGCCATAAACGGCGGAAATTTATTGCGACGCGCCGCGATCAATTAACGTACATTATTAACGCGCAGAAATGAAAAAAATAAATTTGTCGCAACGGCCGTAACGATTGTAACTACGACCATTTTCATTTCCTGTTTTTTTTTTCGCCTTTTCAATTCTCGATTTTTGGCGTTTTAATTGCGAAATTGATAATAAGCCGCAATCGAATGCCGTATTTTGATCAGAATCATTTCATGGGTTTTGTGCTTCAAATTTAACTTTTTTTTATAAATTGATTTCAACCATTTACAATCAAGGTCAACTATGCTTAGTGGCCTTTTTGATGTTCCAGCTTAGAAGAAAGAGATGTCCCAGAAACCTGTATCAGTATTAGTTAAACCTGTACCTGTATTAGTTACTTACTTGAATCACAGGAGGGTGACAGTTATGTTCGCTGGTGTTATATTGGAAAAGGTCACGTCAAGGGTATGAATACAGGGCTTCTATAGCGGGGTCACATTTTTGGAACGTTATTCTGGATGACCTACTGGTGAGTGACCTGTTTTCTAGCGTTGAAATTCGGGCTTTTGTGGATGATGTGCTTTTTGATATTCGGATGAAAGTTTTATCCAAATAAATTGACCTATCTTCAATTTTTATATGGTCACCCAACATTTTATTTTCATTGTAGTCTCTGGAACGTATCTCCCGCATATAAAGAGGATTGGGTGTATTTAAAAAGGGAGCAATATCGAAATCTCTTCAGGCTCGTTTCACGTTATTAAGACTTCAACAAGCCGGATATCGATATTATCAAAGTTCCATCTAAATATTATACATTGATTGAACCTATCGTCAATTTTTATATGGTCACCATACATTTTCTTTTCACTGTAGTCTCTGGAACGTATCTTCCGCGTATAAAGAGGATTGGGTGCATTTAAAAAGGGAGCAATATCGAAATCTCTTCAGGCTCGTTTCACGTTATTAAGACTTCAACAAACCCGATATCGATATTATCAAAGTTCTGAGCGTCCATAGTTTGTAAACAGATATTGTTGATGTTGGTGTCGTTTTTTTAATTGGTGCCACGTCTTGGGCTACGTTCTAAAACCCAACCCGAGGATACCCGTCCTGGAAGGAAGATTACGCGAATATTCCCGCCGACGATGGTTCGAGGACTATGATAGCCACCCTTAAAGTTGTGTATCCAAATTATTTAGGGATCAAAGGGCTTGCTCGGGGATGGGTAGCTGCGAAACTTCGGTCGCCGATATTGTTGTTTCCGCACACAGAAGTTGGGATGTTGGCGAAAATTCGACAACGTCCTCACTCCCCTCACCGCAGAACCACCCCTGTAACTCCTTAGAGGAGTTTGGGGTGGAAAAAAATCGCGAGTGGTCGGAAAAAAGTGGCTAAATACGAAGATGTTAAGCGCAAGCCCGAAGAACAATGGATTATGTAAAGCGCGGTGATTGGAAAGTTTTGTTTCACGATGGAAGTTATGGAAATCACCGGAGATTTTCGAACGGCGTATATATAATGTGGAGATGGAAGAGTGGTGTGTGTAAAAACGCGCTGACGTTTTCCATATTCCAAAAAACAAAGGGAGAAATGCCGGAGCGTAATGGAGTGATATCGCTTTACTCTTGGTGGGGTTCTTCAACTTTTTTTTTTCAACATCTATACAATGTGGTTTTGTAAAAATTGTATTTTATGATCTTCTTTAACTCGATATTTCATACAATATAAATTTAATCAATCGACATACACAAAAAAGTTGATATTGTAACCAATCGAAGATTTTATCTAACCAGGGCTGTACGAGTACACATAAAAATTTAATGAATTACTCCGACATGAGGTATTTTAGTAATATAAAATTTTCTCGCTAACGTTTAAAATTGATATAAAGTAATAGTCGGTAAATTTTAAAGCGAATACACAGCCTTAATTTTAAGACAGTCGGTATGATTCTGTTTTTTTAAATCTACTCGATCGTCTCAAATTTTATATTTAACCATTTGGCCAGAAAATTAGAGTTAATTTTCTCATTAATGAGTCGATTCCAAAAAATGGTTCCGATTACAAAGCCCTATCCATCGATCGCCATACAAATTATTAGGCTAGGCGTAAACTACAGATTTTTCGTCGGCCGATAGTTTAGTCGAGTTCTTAATCAGTATGCGAGTGCACAAATTAAAACGAGTCACTATAATTTGCGCACTTGCATACATTCCCATACTGATAAAGAACCCGACCAAAATTGTAATATGATATGCCGGCGTCGCGATTGATTGTGACAATAATTACAATTGATCGTCGAAGGTCGGTACATCAGTATGTGTTTTACGCATGTTTGAATCGGCCCTCCTTCCCCTCTCCCCTTCCTATGTACATCCTTTTACTTCAGTTGTTGTTTCAGTTTCAATTGTTCTATAAAAATGGCGGTAACCTCCTCGAGGTGTTCTCTGAGTGTCGAAAAACATTTGCCTATACCACCAACACCGGGAAAAAACCAGACAAAAAAATGAGACAGAGACAAAAACTGGTCATGAAAAAAAATTAGATGAAGAAAATAATCAGTTTTATGCCGGTTTTAGAGCCACACTGACTGTCGGCGCTAACAGGCCAATATGTATGTTTGCTAGGCAGTGTTTTAGAATAACACCGACCGCTCAGCGTTGACAGTCGTCAGCGCTGAGCCATACGCGACCATACGCGCGGCACTGAAGCGCTACCAAGCTCAGTTATCGTTACTGTGTCACGTAAAACGCACGAGTTACATCCCCAGGGTTGGGGGGTGGTTTTCAGAATAAAATGTCTCGAAGTTTTTCTTATAATGATTGTTTATTCGAACGAAGATAGGCGGAGACTGACTATCGCTTTGATAATCCCTCCTATTTATATGACATACATTGTGAAATACATTGCGAAATATTATGAAATACATTGTGAAATACATTGCGAAATACATTGTGAGGTCATATGTATATACATATATGTGATGGGGTCCGCCCATAACTCACGCGTTGATGAGTATGAGCTGTCAGCGCTGACGATCAGCGCGACTCTAAAGCATAAAACGAGTTGCCGCTGACAGCTACGCGCTGAGTTGTCAGCGCAGACGATCAGCGCGACTCAAAATCGGCCTTAGCCATAACACTAAACAAAAAAATAGAAAATAATTGGAGACGATTGTTTTTTTATTACGCCAAAACTCATAGTCATACTCATAGTCGTAATCGGTACAGCCCTACACTAAAATTTTCGATACGTTTCCAATCTGAAAACCCATACATAAGCCTACGACACCTATATAGGCCGCGTCCCACATTTTGAGAAGAGTCTTCCCGACGGGAGGCTATCATCTTTGGACGGATTCGATCCCACGGGATCGGAATCCAGGGATCGCCCGTTTCTTCACCAGAAAGCCAATAATATCCCACATAACGAGCAAACTATCGTATATTGCGCCATATTAAATGACGGATACAATACGCCGTACGATTCTCTATATACATAGTGTTAATGTGCCATTGAATTTATTTTTTATTTGTACTTTATGGGAATATTTCAGTTTTTTGTTGAAAAAATGTATGGCACTCTTTATACAATTTTAAGAATCGCTTGGATATGTTTGATATTATTTTTTTTTAATTTTTAAATAGAATACCTATTATTTAATATTTATATCTTCTATCGATCTAATATTGAATAAATTTTTTGTGTACCTTATGGAGAATCTGTCGTTTCAAAATGAAAAAAATATGACACAGTAAAACCTTCATACAATATTATGAATCGCTTGAATACGTTTGATATTATTTATTTTTTATTTTTTAAATAGAATGCCTATTATCTATTATAATATCTATCTAATATTGAATACATTTTTTATGTGTACTTTATGAAGAATATGTCGTTTCAAGATGAAAAAAATATGACACAGTAAAACCTTCATACAATATTATGAATCGCTTGAATACTTTTGATATTATTTATTTTTTATTTTTTAAATAGAATACCTATTATCTATTATAATATCTATCTAATATTGAATACATTTTTTATGTGTACTTTATGAGGAATATGTCGTTTCAAGATGAAAAATATGTATGGAATTCTCACGTGTTAAAAGTTAAACCTTCATATAATATTATTAATCGCTTGGATACGTTTGATATAATTTTTTTTTAGTTTTTAAATAGAATATCTATTATCAATCTAAGATTAAATTTATTTTTTATATGTACTTTATCGAGAATCTGTCAATTTAAGGTGAAAAAAATGAGTGACACTATCACACGTCAAAAGTAAATCCTTCATGTAATATTATGAATTGCTTGAATACTTTTTCTATATAGTTTTTAAATGGAATATCTATTATCTATCTAAAATTATATTACATAATTTAAAAGTTGAAATAAATATTAATTAATTTCATTGTATATAAGTGATATGTAATATCATAGTATAATATATTATATTAGGATGATAACACGTGTTTTGCTATGTAACGGAATTTGGTAACGATTAGTCGTTTCTTCGGGCGTTAATCCGTTAACCGATGGATTCGTCAATATATGTAATAACACTAATACGATTGATAAGAGCGTTCACATAGAATATTTATGTTTCTACGATAACGATGGATTTGTATAATTTCGATCGTTTTGTGTAATCAAAATTGATTAAATTCTTGATAGTTGAAAATGTACAACGAAACTAGAACTTGTTTCCTCCGAAGACGGATTGAATTTATTAATTAACGAATTTACTAGATGGAAACTGAAAAGGGAAGCTCATATTTCATTAAATTGAAAAGAAAGGAGAGCTGCGATGAAAATATCCCCTTTGCGAACGACTAAAAGGTTAAAAAAGAAAACGACACATCTAGAGAAGCGCAAGGAGAACTTGCACGTTTGAAAAATGACCCGCGGAATGGAAATCAAACGAAAATAAAACGAAGAACGAAAATATATATGTACATATATGTATATAGGAATGCAACTGACGTACATTTATGTCGCTCACGTATTTTACATCGCTGAAATAAATTTATTCATTCACTTTAATTCAGTACTTTCATGTAATGTGTCTTTTGGAAATTTTCATCCGCAGACATTAAAACGTCACTGATGTTCAATTCATTACGTAAATTGTTTTTTCGTATTCAAATTTACGACGCTAAATAAATTCTGGTATATGAAAAACTATAATATTTAAAAGTGGCGTATTTCCATTTATCTTTGTTTCGTGGTATTAAAGTTTTTGCGTTTCATCCTATTTAAAAAAAACTGTTGACCTGTAATGAGCTTATTTTTCTCTTTAGATGTTTTAAAAGTAGTCATTAAAATATTGAATCAAGTATAAGTGAAACAGTGTTTTTAAGATTAAAAAATAATTATGCTACTTTCATTTACAATCAAAATTGAAAAACGTTATGAAAGTGGCATAAACGCAAATTAAAAAAAAGGGTGAAGTCTAGATTTAAGTAAATATGGATGTCCTCTTTGTGTTATATTACGAAAAAATCAACACAATATATCTATCAAATCAATGAAAGATATTTTGCTGTAAAATATTATATTTGATGGTTTTTGTATGGATTTGAACAAACTCAAGTGATTACATAGTGGAAAATAGTATAGTACACATAATATTATAAATTGGTATTAATTTTTATCTGTGAAAACATGTTATTGGTGTTTAGCTATTTTTTTTACTTTTTGTTAGCACTGTATGTTTTCTTGTTTAAAAAAAAAATAAACAATAGTACATAGCCAATTTATAAGTTCAAAATGTTGACCACATAATATCAGATTACAAACATAAATAGTAAGTAGAAATACGGCACTTTTAAATATAACAAACATGCCATCATGAAAATATTATATTTTTCATTAATTTTACGGAGATATTTTATTATTTGATATTGCCTTTTTTGTTAAAAACATACAAAGAGGACATCCAAGTAAATTTAAATCTAATGCTGGCCATACACGCTACGAGAAATCGTTACGATAAAACTAAGGTATGATTTATCGCTACATGTATGTTATAAAACTGTAAAGTTTTACATACATACATGTAGCGATAAATCGTACCTTTCGAACTGTACAGTTTTATCGTAACGATTTCTCGTAGCGTGTATGGCCAGCATAAGCATAACTGATTTTTTTTCAAAATTGACATTTACACCAATTTTACATATAATACTATAAAACGGCTCATATAAAACGTAAAGGAGAAACATTCGTCGTTTTGCCCAATTTGAATCTTCCGCGTTTCCGCATTTGTTCCCGAGCTCTTTTCTAATTTTTTTTGCCTTCCACTCTCATCGCTAATTTTTTCCCCTTTGGGGATTTCTCTAGTCGGATCTCTCGTCGAAGATTTTCGCTACAAATTGGTAAGCACCGGTTCATAAAAGCAGAGGTCGTCCTCAAGGGAAAGAGCCGAGTGCTCCTCGGGTATTACTTAGTGCTCCGAGTATTGCGTGTCCGGGAAAAACGCGGAAATAATGCCCGTTTCACGTGTATTTGTATGAAAAATAAGCGCAAAAACAATACACGGAAGCAGCTGAGAAGGCATTGGGCAATAAAGGGAAGCTAATTCCGCACAAAGGGAAAGTTGAAATGAAGTTATGCGTAGCGAGAGCGGAGATTTTTTTTGCGATTGTTTCCGAATATGGTTCGATTAGTACTCGAAATTGTTAAAATATATACTTTCAAAAATTTTATTCTTATTAGGTCTGTTTTCATGCGATAGATACGTCCCACGGAGAGTCGCATATAAAAAAGACATGAATTACATAGAAAACTGAGGGTAAGGTTCCATATTTTTGAAAACTGCATAACTTCAAATCAATGTGATAGAATGTACCCAAAATCGCATAAAAAATTCATATAAATAAAGACAATACATATTTATCTTAGAATTGCTTGATTAAAGTATATTTTACACGATAATCGTACAAATTATTGTTATCAGTCAGCATACATATTTATGAACATATATCAGAACTATCATCACTAAACGATAATAATTGGCATGGTTTATGAACTTGGTCCAGATAATTTTCATCACTAAATGAAATAACCAGTTCATTACATACAGATGTTGAAGGAAAGTTTATTTCGCAATTTTAAAAATGTAATCGGTGATTAAACATTGCGACGATTTAAGCATTAATTTTTTAACTTGCACTAGTGTTCATTTTCGATTTTTTTTGTGCGCATTCGCAAAAAAAAGCTTTGTTTTCTATAGAAAAATGAGGGACAGGTTCCATTATTTTTGAAAACCGCATAACTTCAAAATCGCATAACAAAGATCCGCATAAAAACAGATCCAAGCGTAAATTAATTATTAAAACATTTTGATTTCATTGAATCTCGAAATTATCGAGAAATTCTTTGACGAAAATTATTGTACACTGGCGGATCTGCTTGTGACAAGTTTTGTTCGAAAATACGCGCAAAGTTTCAAGCTGATTAAAGGACGAAAAAAGGCGATAATTTCAAAGACAAAAAGTAAATAAATATATATAAAAAAGGACCGAAAAAAGCGAATAAACAATAATGGGCCAACCCTTAACCGTTTGCGGGCGTAACTGGACCTTTTTCCCTTCTCGAGTTTCGTTAAAATTAACAAAGCAAATTGATACGAAGCCTGTCGTCTGTTTTAGTTCGTATTTAAGGATTTATACTTTGGAAAATAAAATATTGTGTTAAATATTAATTTTCCTGTCCGATGATCGCGACAAAAGAAGCTAAGTTGGTTAAATTAATAATTGTGTGTATTTGTAATAGATTTGCTTTGATTTTTAGAATAATTGTTAGCTTTGAAAACAATAATCATATCTATAGTCAAAAATAAGGGTATTTTAATTTGAATATTCATAAGTTTGTTCAATCTTTATTATTATAATGAATATATAGAGGCAGCACATGCCCTAAATAAATATTATATGTATTGAAAAATCACTTATATTTAAAAAAAGTTCTATGACGCGGTCATATTATAGATAATTTTTATGAAAAAAAAGCATAAAATATATCTTTTTGCTATAGTATATGCCTCAGTGAAAAACTCTCTGAAATATATTATACATATTTGAAAAATATTCTATCTGAAAATATTTCATTTTAAAATTTATGAATAGAGAGAAAATTTATCAACTCAATAATATGCAGATGTCTACAAAAATTATTACACACAATTTTCCAATTTTTTTTTAAAATATAAATTGCTCTCAACATTTCATATTAGTTTTCTAGATAAAGATCGAATAAATTTTAAACGAAAAATTGTGAAATTAACATTCAGAACTGAAAGCTAAAATTTCAAAAAATTTACAATAACACTTTTTATATCTTAAACTCTCACCGCAATAGCAAATTTACATTCCAGATAAAAAGCTCACCTACACAATCGACCTTATCTCTAGGAGCGATCGTCCCAACGTCCCATCTCCCAATTTACTTTGGATAATCCTCGGCGAATGCGATTCCGCAGATATTGAAGATCCTGGTGTAAAAGTTTGAAAAATCAACTAGAGCTTTCGCGGGCCGCTTTGCGAAATTTCCATATATGATAATGAGACGTTTTCTTTATTACGAGAAAATGATAGACGACCGGTTATTACGGAGCTCGGACGGCGTGGTGTAAGTGCTCTTTGTATTATTGCTGCGCGCGGGAGTGTGTAGGTTAATCTTTACATTGTTCGCCGTTAGCTGTTTGCACTGGCGGATAGTTTCCGTATGATAGTCTCGTTAATACTGTAAAAGCTAGATATAATATATGTGAGTTGCATGATCAAAATTATTTGATTATTTTTTTTGAAGTGGAAACTTCTTATTGTACGGTGAGATGAAATTGCTTGATCATTACATAAATTTTTTTTCAATTATAGGGGATAGTAGATACAGGTTTTTAACTTCAAATTAGCACTTTTTAATTTCAAATTAGTAATTTTTCATATCAAATTAGCACCTTTTTTATTTAAAATCAGCACTTTTAACAAAATTAACACTTGTACTAGTACTTGTTCTTATGTTAAATAAGATAATTTTATTAAAAATACCTGATTTAGTTTAATTTTTAAAGAGTAAAGTTTCATTTTTAAAAAGTGTTAATTTGATATGAAAAAGTGCTAATTTGAAATAAAAATGTGCTAATTTGATATGAAAAATTACTAATTTGAAATTAAAAAGTGCTAATTTGAAGTTAAAAACCTGTATGAAGAATCTGAAAAAATTTTTTTTTTCGCTACTGGTAGCTTATTTGGGTTAAAGAAGGAAAAATCTTTAAAAATAATAGTATGCTGGTTCTAGTGTATCCCTTAACTGGTGTTTTTCTAGGAGATTTTGTGACCTCTGGTTTTTTCCGATATTTTGGAGAATTGGAGAGTTTTCCGATTTTCTAGATTTTTTTGTGGAAAATTTCCATAGATTTTTCGACCTTGTGATGACTGCCTGAAGGTTGGGATTTTCCTGGATTATTCTGAAGTGAAGTGAAGTTGGTTTTCCCGGTATTTTTCTGAGCAAGTCTTGATCTGGTCATCGATTGGTAATGTCGGTTATTGAAGGGTCTGATTTAGGTGTTCTTGCTTGTAAGGAAGAGGGCTCAGCGTGTCCTGATCATGTGGGATAAAGGAGGCAGGAGTTTGATTCAGCAATGAGGGTCACATACTGGTTCAAGGTATCAAGAAGAGCATGAAGTTTAGTACCAAAATTAGCAACGAAATGTGGGATGAGATGGTGGCTGTTGTGGATGAGTTGCTAAGGATTATCACTATTGGAAATCGTCCATTCTGCGATTAGGTGAGGCTGAAGAGTTTGGAGAAAAGGATGGACTGTATGATGCCAGTTGTCATGTGATGACTACCTGAAGGTTGGGATTTTCTGGATTATTCTGGAGTGAAGTGAAGTTGGTTTTCCCGGTATTTTTTCGAGCAAGTCTTGGTCTGGTCATCGATTGGTAATGTCGGTTATTGAAGGGTCTGATTTGGATGTTCCTATTTCTGAGAAAGACGACTCAGCGTATCTTGATCATGTGGGATGAAGGAGGCAAGAGTTTGATTCAGCAATGAGGGCCACATATTGGTGCAAGGTTTCAAGAAAAGCATGAATTCTAGTGACAACATTAGCAAGAGAATTCGGGATGAGATAGTGGTGACCGTGGATGAGTTTTTAAGGATTATCACTATTGGAAATCATCAATTCTGTGATTCGGTGAGGCTGAAGAGTTTGGAGAAAAGGATATCAGTTGTTGGCAAAATATAGGACTAGGTTTCTGTTGGCGAATCTTTTTATCCTTTTGATGTCAGGATTGCAGCTGATCGGATTTTGGATGTTAGGAATTCCACATCATTTGCTGCCATTGTGGAGGACAAGTCAAGTATGCACTCTGCGGAGGTCATGGTACTCAGGAGTGACTCAAATCCCTCTCTATATAGGGCAACTATTGTCTCAGTTAGAAAAAAATTTAGTGGTAAGGTTATTTTTACATGTGGTGACGGTGATAGCCTTTGGGATATAACTAATAAAATTAATAGTGTTGATAAGGGTTGTCTCTAAGTTATAAGCCCTGAACCTCTCAGGGCTGTGCTTGTTCTGAATAGTGTGGATATTTTTGACTTCAAAGACAATATGTAGGAGAGAATTCTGGACCAGAATCCAACTTTGAGTTCAGAAGTCGGGTCAGAAATACCCTTTAAGAATGCTTTGAAGGTAGTTAAAATGAATATAATGGTAGATTATGGTACATGGTGATGATACATTATGGTATATGGTATGAGGCGCGTATCCATTAGTATGAGAAAGAAGTTGAGTGAAACTGGATAGTTGTATAATATATTGTTCTTCGAAGTGTCGTAAGGGATGTATATTGGTCTTAAAGCGCCATCTCACTAAATTGTTTGCATACGGCACAAAATCGTTTTGCGTCGTACACGAACTACGCAATTTTTTTTTTAACATTTACAGCGAAAATAAGCAACATCCATTTATAAAATTAACCGTGTCGTATTTAATTTAACTTCGGTAATTGATTGAACCTATTTAATTGATCTTCGACTGACGAAATAAATATTAATTTTATTTTTTTAGCAAAAAATTATATAATAGCATACATTTATAGTTCAATATAGATTTTTGAATTAGCATACCTCGTATGCGAGCTCAAGAATAATAAAGAGTTGTAATATTATGTAAGTTAAAGTCGAAGTAGACTATCGACTTTCGTTATCGTAATGTTTGATTGCTGAAAAAGTTTGATTTTATGGCTGAAACTTGAGTGCGAAACGAATCGTGCACTGTACCACAAAAATATTAAATTTTAACTTTTATCTTAGGTCGTTTGCTCGTAAAATTGTCTATGAATAGGTGTGCTTAGTTTGCTTTTATGGGTATAAATTTCCATTTGTATATACATATTTATATATAAAATAAGCTAATATTAAATTTTTGACAGTATACTTATTTATATAATACAATATTTACATGAAAAATTCAAACGTTGTAAAAAATACATTTTTTAAAAAGAAAGTTGAAATATGGAATTTAATCTTTCATATATAAAATATATGAGATAAATTATGATTCTTAGAATATTTGAAAGATCATTTTATTTAATAAGATATAATGGAATTTATGCAAATAGTTTCTTTGAAAAAATGGATTCAGCATATTAAATTTTGTACATAGAATAAATTTAAAAAACTTGTTTGTTTTATATGCTTAAAAACAATAAATCATACTACAATTTTATTATAGAATTTAAATCTCTAAACAAAGTTTCTCGCACGTAAATTCGCGAATATATTAAAAAATAGCGCGAAAAAAATTAAAGCTTGGCCATAGCACGTAGTGAGGGACAATATATCCAACTTTGCTAAACTTCTCAAATTTTCGCATATGAAAAATGCACATGCACGAGGGCTTTAAAAATGCGCTTATTCAACTTTCGAACAGAATTTTTAATATCGGGAACGATTTAATATTCGTCGCACGTTTAGAGCCAGACCATCGTAACCACTTTTATACCACTGTATTCGAAAATAAAATAAATGGCTGCGGATTTTATTGCCTCACCGAAGTGGCTTCTGAGAATCCGCTTGTATGAGCGAACATTATTAATATTGACAATGTACTCGCATTATAATATTGTGATGAACTCGAATTTTTAGTTGGAATTTTGTGTGGATTAATCTTCGTATGAATGCGATTGAAATTTTGTAATTAAATAGTCAGCAGGGGTAGGCAAACTTTTTTTGGAAAGGGCCAGATTGTGAAAATTTGAGACTTGATGGGACGGATAGCAAACTCGAAAATATTGATATGGGTAATTTTACTCAATGAGCAACAAAAAACGGATTCGAAATTTTAAAAAGTTGAAACTAATTGATCTCAAAATGGTTAATTGATAATTCTAAATATTTTTATATGCAGGTAATGTTACAAAGATAAGTATTATATTAATAAATAGCGCCGCAGGAATTTTTTTTATTTAATTCTACGCCAGGGGTTCCCAACTTTTTTGTACTCTAGAGCGCATTCTAAAATATCGGTAGCGTGGCGGGCACCACCTATTTTTGAACGAAAAACTCCTTCCATAACTTCTTATCTTCCCATCATTTATTTTCTTATATTCATAATTTATTAATAAATAATAAACAAAAATGTTTCAAAATAATAAAATTACTTTTCAAATTACATGCACACAGAGAAACGTATTTACAAAACGTAAAAAAATAACACAAATACAAATATCGCAAACATACGAACGTATTTAACCCTTATGTCAATAGCCGGCGTTACTCTATACTACGAGCACCCGGGGCACCCGGGTGTCCACTAGGCGGTTTCACTTAATTCATTGATTTTTTTAGTAAAAATCACTTTATTTCAAAAAAATTTGCTGTTATAAAAAGACAATTGACTTTTTAAAGCATATAAAGATATAAAATTTTCAAAATTTTGATAAATTTACGAGTTATTTTGCTGACAAAGTAGTTAATAATTTGGGCGTTATATGCACAAAAAACCGTCCTAAACTTATGAAAACGTACAATAAAAAATAATATAAAAATATAACACGTTATAGCAAGATCTCATGTACGAATAACATTAAGAAAATTTAGAAAATTTCAATAATATATGGAGATAGTAATTTGAATAACATCCACTCAACTGATGTACGATAGCTAACCTAAAAATATTTGCAATAACTGTAATAAACATCAACTGATTACGAATATTTAAAATTATCGACATATTGGTCGACATTCCATTTCGTCGACCTGCTCCGTTTCACAAGAAGTTACCGCTCTTATCAATTTAACCGAAGACTATCACAAGGATGTTCGAAAATAAAACATTTTCGACGCTCTAGTGAGGTCGGAAAAGGCAAATAAGTTGTTAAAACGACTGAAACTGGACCAAGACACTGAAGAAGAAGAATACTCACAATCAAAGAGACCTCGATTAGATACTAATACTACTCACTGACTCACACACCGTAACGTCGTCACCCTCGTTCTACGCGTTCATTATTATCATCATATTTTTTATGAAAAAATTCTGTCATGGTCGAATAGTGGCGGGCACGGTGTTGGGAATCCCTGTTCTACGCTATCGGTAACTACCTAAAAAATTTTAAAATGTATTATTTTTGGAGAAAAATCGCTTCTAATTAAGAATCTGATAGAAGCACCTTAAAATTAAATGGATTTTGAAATATGGATTTTTTTTTTGCTTGAATCAAGATCAAAACCCAAAAAACGCTTTTGTAACTATAGTTTAACAATAAATTCATAAAATATATCTGCTGCATTTTTTGAGGATGAGTATTTATAAATTGATTACGAGTATGAGTTTTTTTGAGGTAAATTTTTTTTTAATTTACTTAATTTTTCATATAAAAACAATATTAAACCGCGGGCTGGAGTTTTCCGATACCTGAAATAGTGTAATTGCGTCTTTTATAAAAAAACGCAAAAAATCTTACATTTTTTGTTAAATTTGACGTCATTGTTTGTATATCGTCCCTTTGATGATGTTATTAAAAAATAAATGTTTTACCTCTTCAGTCAAATATGACAGTTGACGTGTTTTACGATATACCTATGGAAAGTTGAGAAAGACTTGTATTGCTGGTACCGTGTCGTAATGTAATGAAAAAAGGCATTAAGAATCACAAACGAAAAGCTCGGCTTTGTAAATCGTAAAAAAAAAAGCTCTTTCTAGTACATGAGAGTCTGGGAGTCACTATTTCAAAAAATAATTTTAATATGGATGTCAAATTTCGCTTTACAACTTTTAAAATATTTGAATTTTTCGTGAAATATACTATTAGACAAACGTTGCATTATATGTACATGTGATTTTATATATGTATATTTTTATATACATATGAAATAGATTTTTATAAAGCTGAGGAAAACAACGAGAATGAAGGGTTAATCTTTGAAATCAGAACGTGCTAGACTTATATGGAATGTCTTAAAGGAGAAATGCACATTCTGAGCAGGATTGTAAGGATATGTGTATAGCAAAACTCGTTGGATTTCATACGAGGATCAGGCTTTGATTTTATATAATGGACTTGTTTTAACAAATCCGAAATTCTATAGAACTGAATAGATAAAATTTTACATATAATATTATGACATTTCAATTCCCGGAAATACCACATAATATCGTGTGGTGGTATGATTGAAATCGTACAAATAATGGTTTTGTATTTATTATAATTATAAAAGCTATTTAAAATCGTGAATAATTAGAGTAGTGTGTTGGTTATTTTGACTTTGTTAATGTTCAACATAATACGAAAAATAACTTATTATGAAAAATCTCAGAATTATTTTCAGATATAAAAATACTCTTAAATTCAAACGCAATAGGTTTAAGATTTAAGTTACCACAAATATGAAATTTCGAATAAATAGTTTGTATACATTACATTAGATACATTATTGGAATAAAAATAAAATTCTGTAAGTTCTGTAATGGCATTCAAAGCTTTCAAGAGAAGATAAGTCGTATCATTTGGAATATTTTAAAGTAAACACACCTTTGTCCAAAGTATTATATTATAGTTTTTGAGTTATTGATATTTTTTCGATTTCTAAAAAAAAATCAAAATCTCGCACTAATAATTCCCAAATTAAAGATATGTAATATGGTAGACAAATTTTATTTTTTTAAACGAGTATTTTAAATTCTGTAGTCTATAATTTCTATGGGTCTATAATTTTCTTAGTTTGAAACTTTTCAATTTTAAAGTTAAATGGATTTTGAAACACGGAATTTTTTTTGCCCTTGTATCAAAACCTGAAAAACGCTTTTGTAACTATAATTTAACAATAAGTTCAAAAAATTTATGTTGTTTTTTTTGAAGGTGAGATGTTTTTTTAATATACATATATATATATTTGGAACCTCGTTTTTTCGTCCCTCTCAATCTGGCGCTCAAGAGTATCTCTACCTACTTGCCCCCCCCTTAGTTACGCCTCTGCAAAACACCTATACAATACAATCAATACAAAATTTTTAATCGATATCGTTAAAAATGGCAACAAATTATTTGGTTAGAATTTAATTCATAGTTTGGTCAGAATAAAATTATTAAATGGTCTGAATAAAATTGAGTAAACGGTTAGAATAAAATGTTAAATTGTCAGAATAAAATGTTAAATGGTCAGAATAAAATGTTAAATGGTCAGAATGTGACAGTCGATAAATGGTCAAAATTACAGAAAATTACAATCCTTACAGAAAAACTGAACGTGGGGGTTGGGCCAAACGCCGCATTTCTCAGTCAGGGAAAACTAAACGCACTTATTTAATGCCGCACGTCTCAGTCAAAAGTCTGAACGCATTTATTACTAAACGCGTGTTTAGGTTAGGTTAGGTTAGCGTTTTTTGCGTCACATTTACTGAACGTATCTTATTCAATCAGATATTCAGATCGAAAATATTTTATAAGTCTCTATCGTAAAAGTTTCCAACCAACTGCGAATAAGTATTGGTGCATGTACGTATATAAACATGTTTCTGAGGTGCCAACTTAAATTCGTATGTATGCTAAAGATCACCTTTATCAAATTCTGACCCATGTATTCTGACCAATATAATATAAATTCTGACCAATGTAATAAAAATTCTGACCATTTAATATTTATTCCGACCACAAAATTCTGACCCATGTATTCTGACCAATATAATATAAATTCTGACCAATATAATATAAATTCTGACCAATGTAATAAAAATTCTGATAAATGAATTAAAAATTCTGACCAAAACGTATTAAAATTCTGACCTGAAAAATACACGCCATTAAAACCAAAATTTTTACACAAAAACCCATCGAATCAAATAAAACAAACACAAACACCGAAAATATAGGAGCAACATAGAACGTACAACGTTCTTTGTGGCTGTCATTACAGACAGCCTGAGACGGAGCTTAGACTTGGCTAGTCTCCCCGGAAGGGATTGCTCCATCATCAAAGCGAATTAATTAATCCCGAGGTCCCTTTTGGCGGGATGTGCATCAAAAGCAAACAACAGTGTGTACGTGTCGTCGGCCTGGGTATGTTGACGCAGCTCTCGTCTGCTCTCTGCTACCAACAATCAATGTTATGACATGTTCGATTGATGCTCCTATCCAGACGATATTATTAATTAAAGCGTGTTCGATATATGTATCTAATATGTATATTAGATTTGGGTAATAAGGTCGTAAAGGTTTTAAAGGAATTTTTTCGTTCGTATGTACGTGTACACTAATGGTGAGTTAACCCATTACCTTTCAGAATTTTTTTTCGTTCTTTTTGGGATATATGTGTTCTTTCTAATTGAAAAATACGTCTGGTAAAATATTTCGACCAAAAAAGGTCGTATTTTTTAAAATAAATTGGTTATAAAAACTGTCCTCATTTGAGGACTATGGCGGATAGCGTGTAAAATGTTATGTATAGCGAAAAAAATATTTTAAAATTTTTTTAATACATTTAGCGTGCAATCTTATATTATTTATTGGCCGATGTTTTCTTACGATTTTTTTGCATACGACAAATTTTATTGGCTTACAATCACTAATCAATAACCAATTTTCCATATTTTTTTCTATGTAATTACCGTCGAAATTACTTTTACTTCTTTAGAATGCAATTGAAAAGTGATAAAAATCTTCCTACATTTTTCCTAACGGATATGGATGACAATCTTAAATATGTTCTTGCAATAATCCTTTCAAATTCATGCAGGTATATTGTTTTATAGCCTGACAATATAGAAAATATGCATTCAGATACTACTGTTAAATCAATGAAAATCAACAAATACCTTTTTTTTGCACAAATTTTTATTTTATATTTATTCATACTCTAATTAAGTTTAACCACACATCCCGTATATATGTTATAGTTGATTTTGAAATCCCTAGTTATTATGGCCGTAGTACAGAATCATTTCATACTCTTGATAAAGCTTAAATAAAATTTTACATAATGAACGTTTTTACACGGCATCAGCCATGGTCTTCAAATGAGGACAGCAATATAAGGGTCAATAATTTTAGCTGTAATAATTTTTTGCTAATAGCCGAGAACATACGTTTATAAACTAGCTATGTACCAAATATCAACTTAAAATTTAAAGAAACAATACAAAAAATATATTTTTTAAAAACCGCTTTCGTCCTATTTACGATTTACCAAAATTTTTCCTCTTTTATCGCTTGTTGCTCTAAATCGATAACACCAACATAAATTATTTTTTTACACAGTTATACTGTAGAGTTTTCTGAATTTAAATATGTTATCATATAAAAGATTTTGCCAAAAACAACTAATTGTTGAGCAAAAAAAGTTGCGGTCCTCATTTGAGGACGGTGGAAGGAAATGGGTTTAAGGTCATCGCCCACTGAACCACGTGAGGACTATGCGAGGACCGTCTTTTTTCGAGCTAGACTCAAACACAATATTGCGCTTTATGGAATACGCATTAAAACCTATATTTGAATAATTTCAAAAACTGAGGGCGGTCCTCGCGTGGTTCAGTGGGCGACAACCTTTAGTGTACGCAACCAAAAAATCATCACTTGACTGTGTCAAGTGATTGCATTGATTGCACCCGATGACGATATATAATACAATTCGAGAAAAGTCAATTTTAAAATACACAAAGCGTTTTATCTGTCGCGGGCCGCGCACAATGGCGTCGGCGATTTGAAAAGCAGTTTTCAATCTGATAGAAAAATCGTACGTTTCGGCGACATTCAATTAAGTTGGCCAATGGCAAACTTTGACAACTGCCATTGTGCGTCGCTAATCAGGTGCGCCAACCGTTTCGAGTCCCAACTCTTTCCATTGTGCCGGCCGAGGTGACCATCTTTGAAAGGATAAACCCTTCGACCTTAGACGAGAAAAATAACGGCGAACTCGCCAAATAAATGCTGAAATTTCTTTAAGCGACTGTCGATTGAATTACCGGTTCGATTGGGTCGGATTGTTTGGTTGCAATTGTTGGCGCCCTTTTGTTAAGCAAATTTTGGTCGGAGCGACGGTTCGTTTGGGCGTTAGTTTTTAATTGTTTTATTGTGAACGATGAATAAATAATAATTAGTGTGAAAATTAGTAAAAAATAGTATTTATCGTTTGTATAATACTCTAGATATTATTTTGAATGTAAGAGGAAGTAAAGCTCTATCAAATCAGAGAAGTATCGATTTAAAAAATTATCATCATACGGTCAATAAGCACCTTTTTTCAAAATGTAGGAAATCGACTGATATATCATGTTGAATAAAAGTGCATTTTTAATAATATATAATTTTTTTTTCTATTTATGGAACTAATATAGACACAAAAACACACGGATTATCTTTTGTACGAAGAACACAGACTTTACAGAGACAGCTTTCTGGCTAGTGGCAATTCATCGTGGAGATGTGTAAAGTAAAATTGTTTTGGGCGTTTGGAAAAAAGTCAGATAAATGCGGCGCCGTCACAAAGCCGCGCAGACAAAGCCGCGCAGACAAAGCCGCGCAGACAAAGCCGCCCAGACAAAGCCGCGTAGACAAAGCCGCGCAAATAAAAGCCGCGCAGTACATTGAGGACAAAGTCGCGAAGGCAAATTTTTATATGTTATTTTAATTTTTTTTTGCGCGGCTTTGTCTGCGCGGCATCTTCGGGATACCGATAAATGCTGTAACTGTTATCATAGAACCCAATCATGCTCCGGGTCCCAAAAGTGACGAAGTTATTTAAGTACAAGCCGAAATTTTTCATCTAGCAAAAAACCTTGTCAAATCATCTTTTGGAGAAACCTCGTCAAATCATCCAGCAAGTTTCAGTTGGAGTTTCTTTAGTAGTTGCCAACAAACTTCCAGATTATAGATGCTCACTGCGGAAAATATAAAGAAGTTGGAAGAAAAACAAAAAAAATCGTTTAACCCGATATATTCGCTAGCCTACATTTAGATTCCGGATATGCAGAAGAATACATTAAAAAAATGAAGATTTTTTTATTGTGGGATTCCAGATGCAGTGATCCCAGAAAAATTTTAATTTTTGGAATAATCATTGGTTTCTTGACGGAATGTTTAAAGTCGCACAATTAATCTTTACCCAGGTATTTACCATCCACGCATTGTTAGATTTAACCACCATACCATTAAGGATTTACGTTAAAATGTTTTGTTGTAATATTAACTTGTGGTAGGTTAGTTGATTTGATTTTATTGCATTATATATTATTAACGCTATTTTGTATATATTTTTATTTTTCGTTTTGCAACCATGGTGATGTGGGGTGACCTGTTATCTCATGGTGGTATATTTGTATTAATATAATTATGTATTTGTGTATGTGTTGTATGAGTAAATAAAAATATAAATAAATTACTTTCAAAGGTATGTACTACTTTGATGACTGATGTAAAAAAATGTACTATTTTGAGATCTAGCAGAACCGATTTTTTTCATACACAAAAAACAAAAATCCAAACGAAGTAACCAAAATAAAAACGTATATAAAAAAAATTAATCACCAACACAAAATTCGCAAACATTTTCCGCGAGCGCTTCACGCACACATCAAAGCGCACTCAAAATATTAATATCGAAACTCTCACACACAATATATAGTAATAGTCGCATCGCGGAAAATTCCATCCGCCCGGAAAATTCAATATGGACGAGGGTTCCGCTTCGGCCAATTAAGAATTTGGAAACGCGCTCGCTTTACGATTATAACGCGCGAATGTTGCGCGCACCTGGCAGCCTGAATTTTCCCGCCCACGGATTTTCCGCGCGTCGCCGAATTTCCCTCACATCGCCGAATTTCCCACAGCACTTTTAATTTATGGTAATGCTTCGGCGCGGGCAGATTGGAAAGCGGGAAGGCCACAATTAGCCGGACCGGGTTTTTCGGAAAAGCGGAAAACGGGGCACGCGAACGCCAAGGTTGGCCGCCCTGCAAATTGCGCGATTTGTCACACCTGGTGAGGTTGTGCGTCGTGTCCGAAGTGCGGTTGGTTTCTTTGAGGTTTTTTTTTATTTGGGTTGGATGGTCTTTTTTTGGATGTTTGTATAGTTTGAGGATGAGCCTCTATACTGAGCACGAGTGTGGTGTTGTCTAGTATGAGGTTGATTTTTCAGATTTTAGAAAGTTTTCAATATAGATTGATATTCTTTTTATTTTCAAAGTTACTGTTAATTGGATAGTTTAAGGATGAGCCTCCATATTAAGCACGAGGTTGGCCGCCCTGCAAATTGCGCGATTTGTCACACCTGGTGAGGTTGTGCATCGTGTCCGAGGTGCGGTTGGTTTCTTTGAGGTTTTTTTTTATTTGGGTTGGATGGTCTTTTTTTGGATGTTTGTATAGTTTGAGGATGAGCCTCTATACTGAGCACGAGTGTGGTGTTGTCTAGTATGAGGTTGATTTTTCAGATTTTAGAAAGTTTTCAATATAGATTGATATTCTTTTATTTTCAAAGTTACTGTTAATTGGATAGTTTAAGGATGAGCCTCCATATTAAGCACGAGGTTGGCCGCCCTGCAAATTGCGCGATTTGTCACACCTGGTGAGGTTGTGCGTCGTGTCCGAAGTGCGGTTGGTTTCTTTGAGGTTTTTTTATTTGGGTTGAATGGTCTCTTTTTGGATGTTTGTATACCTATAGTTTGAGGACGAGCCTCCATATTGAGCATGAGTGTGGTGTTGTCTAATATGAGGTTGATTTTTCAGATTTTAGAAAGTTTTCAATATAGATTGATATTCTTTTATTTTCAAAGTTACTGTTAATTGGATAGTTTAAGGATGAGCCTCCATATTGAGCACGAGGTTGTCGCCCCGAAAATTGCGCGATTTTTCACACCTGGTGAGACGGTGCGTCGTGTCCGAGGTGCGATTTTTATGTTTTGCGGTTATTATGTAATTCAGTGGTGAACCTCCATATTGAGCACGAGATTCAATTCACATATGAAATCAATACATGAACGACACGTTTGATTTCAGTGTAAGTTAAAACTACACGCAAAAACGTGTAGCTGTAAATACTAATGTGCTTACTCTTATACGTTTGTATATGCTCACGATCATGCTTAAGCTAACCATAGAGCTGTACCCTAAATTTCAATGTCTAATTCTACTTCCTTATGTTACTCCTAGAGGTATCGCGCCCATAATCAGTTCACTCATAATAAAAAAGCCACTGGTCCCGATAACATAACACCTCTCATGCTTAAAAATGGCAACTTTAAAGCCACAGTTGCCCTTACAGTTATAACTGTAAGAGCAACTATGTATAGCTGTAGGCGTTGATTATAATCAACGCATGCATTAGAACACAAACCTTCCCAGATGGTTGGAAGACTGCGGATGTCATACTTTTCCAAAAAAGCATTCCAGTGGCACTGATCATAAAAACTGTTACCCTATTAGTCTCCTCTCCATCCATTCCAAAATCCTAGAATGCATAATTAATTCACACCTGATTGAAGATATCGTTAAAATCAAAATCCTCCCCGACACCCAGCATGGATTTCGAGCATCACATTCTACGACCCACCAAATAACCACTGTTACCGAGCATATCCTGGAGGGCTTCACTCATATGAACGTCACTGGAGCCGTTTTCTTGGATGTTTCTAAGGCCTTTGATCGCGTTTGGCATGATGGTTTCCTTTTGAAAATGTTCCGAACTGGTTTCTCCCCTCCAATAATCACCATAGTCAAATCATTCCTAACAGACCGCAAATTTCAGGTCAAATATAATAGAACATACTACTCTTGTCGCAGCATCGGGGCCGGTATTCCGCAAGGTTTTCCCAATGCTGTACAACATATTTACTCACGATATCTCTCAACCCACAACAAATTTTACAAATTTTGATATCTCTCTTCTTATAAATTGGAGTGACTTTCGTGCACTTCCAACAATCCGGGAAAACCAACAACTTGAGTGACAAATTAAAAATGAACAACAAAGGAGCAAAGACACCCGCCTCACACCCTTTCAATATATAATCAGGAATAAGGTCAGGTCCCGAAGAACGAATCACTTTCAACTCACTAAAACCAACTTTCATATCCGAAACTTCAAGCTCATCAACCCGTAAAGCAAAATTATAAAATGAACTATCAAAATCTGAAATCGAATACACGAAGATCTCATCCGAATTACTAAAAATGACTCGCAAAGCCATTCGCAATATCCTCATGACCGGCCAAAACAAGATCGTCATCGTACATCACAGACTTCAACTGATGAGAGGAACGTTTCCCATTAACAAAACCCCAAAAATTTTGTGAGAGACTTAATATGTGAACGCAGAGTTTTGAACGTCAATAAATCACAACGGTTATAAAACTTTTTCCACTGCTTGTGATAAATCCTTTTCCTCTCAATCAGCAAAATAAGAGAGCTACTGTACCAATGAGGATACCGACGAATGAAGCAACCCGAAAGAGCCTTCTTAAAACTAGAATCAAACAAATCATACATTCTCTCATAAAATAATTGGACAGCCCCGTTAACATCCACACACTGATAAACGGGGCCCCAATCACAAGAAAGTAACAAGGAATCACGCAAAATAAGCAAAACCGCAAATTACGTACTAATTAATTACTTACCGTGATTTACTTTCCATGGAGAAAAGTAAATCACGCAAATAAACAAAACCATCCCCCCAAACTCCAACCTCAACCAGTAATGCTCACCATCCGTTTCCAATTCAGGAACACGGCAATTGCTCACTGAGTGGGATGCCTTGTATAGGCCTGCTCCTCAAGATGGTACAACCAAGTTGTTTTTCCCTTCGGTCACAGGTGCGGCCAGGTTCAGAACGCACTGTGAGGTTGGCTTTGAGTTGGCTCAGGTCCTGACGGATCATGGGGCGATGAGAGGTTACCTATTTCGTTTTCGTCTGGCTGCTAGTGATGCTTGCTGCTGTGACGGGTTATCTACGCAGGATGTGTCGCACTTGTTGTTTGGCTGTGGTTTGTTGGAGGATTGTCGGCGTGGTATGAGAGACGTGCGAGCTGCATGGTGTTGTGTGGAGTTTGGATAGTTTGCCTCAGGTTTTGGGTGTTGATGGGCTGGCTGTTGAGTTTGAGCGGTTTGCGAGGGAGTTGGTTGGGGCAATTGTTGGATGGAACAGTTCTGTGTGATGGCTGTTTTTTAGCCTTGTGCGTAAAAAGCAGGGCTTTAAACTTTGTCAAAAAATTCAGGAACACGGCAACAAGAACGAACCAAGGCCCCACGAACGGCAACTAAAACTCCACCGCCTCTGGAACCCTTATCCCTCCTGAACACCGTGAACCTATTATAAAATAACTCAGAATTATGCACCGAGTCATTCAACCACGTCTCAGTCAGAGCTGTAACGTCATATCGATGCACTGTCACAGACATAAAGAAATCGGAGTTTTTTGTGTTCAGACCCCTGACATTCTGATAATAAACAGAAATATTATTTCTGCGCACTCTGCGAGGCCGAAGGAACACTCCGCCAAAATGTCCATTTGTTAAACGCCACACCAGAGGGCCAAAATTCTGACTTCATCAAAGCGTCGAAGTGCCCCTCGGCCATCGAAATCTTAAACGAGGCATAGTCACCCCTACTTACAATCTTTTCAACCAACGGCACACAATCCGGGACCCTTTTCATCACATATGAAACTACCGCCGAAACATTCGTTTCTGGATGCAGATAAAAAATATGTATATGTTTTTTGCGCTCCGCCGACAACAGACCGCCACTCACATCAGCAGAGCCCCTGTTGACTACCTTCGCCCGCGGAGACACTCTACCGACATTATTGCCACCTCCTTACGCCTCCTTACCGTCGACCAGGGACCATCAGCACCATCCTGCGCAGAAGAAGAAGAAGAAGAAGAAGGGGGGACATCCTTCGGCTGCAGCACTGACGCAGCCCTCACAGGCTGAACCATCGACGACTTCCCAGCGGCCTTCTTCCCGTTGCTCCTCCGACGAGGCAAGTCCGAAGAAGCAACCACCACCGGCAGACCAGAAATGGCATCCAATTTCATGGAGAGGCGCAACACATCATCCCTTACACCGCGAATCTCACCAAACTTACGAACAGCAACCCCAATCAGCGCCACAAGCCTGTCAACGCCCGCCAGTAACGCCGAACGCTGCTCCTTCGACAGGATATTTCCTCCCCGAAAAATAGCAGTGATCTCCTTTCTACGCTCACTAGCAATCTGAATCTTGTAATCCGTCATAATTCAGAAATCGGGACGTTACGATTCAGACATGTTGTCACAACCGGTGTTGAATACGCATTCTATGTTATTCATATAACTACATATGTCTTAAACGACCATGTACTTCAACGTGTTGAACAGATCAGAGACCTTCGTATAATTCATGATTCAAAGTTAACTTACGATAGTCATATAAATTCCATTGTCAACAAAGCAAACAGGGCTATGGGTTTCATTAGAGCTGAAAACTATTTCAATGAGTTGATCAGGTTCCCCAAGTTGAACATAGGTCCAAATAAATCAGACCAGGACGGTTGTTTTCGTAAATGCTCTTTCTGGGGAATGGTTCCGTGGTTCTCTCTCTGTCTAGAAACTAGATCATCATCATTCCTGTCGTTGTTTTTATTTGCATTGTTTTTATTGCCATTATTTTTATCTTTGTCTTTGTTGTCATTTATTTTTATTGTTATTATTTTTATAATAACAGTTGTTTGTTTATATTTATTTTTTAAGCTAGCTTTAGATATTTATCTGTGAAAACATGTTATTGGTGTTTAGTTATTTTTTTTACTTTGTTAGCACTGTATGTTTTCCTGTGAAATTAAAATAAATAAATAAATAGATTGCACAATATGCAGATGACACTGCCATCATTTTTTCCTTCATCTCGACACGGGGAGTATTCCGCTACCTTAACACTCACCTTCGAATCCACAAAGACTAGTTTTCCGCTTGGAAAATCAACATCAAAATTGAGAAAAGTGAGGCTGTGTTCTTCACCAGAAGGAATTTGTTGCACTTTAACAAAGCGCCTACTACCCCCCCCATCACAAGTATTTATTATACGTTCCTTCCCATGTTAAAATTGGACCTGGCTCTAGATTCCACCAAATAATGACAACACGAAGATAGATTTTATTTTATTAAGACAATTCTTATAATGCTATGCTTATCAAATTTGACTTTGTAAAATAAACACATTTTCAAAAAAAACTATCAAATTTAACAACAAAAACGAATTTTTCAAAAAAATATCATAATAACAATACATATATAATTATGAGTGACGCAAAGTAACCCCATGGTATTAACCGGTCGCTCACAAGCACGTATCGCACATATAATAAAAATTATTTGAACGATCCTCGCTTCATTTGATCATCCGTTTCCGAGAAATCTTTATGTTCGGAAAGGAGTTCGAAGTGAAAAAATAGCCAGTAATCGGATCAATTGCGATGGAATTATTTTAGCGTAGTCCCATTTAGGACGAAGGGATAAGAGATGTACTCGAGACGAGATCATCCGCACTAAATCAAATAGATATACCTCTTTTTTCATACGTTCTATATTATATTATATTGCGTTATTTTTATGTATGATGCGGGGAGTTCAGAATCAAAACGTACGTTTTTGTATTAATTTGAAATGAAGTTCTCGTTTGCGTTGTTTTTGTGTTATAATTTTGAATGGAAAGTTCGTCTTTGCAAGGATTAAAATCGGTTCAATTTTGAAAATTAAATGGATATTTAAAAAAAATGTTTGATTTGCTAAAAGCACTATGATTTGATTGGGACGGATAACGATGAAAAGTTTTATTTTTTAACATCAAACCGATCAAGAGAAATTTATAAAAAGCTTCACTTCAAAAAATATCATGAAATTATAAAAACGAATTATTTTCAACGTAACGACTATATTTTGATATAATATATCATATTATAAATACAGTTCTTTGGTATTATTTTCATAATAATATTGCGAATTTTGTATCAGCACATACGTTTGATTATCATGTTTTATTTTGTATGACGATATAGAGATTAGTCTAGTTTTATTAATTTCGCATAAGCGTGGGCGTCTTTATGATGAGCTTTCGTTTCAGCTGAAGGGGATTTGCCCGAATATATATGAAAAAACGTTTCATGTAATTTCAATTAACCGTCAAAATATTTATCATAATTAAACATTTGATGAAATTTGCCATAGCAAAATGAAATTTAATACAAATCTATTTAGTAGTTTAATCAGGGCTGAACATTCGTTTCAAAATTTAACGACTTCGAAATTAATTTTTGTTATATGTAGTATCCAATTTGACTCTGACTTAATTCACTTTGACTTTGACGAATTCCTTATTGAACATTATTATGAAAAAAAAAAATTCATTATTGATAAATAAATTCGCGCAAACCTAACCCGACTATCGGAAATATTTTTGAGAATTTCTCACCCAACCTGTCGTTGTATTGTGAAAAAATTTGCGTGAAACTAACCCAACTATAGGCAACATTTTTGCAAATTTCTCACCCAACCCAACCCAACCTGTCATTGTATGATGAATAAATTCACGTGAACCTAACCCAACTACAGGCAACATTTTTGCAAATTTCTCACCTAACCTAACCCAACATGTCACTGTATGATGAATAAATTCGCGTGAATCTAACCCAACTACAGGCAAAATTTTTGCAAATTTCTCACCTAACCTAACCCAACCTGTCATTGTATGATGAATAAATTCGCGTGAACCTAACCCAACTTTCGATCAAAAAAAATATTATATATAACTCCTCCCCCCCAAAAAACACATCCCTCCCATCGTCCAGCATCCAACCAACAACATTAACATACCGCAATCCTCAAGTGGGAGGAGGCACTCGAAATCGGCGACGCACCCTTCATGTTTTTTGACATCCTCTGGATTTCCAGCATAAACCCTCCATCCTTGGCTCATACACCCCGCGGGTCCTTCGAAGGCTCGAAATCCCTTTCCTTCGTTTCCCTCGTCTGGCTCTCATCCATCAATGACAATTCTACCCAACAGATGCTGGTGTAGCTTCGCTTGCAAATTAGCCCCGTGAAATGGATGCGGTACGAACGTATATTATCATATTATATGTATATGTTAAATTTGTGTTTTATATTATGGATGTGTGTGCGACACACGTTTCGCTGAAATTCCTCGCACGCTCTCTCTCGCTTAATTTATCATTTTATAAACGCCAATGTTAATCTTAAACCGTATTCTAATTTCGTTTAAGTTGGAACCGTCGTTTCGGAGAATTCGATTATTATGAAAGTTGTTTAATTTGCGCTGATTTTCAAAAATAAATACCGCTTATTTTTGTATTATGTTAAAGTGTGATGTATGGTTTGAGTCGATGGCGTGAAATGTTTCGAATATTTGATAAAGTTTCAAATATTTGTATAATATTAATATGCTACGCATCGCTTTCAAAATTGCTTAATTAATGTATAACGCAAAAAGTTAAATTTTGTTCTAAAAATAAAGTCCAAATTTCAGTGAAAACATCGAAAAGAACCAAAAAGGCAATAGTGAAATTTGAATTTTTTACTTTTCATTAACTTCCTATGCACACTTTTTTTATTTTCATGGTCTTGAAACTGTCAATGATTAGCTTATGTTTGGTTTGTTTTTTCTTTACCATTAATTTCTGATTTACAAGATTGAAATTTCGTTATGTGAAAAGGAAGGCAACGAAATAGAAGTCAAAACTTTAAATAATGATAGTTTTTGGTTTTGAAAAATATCAATAAAGCACCATTTCATTATATTGTTCACATATGACACAAAATAATAAAAAAATATTCATTTCGTAAAAAAACGCTTAAAATATTATATACAGGTATTTTAAGAAATTTAAATTGTGTAAGTCTATTCATGACTTTATAAGAACAAAAACGTAAAAAAAGCCTTACGCCACTATAAATAAAACAAAGTCGTACCTTTAAATTAATTTGCATATTTTATATTTATTTCTCGGTATGAAGGATATGGAAAAAAAATAAATTTCACTGTACGTGTAATTTCAAATGCGACATTTCCGCGTTCTCAACATTGACAAATTCCACTTATTATCGAACGTTACAAAAATTTTTTTCATCGTATTTTCAAAATGTTTATAACTTTTGACAATGGCCTTGTTTGTTTGCCGGATACAATGCGCAAATTTTCGCCACATTTCGGCGATAAATTACGTCCATAAAAATACAATCGAGAAAAGAAAAGAATGCCATTCGTACATACAACAACGCCTGTCGCCGAGAACGATAATATAGGCTCTGCGTTAACAAAAAAAACATACAATTTAAAAAAAAAAACCGACGATAAATAATATTACCATACCTTTATATTGAATAAAGAGAAAAGGTTGTAATGTCTATTTTATTGCCGTTCGGAAAAAGTTTTTCCCGGGAAATTTTACGACACCCTGGAAAAACGCATGGGAAAAGGGACCGTGTTTCGTCCTTTATATATTCGGTTATCCATTATATATGTGGGTCAGTAAAATACTGACTTTGAAAACCGGCATTAAAACGCTGCGGTGGGGAAAAAATGATTTATCTTATTATACGGTTATAGCAAGTTCATTGAAAATATAATATCGCGATAATAATGTTTCAATATATGTAGCTTGGAGTATCGTGTATATTCCAAGTGAATTATGCGATGCGTATAAATTGTTAATTTTATTCATTGTTATGTTGTATTTATGGTTTTTATGGAATGGTGATGGTTCAATGTTGTTGAATGTGTTTAGAAATTGAGTGGAAAGTAGCGCGATCGATAAATGGATGTGTTTGAGTTGAAAATATTTAGAATTTTAACGCCAATTGTAAATTATTTTACGAATAATGAGCACTTTTGGTACAGTTCGTATTTTGAATATTAACTTTCTTTCAATATTATTTTTATAAATATAGAGTTCTTAGTGATAAAATATTGAGGAGTATAGTTAAGGAACACTATTTTTTTTTTGCAAATATATAATCTCTTTTTTTATACACGATTTAAATTATGCTTGGGGACAAATGTGCACCTTGATCCTTAAAGGGTATACTCGAAAATCGCTACGACTGAATAAAGTTTTTCGAATTATCACTAGATGTCATTTACCACGTAATATCATATGCATGTACATGAAAAAACTGTCAAAACGTCGATTTATTTTTCCATTTTCCCTATAAAAAACTGAATATTAGAAAAATTTTGCATACCTCAGACAAAAATTTATAAGTATTTATCAATGAACGATTGATAAAGCTAGGTTCTTATGAAACATTTGCTGAACGTATCTCGTTCATTCGACCATTTTGATCGAAGTAATAGCCATTATGCTGGTCATATACGCTACGAGAAATCGTTACGATCAGACTGTACAGTTCGAACGGTACAGTTTATCGTACATGGCATACAAGCAAAAATCGGACAAAACTGTACAGTTTTAACATACATGCAGCGATTTATCGGTATCGTTCGAACTGTACAATCTGATCGTAACGATTTCTCGTAGCGTATATGGCCACCATTAGATTTACTTACATAGTGATCTGAATGTTAAAAAAATTTACAAATACATATTTTAAATATCATGAGCGGAAAATGTAATCTAGTGACGCAATAACCATTAACCTAACACGATAACCTTTCATAGTAATTTGCCATATACTACAAAATAATTGACAACAAATTTGACAGATGCTGCGACATGGCTGCTATAACCTTACAAACTTCAAGCATCCCTATTGAAAGACCCTATACATAGATAATTTCAAAACGCGCCTCAGGCCTCTCAGTTTATTTACATATTATAATTAACAACAACAGCACCGTTGCACTATGCATTATTTGGGAACGGGATCGAGTGCAGGCGTGCAGATATGGCAGCAAGCATTGGCTAAAAGTCAAAACAGCGCGTTTTCGCGGCATGACGTCGCCACGTGACGTATGTGTATGTATGTGTATGTGTATGTGTATATATATATATATATATATATATGTGTGTGTGTGTGTGTGTGCTGGAACTAACGTTAAAGTTCTCGTCACTTCTATATCGCGATGATGGACACGTCCTGAGGCGCGTATTTATGCAGCGTTGGTGCAACGTGTGCTCGCGAGGGGTGTTTTGATAGTTATAAGGGTTGGATTAAAAAGTTGAAGGTGTGATTGAATTTTGTTCGGGATTTTTTTTGATACTATGATTTTGTTATAAATTATGTAATAGGAAATTATTATTTAAAAAAAATGGTTTGTTTATGTTAAGAGGAATATGTAGTGAGAATTGTTGAATGAATAGTTATTTTGAAATTTGTACTATATAATAAATAAAACATTTTAGAGTGAGGTAAGCGAGCGTAAGCGTGGGCGTGGATGTGAGCGTGAGCGTGATCGTAAGCATAAGTGTACATACATAGTTTAATCCATAACCGCCAATCTTAGTTAACCTTTTGAAGCAAAGGATTTTATACAAAGAAAGCTCTAGTCGCACATAAATTTTATCCTTATAAAATTTAACAAAATGAGATTACTTTTGTTACTAAGAAAGTAAAATTACATAATATTAATAAAAAATAAATATATTTTTAAAATTGATTTGACATGCTCTGACAAGTTTACAGCCTACAGTTCAGCAAAAAAGTATACATATTAACATATATGAAGACGAAACTCAATTTAAAACTCTGTGATTCAATTTATTTTAATTTTTCGAGATAGAATTTTTTTTTCGCTGTGCTTCAAAGGGTTAAATGCATTTTTATTTAACCATACTTACCATGAAATCTCACCCTTAAATTAGTAATATCTATGATAAAATTTTGTCAAAATTAAAAACTCGTCTTTCAAATTTATTCAATATTTTATTCATCCTTATTCAATACACATTACTATATATTTTTTTCGATATTAAGTTTTTCCGTTTAATGTTCGAATATAATATTATAATTTTTAATTGACATTCAGGAATAAATAAAAGTTTTTAATTTTCAGTATGACCCACATACACAACTTTGGTATAATGTGATACACATATCCTCAATACAAGGCCTTGTCGATGTTGAGTTTAATTAACTCGACGTGTGTATATCAGCTTTATTACTCGTCGATTTATTTTTCAATTCACATATAAATATTTCATGAACGCAAAACATCAAATTACATAATTTTTTTATTTAATGATAATATTTTGTAAAGGTGAGCTAAAATAATCAACTAATGAAATATTAAAAAAATTCAGTACTATTATGATATTTCAACTATTATAGAAAATCACTCGAAGCGTCTAATAAACGCTCCCTTTTATTAAATCTCTATAAAAGTTTCCACGGATTCTCAAACCGCGAAGACTAATATTACAATTTTCGCAATTCGAATCGCTCAAAACGAAATTAAAGAATAATTTTTAATATTAAATTATACAGAGCGTCTGATCGGGACACTTTTTCGTTGCCTTTTTTCTCCTCCTTCACCTCCCCTCCCCTCGAACGCTTTTCTTTCGTCTTTTTTCATCGGGATCCGATTTTCCGAAGTTCGTCGCCTATAACAAAGAGAGCTCGATGCATTTCGCTGAAAACTCGACTCTGTTTTCAGTCAAATTAATTAACCGAAACGTCCTCTGCGAACACTGTCAAAGCAGAGACAGAAAAAAATTACGAGACAAAATTTTTTCCGAAACGTTTTCCGACGTGTTTCGCTTCGAAAAGCGAAGTTGGTGAAAATGCGAATGTATCAAATTGTGTGTGAATAATAAGTTTATATTTGACAGTAATGAAGTGATCATATTTTAAAATTAATCTTTTTTTTTAACACAGTAGTGAAAATTTCCTCGGATTTATCGAAAATGAGATACACCTGATCCTCTTTTTGCACGGAGGATACGTTCCAGAGACTACCGTGTAAATAAAAAAACCATGTAAAAAAATGTATGGTGACCATACAAAAATTGGAGATTAGTTCCATCACTATATTTGGATAGAACTTCAATCCAAATGTACTTTATAAAAAATGTGTAATGTGAAAGTTTGTCGGTATGTAAAGGTATGTATGTATTGTTATTTTATAACTATAATTACACAAATATAATTATATCATTATACTGGCCGCCTGTACCGAATCTTACCACTGTGGCATAATAATACACATTTTTATTATTTTTATACCGCGTTAAAGTGAAAAATCCGTGTAAAAAAAAGAATCGGTTCTTCTTCCTTGAACCTTGTTATTTCGGAACCGTATAAAACACCGTGTAAAAAGAGGATTATTTCACTATATTTTTCATGTACGATCTCAATAAAACGGTAGAATTTGGAGAAACTTATATTTTTGTATTATTTCACATCTGGTATATTAAAGTATTTCCATATATAAAGCACTTATTTTTTATCTTTTAGGTGAATTTACTTGTTAATTATTTAAAAATAATGTTTTTAGATACAAAAATAATGCCTTAATTATAATTGTTTTCTCGGGTGATTCACAAGTGTCTGTAATTTTTAATTTTTTTTTTCGCTTTGCTATACTTAATTATTTGCAAACGTGTTGAGTGTTTCAAGAACGACAAAAGCTAATAACGGAGAAGAAATTTTATTTTTAATACGTGAGAGCACCGCGCAGTATATATATTTTTTATATACATATTTTAAAACGTCTATTGGTTAATATTTAATAATTTAAACGAACTTTTCTTTTGTGATAAAGTTTAAGTAATTAAACATCAAAAGCACTTTGAAATTAATGACACAACACATCCATCAACTAATTGCACTATTTATTACTTAGCTTTGATGATATTAAAAACCAGTCCATCTGACAAGACTATAACTTGAAAAAAACTTCGAAATAAAAATTTCTCATTGGTATAAATTTGCTGAACCATCACAGCTGCTGATAAAGCATGTCAACTGTCATATTTGACAGATGACGTTAAATGATGCACCTATAATGCGTTTACACTAGATGGTGCATATTAATACTGGATGTTAAATTTCATAGATAAAGCAAAATTCTTTGCTTTGTCCATAGACGAACACGAACATAGCGTAATACATATGTACTATTATATATCTGTGATGATTCAATGCATAGGCGTACAGTTCAAACATATTAATTAAAGGTAATGCTTTACTTTAGGTGTGTAAATTATTTATCGACAAATTTGTGTTTTAACGGGTAAAAATGCATTATGGGTGCTTTAATTTTTTTTTAATGAGTTTCATGCATAATTTATGTATTATTAGTCTGAAAATTAGATTTTGTAACAAACTCGCGTGTAATTTATACATGTGCGTATTAAGAGGTTATGTTTGATAGTTTTTACAAATCATTTTTGTTCAAAAAGGTAATTTACGTTAATATTCTAATGCATTTTATAAGATTAACTAATAAAACGTCGCGTTGATCTTCCCCGCGTGTTCATTGATATATGTAGCTCACGTGCGATTACCCCCTATAACGTTGAACTTATCTTGACGTTATTGGGGGGGGATTTACTGTAGTTGAAAAAACACACTAGTATGTACTATGTTTTTAATACATTTTTTTCACAATATCCGATCGTATCCCACACATTGAGATGTTCCCGATTCATACACGCATAAAACGTGGCCCTACTCCCAGTACCTGGCTCAAATTTTTCTCGGCGCAATGAGGTATGCGTGTACGCGTGACAACTCCCTATAACGCGGAACCTATCTTGATGTTATAGGGGGTTTTCTGTAGATGAAAAAATACAGTATTACTGTTTGTTTTTTAATATAAAATTTTAACGCGCAAATCATAATATCCGATCGTATCCCACTGACGTTATAAGGGGGTTTTCTGTATTTGAAAAAAAACACAGTAGTAATATTTTTTTTAATAATTTTTTTCACAATATCCGATCGTATCCCACACATTGAGAAGTTCCCGACTTATATATAAAACGTGCCCCTACTCGCAGTACCCGGGTCAATTTTTTCTCGGCACAATGAGGCGTGCGTGTGCGTACATGTGTACGCGCGACAACCCCCTATAACGTGGAACCTTGCTTGACGTTATAGGGGGTTTTCTGTAGATGAAGAAATACAGTAGTACTGTTTATTTTTTAATATAAAATTTTAACGTGCAAATCACAATATCCGATCGTATCACACTGACGTTATAAGGGGATTTTCTGTAGTTGAAAAAAACACAGTAGTACTGTTTGTTTTTTAATATAAAATTTTAACGCGCAAATCACAATATCCGATCGTATCCCACTGACGTTATAAGGGGATTTTTTGTAGTTGAAAAAACACAGCAGTATTATTTTTTTTTAATAAAATTTTTCACAATATCCGATCGTATCCCACACATTGAGAAGTTCCCGACTTATATATAAAACGTGCCCCTACTCGCAGTACCCGGGTCAAATTTTTCTCGGCACAATGAGGCGTGCATGTGCATATACATGTACGCGCGACAACCCCCTATAACGCGGAACCTAGCTTGACGTTATAGGGGGTTTTCTGTAGATGAAGAAATACAGTAGTACTGTTTATTTTTTAATATAAAATTTTAACGCGCAAATCACAATATCTGATCGGATCCATTGACGTTATAAGGGGGTTTTTTGTAGTTGAAAAAACACAGCAGTACTATTTTTTTTAATAAAATTTTTCACAATATCCGATCATATCCCACACATTGAGAAGTACCCGATTCATACACGCATTAAACGTGCCCCTACTCGCAGTACCCGGGTCAATTTTTTCTCGGCACAATGAGGCGTGCGTGTGCATATACGTGTACGCGCGACAACCCCCTATAACGCGGAACCTAGCATGACGTTATAGGGGGTTTTCTGTAGATGAAGAAATACAGTAGTACTGTTTGTTTTTCAATATAAAATTTTAGCGTGCAAATCACAATATCCGATCGTATCACACTGACGTTATAAGGGGATTTTCTGTAGTTGAAAAAAACACATTAGTACTGTTTGTTTTTTAATATAAAATTTTAACGCGCAAATCACAATATCCGATCGTATCCCACTGACGTTATAAGGGGGTTTTTTTTAGTTGAAAAAACACAGCAGTACTATTTTTTTTAATAAAATTTTTCACAATATCCGATCGTATCCCACACATTGAGAAGTGCCCGATTCATACACGCATAAAACGTGCCCCTACTCGCAGTACCCGGGTCAATTTTTTCTCGGCACAATGAGGCGTGCGTGTGCGTACACGTGTACGCGCGTTTCGCGCACACGCTCATATTTTTCAGCCATTGAATTTGACGGTTTTACATATCGCATGCGGGGAATATTGTGTTTGAAGTGGGATATTATATTGGAGCTTTGTGAGTTTGTTCGATTTTCTCGGGCCGAAATGATTGATTCAATCGAAATTCGAGTGAATCTTAAAATATTACCCAATCTTTTGAAATATGCTTATCCTTTTCCGCCGGCCTTGCTGCTCGTGCGTAATATTCCCACACTGTCGGATCACTTGCTTGCCACTTCAGATATTTGTAAAACCTTTTTTATATTCTCTTTTTTATTTATTGTAGATAAAAAAATTTGTACGATTATTTTTTTTTAGAAAAAAATTATTGTCTAGTAAAAATGATACTTTTATTGTCGTTTATTATGAGAAAAAATTTGAAACGGTACTTTTTTTTAGAGCAACACGAAAGTAGCACTTTTATATATAGTATATAACAAATTGTCAGTTGTCAACCGCTGATTTGCACTGAAATTGTAAAACGCATTTTGACTGTATTGAAATTCTATAACGTTTTACATTTATTATATGTTACAGTTGGTCCCAAAGGTTTAGAATAAATTTTAAAGAGGTGATGAATCATGTTATTTGGAACATTATAAACAATACATATCTTTGTCCAAAGTATCATAGTTTTTGAGTTATAATTTTTTTTTTAAATGTCCAAAATCGCGTATTGCACACTAATTTCCAAATTCAAATACAAAAATCTATATCAGTAAAATCAACCAAATACATGATAAGTTATCAAAAAATTACTGAAGTAAAGAGAGAATTGAGTTTTTTTGATATTTCTTGTTTAAAAAAAAAACGAAGTCTAAATTTTTCAAATATTTTTAAAAATATATTTGTTTAAAGCCCTATATAATGAGAGTTTTTAAGAACATGAATTTAAATTATAATTATAAGAATAATACTTATCCTCGTTTTACCCGAATGAATAAAATATGTTCATTAAATGTTACGGAAAAAAATCTTCTTTGCTTAAAACATTCAAGCATTTAGTATAAAGCATTCATACATTGAATACATTCAGTACAAAATATTTATTTGTTAAGATGAAATTAATTAAATACGTTTATTTTTGACCGAAGAATGCAACATTTTTCCAACCTCATACATCCAATTTTTATAAAAAAAGTGAAATCATTATAGAATTTCGAAATAACATACATGTCCTTTTAACTTTGAAACTAAAAATTCACGATTTGCATCAATATGTGTATGTCGACCATTCTATAACAAAAATACCAAAAAATTTCACTTTAAAAATTGACTTTCGAAAGTATTGAAAATAACATATGTTACATGTCCTTACACTTTGAAACCAAAAATTCACGATTTGCTTTAATTTGAGTATGCCGACCACTCCAAAACGAAAGTACCAAAAAATTTCACTTTAAAAATAGACTTTCAAAAGTATTGAAAATAACATATAATACATGCCCTTAACACTTTGAAACTAAAAATTCACGATTTGCTCCAATTTGAATATGCCGACCACTCCAAAACGAAAGTACCAAAAAATTTCACTTTAAAAATAGACTTTCGAAAACATCGAAAGTATTGAAATTTAAAAAATTCCTCTCAGAGAAAATGGTAGTCACGAACGTCCCACATAACACGTTCGAGTGTAGAGCACACATTGTCCATGTAATCATTTATTGAAAGTAAAACATTGGCGAAGGGGCTGGCCATCGAAAACTAGATGTATTGGGTTAGTTTGGTTTTCTGGTGCCCCGTTTCTTGCTAGATGCCCTAATCTAATCAAGTCCAACTTGACCAAACCTTTCTTACTTTGCACGCGGAAAATGGGCTTTTTCTACGCCTGCTACCGAAAAAATAAGAAAGGAAAACTTTTCGAGTTCGTATAAGTATGGGTGTGTATTGTTATCGATGTCGCGTTTTCGAATTTTGTGTGAAAACGTCTTAAGTAGGTTTAGTAAAATAATAAGTATTGAAGATTTCAAAATGTGTTGTAGTGGATAAAATTTCGTTTGAATTAAGTGAATTTAAAATTTCGGTATAATTAATTTTGTGAATTGAAAATTTTAGGATGATATTTTTAATTGAGTTTATAAAAAATATCCTTAATGAATTAATAGTCACTTTCTAACGATGATTATATTCATGTATTATATTAACTAGGGGTGTGAGATTTACGAAAAATTTCATTTAATGGTAGTCCGGTAACTTTTTTGTCGGTAAATTCAATTTTGAAAAATAACGAAAAAACCGTGAAACCAAAAATGCTTTCCAAATAAAATCTAATTTTTCGAAAAAGTTTTTCTAAAAAAATATAACTTTTCAACAATATTCGAAACGAAATAAAATTACCGGCAAATTACCAAACCAATATTTGAACCATTTACTGGTAATAACATTTCTAATATTAACTGCATCATTTTTTACCTAACTTTAACATATTTAAACCGATATACATATTTTATAAAATTGGCCTATTTTAAAATGATTCATAACTTAATCAAATTAATTAATTTGATTCATCATTTACATAAAATTATTCCTAACTAAGCGTTTTTATATTATTGATGTACAATTATATCTATCTATCTACTTGTGATTCTTCTCAAGAATTCTTTCTCGAAAATTTTTCGAAAAAAATGCCAAAAACAAAAAAAAATTGAATATTTCTCGAGAAATTTCCAATATATTTTAAATTAATAAATTCAGCTCAATGGTCATTTCGAATGTAAAAATGATTATTTATTAGCAATCTTGAACGTAAATTTCAGATCTTGTTAAAATTAGTATCCACCTTATCTCGAGAAATTCAAAAAAGGAAATCGAGAATTCTCATTCCTGGAAAAATGAAAATCATCGAGAAACCAGAATTACTAACATCTTTTTAGAAATTATTTGTGAGTCAGAATTGGTGACCAAGGTAAACTTTGGTCTTTTGCGTGTAAACATTTAAAAGGGAACTAGAGGAATTTTATAAAGGCAACTAATTATTTGGCTGGTTAATAATAACTAAAATGATCAGTAAAAATTGTTAAATGATCAGTTAGGTTAGGTTAGGTTAGTTTAGGTCTAAACCTAAGTTAGGTTAGGTTAGCTTACTACTACGTGTGACTACATTGAGACTTGATCCAACAAGTTCAAACAGGTTTCCACGCGCACAGAACCGAATAACAACCATATACTTTATTTTTACTGATCAAAATAGTATTATTTTACTGATCGATTATTATAAATACAGACCTTTTCTCATTCTCATTCCTCTAAAATTAAAATCATCGAAAAATCAAAATTACTACTTTTTTTATCGATAAGAACCCACCATCCCGTCTGTTACATGCACCCCACTCTATGCCAGCTTCCTGAGCCTGAGAAAATTACTACTATCTATCGATTTTTTCATTCAGTACCCATTAAAAAAATCAGCATCCAACAATTATTTTTTCGCAAAATTCCCACGACCCCTACCAAACCCGCACCCGCCCCTGCGCCAACACCCAAACCCACACAACAACATAGTTGCCACCAAAGTTACGTCCGTTGATTTGTTTACGTCCGAAGATTCCCAATCCAGGGGCGGGAGGCCCCTCTCAGTGGGCGGGCAAGGGCCAGGGGCGGACTGGGGCGGGCCGGGGCTTGGCGGGGCGGGGGGCTAAGGGCACCGTCGAATTCTCCCATCCAGTTGCGCGGGCGTACTGTCGCGGGTAAGACGCGTCGCCACTGGTACTTTCGACCCGGTACTCTATGCAATTGCGAGAGGTTTCGTTGTGACGTAACGAAAAGTTTTTTCCGACTCGGACGAGGGTAGAGCCGGCTGTTGGGGGGGTAGAGCCGGCTGTTGACGGGCGGAAACCGGTTTCGGCGCGGTTCCGCACCGGTTCGTTCCGAAGTGATTTGTTGAGTTTTTTTTGTTGAGTGACAGTTCAGTTTTCGATTGGTTTTTTGTTTTGATGTAAGTATTGTTTGTTTTGTATTTTTAAGCTAGGGCGTAACTTTGTTCGTTTTTTATTATGATGATGATTAAATTTTGATCGATTCAATAATTTTTATATTCGAAATTTAATACAAAAAAATGAGCCGTTCAGTGCACACAATGACTAACTCCATAAAACAAAAAGTTGAGAAAATCGATGAAACAATTTTCATTGTTTTTTTTTAAATTCCTTTATAATATAAATTCAAATAAATAGTGTAGAATGCATAAATACAGGTTTTGTCCATTTGAGTTGCATTATTGCAATAATTTACATATGAATTAATCAAAGTGGTCCTGTAATAAATTATTTATTATTCAATGGCCAAAATAATTTTGTCGTTTTTTTATGTTAATCTTCATTATTCAAGGAAGTTATTTTAAACATAAATAGTTATGATTATACCGAGTGCTTTAACACTTAAATTCAAGATTTTTCAAAAAGTGGAGTTAATCAGTCTGTGCACTGAACGACTCATTAATATCGATTCAAAAAATTAATTTAAAAAAATTGAATTTCGAGTATAAAATTTATATGAGAAAAACATGGATATTACTCAAAATTTTTATAGATTTGATATAAAAAATAATTCAATAAATAAAAAATGATTCAAATATTAAAATAATGTAATTGTTTCTATAGTGTGAATGAAATTTCACTTACGCAGAAAATAATTAAGATGGCTTTTCCATTGTTTTGTTTGAACAAAGTTACGCCTTCGCACATACACATTTGTGACACTTTTAACAAACTCACATGAACATTTATCGTAATTACTTTACAAAGAACTCTGAAACAATAAATTGAAAAATTATATGAGGATCGGCAATTATTGAATGAATAACGCAATTGTAATTTGCATAAAACGAAATTGTTTTTTTTTAAATGTATTATGAGTGAAGTTTTTTGATATATAAAATGAAATTTTGAGAATTGAAAAGACTCAGAAAAAAATCTAATATTGTAACCAGCGCATAAGTTAGGATTTTCTCGAAAAAGAAATTAGAACTTTTGAATAAATGATTTGAAAATTTTGATTTTCAAACTGCGTAGTCAATTTATTTGAAAATAGACTTTCTTTGTCGAGAAAAAAGTTTCATAAAATAGTTTCGGCATTGAAATTTTTATAAAATTCTAATATTTCCAAAAGAAATTTCATACTATACTTTCAACATAAAGAAAATATACCCTTGTAGCATTTTGAAAGAATCGATCAGGAATAAAATACAAGATTTATACCTTTCTGAAAGTTCTCTATAAGGCTTTTATCTCACAATGAAATAATGCTTCATAATCGAAATAATAAGGATCCAATAATGGGTCCCACTGTGCCGATTCGCTTTATTCTTTTTCGAACGATTATATTAACCCTTTTCTAAGGAAAGCCAATATGTTACGAAGCTTAGAAGCCGAGGACATCTTTATTGGGGATACTTAAGGGTCTACTAGGTTTAGAGATACTTTAATAAAGACGCAGAATAATTTCGGTCAATAACCGCAAAATATTTCTGCGGAGAATATTATCAATCAATAGAAACAATGCGACTTTGTTATACCCATTCTTTGATTTAGGCGATTTTTTTAATGCGGTTTTAAGCGTTTTTTTATAATAAGCGTAGTTGTTAATACGAATCAAAAACGAATCATTGATCACGGAATTCCAAAATAAAAAAAACTTCTTACTATCAAATAGAGTATTTTTTTTGAAATTAAAAAGATTTGATTATTTTAAAGTGATGACGATCAAATTGATTTTGAGTTAGCGAAAAAAAACTATCGTTTTGGAGTAACAAAAATGAGGATGAATGATAGATTTTTATTCTTATTTTAAGAAATAGTTCAAATTATGTATCTATGAACTACATACATATTATATTTCCTAATTATAATTAAAAAATAAATTCTTATATAAATGCTTTTCTTTAATATATTTTAGACCTTTTTAAGTGGATTTTTCTGAACCTTTCTATTTGGAATCTCTATTTGCTTGATTTTTACTTTAGAACCTATTTCATGTTCTTGTTTATGAATTCACTGTCTTTTTTTACGTGGTTCAACACGAAATATAACAATCACATAAATCGGAGGATGAGTGTATAATTCAGACCTTTTTTTATTTTCATGAATCAATCTTCCTATTTAGTATACATTTAAAGTCTTTAATTTTCATATTTTTCACTTTGGAACGTATTTCATGTTTTTTAATGGATTTACAGTATTTTTTTACGTGGTTTAACATGAAATGTGTTTTCCACATAAATCGGAGGATGTGTGTACAATTTAAACCTTTTTTACGTTGATTTTCCTGAATCAATCTTTCTATTTAGTATAGATTTAATGTCTTTATTTCCATATTCCTCCTAACTTTGGAACCCATCTCATATTTTTGTATTAGTTCATAGTCTTTTTTTAGCGGTTTATTGAGTAATGTATCTATTATACCTCATAAATCGGAGAATGGGTGTATAATTTAGACCTTTTTTCAAGCTTTTTATTATTACATTGATTTTCCTGAATCAATCTTCCTATTTAGTATCTTTATTTCCATATTTTTTACTTGGGAACCTATCTCATATTTTTATATTAATTCATAGTCTTATTTTAGCGGTTTCTATTTACACAGTTTATTGAAGAACGTATCTATCATACCTCATAAATCTGGGGATGCGTGTACAATATTTCCATACGTGATGAAAACATTAGATGATTGATGATTTCAGTCCTGATTTATGCTTTGTTTAATCGTTTTTTATTCATTCCACACATACGCATAATTATACGCGTAAAATCCAAAAGAAAACACAAAGCGTTTATACAAAACGGCCATCATTTATCTTAATAAAAGTATGAGTAGTTGGAAAGTTGGCCCCGTTCTTATTATACGACGAAGCAAATAAATAAATGCGATGTGTGGCTTAAAGGCGTTTTTTCATTCCGCAGATCGTAAATTATGTTAAAATGGATTTATGGAAGGTTTCATATATCGAAATTTCAGGCAACGAGTGGGGAAAAGGCCTACAAATATTATTATTTTAATGGGAAATTTCGCCGGTGATAAAGGAAGGACACGAGTTGAAAATGACGTCGTGTCCGATAACGGCTCATAATTCATATCGTGTATTTTATGTTGAGTGTTATTAAAATTTTTCAGGGAAAAATTCATGTCTGAAAACTAACCGGCGATGAGTTGCGAATCGTATTCAAATGTGTCGACGAAAAAACGGATTTGAATTCATATCACGTGCTATGAGATTTTCAATTGATTTATTACACGGAATGTGATTTTCAACGGTGACAAAAAAATAATATTTTTCACTTAGAATTACATTATGTTTTATATTATGAAATTTTTTGTTTTTATCGATTATTGAAGTTGAGCAGCGTGTAGAGCGGTTAATAAATGGATGTAATTGTATTAAATTGAGTTAAAATTATAATACTTCTAGAGCTGTATATTTGTTTCAAAATTTATCGATTCCAACTCTGATTTCGACTTTGACTCCAACTAGAATGATTTAAGTAAAATAAAATTTTCTTATCAATGTATAAAATTCATAATAAAAATATTCAAAATTAAAAAAGTGTTAGAAAAATCTTGCAAAATAAAAATTTTATAATAGCTGCCTCCAATTTTTTTATTTTATTATAATGATGAATCTATTAAATGTTGGAAGATTTTGATAAAAAAAATCATTATTTTATTATTACATTTATGTTAAAAAAACCATCCGACATATGAATATATTAACGAAACAAAATGGATATTTTGTTTTGACAGTTCACATAAGACGGAAGAAATAATAGGTTTTTGCCATAAAATTTAATAAAATGAGATGAAGTCAGTTGATTTTTTTTATGACTCAGACTATGTTTAAAATGTCAAGACTGAAGTCGAAGTCGGAATCAATACAGCCTTAATTATTTCAGTATTCTATTTCTAAATCTTCTTGAATTTATAAAATTGTATAAGAAAGTTTTATCCTGATCAAAATTTCGCAAATATTTAATAAAATATTCAAATAACGAATAGTAAAAACTGGACAATCGGTTTATATTCGAATATGATCGACTATTTAAATATCACATATAATCATAAAAAATTCTTCAATCCAAGATCAAAACGATACAAAAACTAAACATAAACATCTTACATTATAGTATTCTATTTCTAAATCTTCTTGAGTTTATAATTGTATAACAAAGCTTTATTATGATCAAAATTTCACGAATATTTAATAAAATATTCAAATAACGAATAGTATAGATCGGATATTCGGTTTATGTTCACACATCATAATCATACAAAATTCTTCAATCCAAGATCAAAAACTAAACGTAAAGACCCTTCATTATTTCAGTATTCTATTTCTAAATTTTGTTGAATTTACAATTATACAAAAAAAGCTTTATCCTGATCAAAATTTCATGAACGCTTTATAAAATATCCGAATGACGAATAGTAAAAACCGGATTATCAGTTTATATTCGAATATGTTTGATTATTTAGATATCACATATGTGGAGCCTAGTATCAATTCCTCCCAAATCCGTTTTGGCAAACAACGAAAAACTTTTTATTTATTCAACATCGTTTTTAACTACATATGACTTAAATTTTTAAAATTATTCTTTGGATAGTTTGGAGCAAATTGGCATGTATATTTTCATGTAAATTTCATTACACTACGCCAAAAAGGGACATAAATATGGAGATAGGAGATATTGATTCTAAGGATCAGGATTTTCCAGCGATTAGGCTGCCTTTTCCTTTTCCTGGTTAAATTCTTAACTGGTTCCTCCTGTTGGATCCTGTCTTCGTCCATTTTAAATCGCCAGAAACAAAAACAACGTGACTCTGACTTCACTCTGACGACGGCCAACAAACTACTAAACGGTCGCAGCTTTGAATGCTGCGTTCCTATTGGTGGATTCGACCGGTTGATCTGGCTGATTGCGCGTGCGTGAGGATTTGGGAGATATTGGTCTTAAAATGTTAAAAATCTACCAAATTTCGAAGGATTTGGTAGATTTTTATATGAAAGAATTGTTCATTTCAATGGATACTATATGTATATCTGCATTAAAATCTCAACTTTGAAAAAAAGTGGATTTGGGAGGGATTGATACTGGGTCACATATTACCATAATCATTCAAAATCATTCAATCCAAGACCAAAACGATACAAAAACTTAAACATCCTTCAATCGAATTCTTCTCCCCCACCACCCATCAGTTTTATAGGCTAGCGCTAACGAACGGCCCGTTAGATTTACGGCCCCGGAGAAAGTTCGCAGTTCAAATCCTAATAATGACTTTTTCAGACGGATATATTGTTCCATTATGCGATTAATGGCGACGCTTTCATCATTCGCGTCGCTAGTACCGAGTATTTCGCTTTTATCCGATAAACGCGCGTACGCCACGCTCCAATAATTCCGAACACAATCAATCGACTTTAATTCTGCCGACGGTGAATATTATTATATCGGAATGGTGGAGGGAAAAAAGCTCGTTCCGATCGAAACGAGCAGATTCAACGGTTTTAGATTTGGGAATTGAGGCGATACGTTGCGGTTCGGATTGGTGCTTCTTTTGATTGTATAATTGGGATGGATTGGATGTTTGGTGGGTTTTTTTTTGGATTGTCTTCAGTCCTGCTTGTTACATACAAGAAGGATCTATATATAGGAAGGACATACATATCGTATAGGAAGGACATACATATAGGAAGGACATACATATAGGAAGGACATTACACGATTAACACGGTAGATAGGTTCCCGAGAAAAACGTGTAAATCAAAATTTTATATTTTTAATGTAAAATCGTGTAAATCGACAAGTACACAAAAAACGCATAATTTGGTTGTTTTTTCAAGCTTTTCATTAACTTAGGTTAGGTTAGGTTAATTTTAGTCCGAAATCCTAATTTTAATAAGAAATTTATAAAAATGTTTAATATCATGGTCGACATATCATTTTGAGGTTACACTTGAAACGTCAAACTACGATGTAATGACAAACGTGCGGGTACGCACCTCGTTGCTTACCTAACAGTGGCTCTTCTATTTTAGTTGGTGATAGAATTCAATGTTAAAATTATTAATGTTATTATTATTGATTATTATATTCAACATTTATTTTTATTTTTAAACCGTGTAAAAGCGAAAACGTGTAAAAAAAGTACCGTGTAAATTAATGGATAGTAATAATTGTATTATACATATAGGAAGGACATACATAGAGGAAGGATATACATATAAGAAGGACACACATATAGGAAAGACACACATATAGGAAGGACATACATACATATAAGAAGGACACACATATAGGAAAGACATACATATAGAAAGAAGGACCGATTGAAATTCGCAATCTGTACATATTGCTGTATCAATCGTTAACAACCACTTGTAGTTGTTGTTACAATTAATCGCGACAAATCGATCGATAGAGTAAAGAATCAGAATCATTTTTTGGAATTGTCTCATCAATGAGAGATTAAACTCTTATTTTTCGGATTAAATGGTTAAATAACCAATTTGAGACGATAGAGTAGGTGTTAAAAACGGAGTCCTATTCTTACCATACCTGTGACTTAAACCATGATCATTACGATTGATAATCCATGTAACATACCGCTATACCATGGGCTGGTTGTTTGGAGGATTAAGTGATGTTGTATAGTTGTTGGGTTGAGTTTTTAGCAATTTTGTTTTGTATGGGTCAATGAAGTTGGGAGATTTTTTTGTAGGTAGGTGTGGTTGCGTAAAATTGATTTAAGATTTTAGATAATATTGTTTTATTTTTATTATCTTGAAAATTTTCAGATTTTAGATTCTTGCGTAATAAATAAAATATTCAATATATTGTAATTTTATCAGTTTGATTTTGTATCGGGTGAATGATTTCATTGATTTTTTTTATATTACTGCAGTAATAAATACAGTGAAACTTTCTTTTGTGTCCGAAATTCATCTTTTCGGAACATTTAGTACTTTTAATGTTCAGTTTAATTTCAGTACATTTAATACCCGCTTTATTTCCCACAATTTAAATCTAAAATATTTAAAATTCAATTACTTTTATAAAAATACTTAATTGAATTCGTGACTATTGACAATCTTTGTTGAAACGTATCGGTCGCTTGTTGTTGTTTTTGTCAATTTGTAAATCTTTTGTTCTTTTTGTTTTTTTATTTCGTTTTATTTTGTTTTTTTATTTGTAAATCTTGCCTTTAATGTGATGACATCAAAAGTTTAAATCCATTAATATCATCAAAAGAGTTTATATAAACATAAAAATATATGTTAAATGCATGTTAAAAAATAATTTTGAACTATTTTTTTTAAATATTTGAAACCCTCAATCTAAATTTTTTCTATAATCACGTTTTTTGTTGGTCCCTTTAAAAACGTATAAAATGGGTTTCACTGTATTATATTTTCACCATGATCATAAAGATTATTAATAATTTTATTATTGAAGTTAAGCGAGAAGTAACCTGAGCAGTAAATATATTTGAGTTCGTTGGCTTGAAATTATTTTGTAAAGTAAAAAATATTTTTTTCTCATCACTTAAGAAAAAAATTCTGAATATCTGTTAGAATTCAGAAAATCTTTTTTCTGCTATAAGCTTAAAATGAACTTATGCTAATTCTACAAAATTGACAGTATCAAATGTATTTTAAGTGACTAAAAAAAGAACGAAAATTCTCAATATAAAAAATCAATTAAAACTGAGCAGTTGGCTTGAAATTATTTTGTAAAGTAAAAAATATTTTTTTCTCATCACTTAAGAAAAAAAATTCTGAATATCTGTTAGAATTCAGAAAATCTTTTTTCTGCTATAAGCTTAAAATGAACTTATGATAATTCTACAAAATTGACAGTATCAAATATATTTTAAGTGACTTAAAAAAATGACGAAAATTTCGAATAAAAAAAAATCGATTAAAACAACATAATCCAACAACTATCCTTCGATCACTTCAAAAAGGATTCGAATAATAAGTCGAATAAGTGAAATAATGAAAATTCGATCATTAATAAAACAGAGGCTTTCGAAATTCGCAATCGTAAAGCCTTTACGGCGCTACATTAAAAAGGATCAAAAGGACACTTTTTCATTTCGCGCCCATTTCGAAATTCGTACGGCGGCAATACTTTGGCCGTAATCGAATTACGAAATTGGATTGTCTAATGACGCCCTCGGATCGGACTTTAGAAGGGGCGGCAGATAACAGTTTGAGAGCTTCTGGACGTCGTCTTAATAAAGTAAAACTTACTTCTGTTCACGTACGCTGCAGGGGAAACTCGCGTAATTGCGTTATGCGACTGTAGCATTAGTTTTGTTTATTATCGCGAGATTTCGATATCGGGTTTCTCTCGTTTGAATTTGTAAATGGCAACTAATTATTTGGTTGGTTAATAATAACTAAAATGATCAGTAAAAAATTGTTAAATGATCAGTAAAAAATTGTTAAATGATCAGTAAAAAATTGTTAAATGATCAGTTAGGTTAGGTTAGGTTAGGTTTAGGTTAAGTTAGGTTTAGGTTAGGTTAGGTTAGGTTAGCTTACTACTACGTGTGACTACATTGAGACTTGATCCAACAAGTTCAAACAGGTTTCCACGTGCACAGAACCGAATAACAACCATATACTTTGTTTTTACTGATCAAAATAGTATTTTTTTACAGATCAATTATTATAAATACAGGCCTTTGTAAATTTGATTGGTTTTGATCAGTTTTGAAAATTAGTTTATATTGAATAAGTATTCTTATTATTTTAAAATGTAAATTTTTTTTGTATTGAGGTTAGATTAAGTTGATTTTAACAAAATTAGGTAATTTTTTTCGAAAATTAGTTTATTGTAAGTAAGTATTCTTATTATTTTAGAATGTATATATTTTTTTATATTGGACTAGGATTAAGTAGATCATAAAAAAATTTAGTTAATTTTTTAAGAAAATTTTCTCTATACAATTTGTATACAACCAATTCTCTTTTTACACGGATCAAGGAAGATGAACCGATTATTTTTTACACGGATTTTTCGATTTAACACGTTATAAAAATATGTATTATTATGCCACAATGGCAAGATTAGGTGCTGGCCAGTATAATGATATAATTATATGTACGTAAATATAGTTATTAAATTAAAAAAATTGATGTTTTTTGATGATTTTGCACGGCAAAATTTTTTCACATTGCACATTTTTTATAAAGTACATTTGGATGGAAGTTCTATCTAAATATTATATAGTGATGGACTCTATCTCCAATTTTTGTATCGTCACCATAAATTTTTACACGGTAGTCTCTGGAACGTATCCCCGGGTAAAAAGAAGATCGGGTGTATTTTTTAAAATCATCATTTTAGTCTTTGTAACGTTTATGTAATTGTTTTTTCTTATGTTTTTTTTTTGTGAAATTTAACATCATCTGTTTGTGTATTGTCCCTGTTTGTTGGTGTGATTAAATACATAAATGTTTAATGTCATCTATTAAATATGACAGTTGATGTATCTTACAATATACATATGAAAAGCTCGGAAAAACTAGAATTGCTGACACTAAAGTACCGCAATGTGGTTAAAAAAACGTCGAAGACCACAAATGGAAGGTTTGGCTTTTGTAAATCATAAAAGAGTTTATTCTGGAAAATAAAAGTAGAGAATTATCAATTAAAAAAAATCATTTTGAAAGAGATGTCAAATTTTGTTTAAATTTCACAAAAAACGCAATATTTGAAAATACAATTTCACAAACTTTGCGTTACATTAAAAACGGTTTATTTTCAATATAGTCAGTATTTAGAATATTTTACATTGTATAATTTCTAACTAGAGTAATTAAAAAAACTGAAAAGTAAATTTTTTTTTTTCAAATAGAATGAGATCATGCACGTACAAAATTTTCTAATGAAAGTATAAAATTAATACATTTAAACAAACTAAATAATATAATTGTCAAATAATAATATGAATAATATGTAAGAAGCACGAAATTAACCGTCTCTCCTCTTACACGTAGAAGCAAAGGCCATCCGGAAACAAATTGGTTCTAGATAAAACGCAAAAGGGTTGAACGCGTCGATAATTGAAGATTTCTCTTCTTCTCGCGAAAATCGCCGTATAATAATAATAATGTCGCATAATTTTTCGCAAAAGTACACGTACATAGTGGGCGTGCAATGAGTATGATATTCAAATTTATGTAAAACATTTGCATAATCCTCGGTGTTGAAATTTGCGCCGCTGAGGGAACATGCCTCGTCATATGGCACATAGATTATGCTCTCAAACTTTCGTTTATTAAGTGTGTAGATTGTTTTAATTACGATGGAAAAATTAAGTTCGATGTGTATATGACATGTATAATTTTATTATATATAATAATAATGTGGATGTATTATATAATTTTGCAACAAATTCGATCATTTACTAATCAAATTTAGCTTGTTCATAGATAAAATGAATTGAAATACAACCATACAAACATAGATACAAGTCAAGTTAATTAAATATTGAAAAATTATTGAATTTGATTTGTGAATGGTTGAATTTGATTTGTGAATGGTTGAATTCGATTTAGAAAAATATTGAATTTGATTTGTAAAAGGTTGAATTTGGAGCGTAAAATCGGTACGATAAAATATTCGAAGTAAAAATTCTTGATGGATATACATTATTATTACAAATGAAATTTAACTTATTCATAGACAAAACGATTTGGTTTGTGAATTTTTGAATTCGATTTAGAAAAAAATTGAATTTGATTTTTAAAAGGTTGAATTTGGAGTGTAAAAGGTTGAATTTGGAGTGTAAAAGGTTGAATTTGGAGTGTAAAATCTAAATAATAAAATATTCGAAATCAACGGTTTAATCAATTAGTCTTGTTGGATATATTGGTTGTAATTGATCATATGAGATAAGAGATAAATAGTACGGTCTTTAAACGGATGTGAAAGTGATCATTAAAATTAAGCAATTAGAAAGTGATTTTTATAAATATTTATAAAAATTAGGGTTCTTCTTATTATTATTATTATTATTATTATGTAAAAAATGTCGGAATTTATTGACGATATTCAAAAAAAGCCTTGTCGTTCATAATTTTGAAAAATGTATCATAACATATTTTTATTCAATTTATTAATGATTTTTTGCTGTCATTATTATCATCATCAATTTCATTGTCATTACATGTAGCTTCAATATTTATTATAAGACAAGAAATCTTTTAAAATCATATAGTTAGTGATTCAAATGTAGACAAAATGATTTTTTTTTAGTATAGTTGTTGCCCGACTTTTTTACCTACAAGGTTCGAAAAAATAGATATAAAAAAATACAGTACATATTAATATAATATATTAAAATCATTATAATTATATTATATTATAATGATGATGATACTTTTGGTATTTAAAAAAGTTTCGTTTTTCGTTTTAGTATTTTTAAACGAACGACAGAAACGAACACTTTTTCACCCCTTTCAATAAACGAAGTCCCAATAGAAACGACAATACGAAACGCAAAGTCGACTATATCATCATTTATATTATCAACGTCTAAAAAATAATACGGCTTTGTCTCGATACAAAGGGGAAAACGTCGACTAATGCCCAAATTCTATTAAATAACGAGTCTTAAGCATTTTTAAGTCGGATTATCCCGATCGGATCTGAGCGCAGAGAGAGTACGGAACTCCGCTCACCAATTTTCGAAGGTAAAACTTTCTTAACTGGAAATTGTTCGAATTTGACTTATTGTCGTTATATTATACGAAAATGTGTACGATGCGAGTACTGCCTTTATATAGGGTGTCCCAAAATTCACGCAAGATGTACTTTTGATAGAAAACACAGATTTTTAATTAAAAATTGTAATTTTTTTATTGATTCATACAGTATATAGTATAGGGTTATGTGTGGAATAGCATATCGGGTAAATGGATTTACTGGCATATACGCATTTTTTTGTTGAAATTTTCCATCAATTTTTTCCATACATGTTGCTGAATTTTGTTGATATAGTGCTAAATTTCTTCCTTCAAGGTGTGGGTGATCATGGGCTTGTTGGCATAAACCTTAAACTTCAAAAACCACCAAAGGCGTTAAATCGCATGATCCGGCCAATTTCAATCACCAAAATGGGAAATTACACAACTAGGAAACGAATCATGCAATGATTGAATTGCTTCTTAGGGAGTTTATTTTCTTTTCTTTAGGGAGTTTCTTAAATTTCTCTAGGGATTTTTTGAAGTCTAAGGTTTATGCCAACAAGCTCACGACCCCCCACACCTTGAATGAGGAAATTGAGCGCTATATCAATTAAATTCAGCTACATTTACGCGAGAAAGTCGTGGAAAATTTAAACGAAAAAATGCTTATATGCCAGTAAAGCCATTTACCTGATATGCTATTTCACACGTAACCCTATACTGTATACTGTGTGAATCAATAAAAAATTTTGAATTTTGAATTAAAATCTATGTTTTCTATCAAAATTACATCTTGCGTGAATTTTGAGACACCCTATATAAAATATATACGTATCTCCGTAGTAGAATTACTGTGCTCGGCGGAGCGCGAAACTCGCCCGTTGAATTTTTAATAAATTTCAACTTTGTCGAACTCTTGAAAGTCGTGTGGGCTATATTAGGTAGTTATTTTTTGTGTATGTGTCTATTATGGATGGTTTTATTTATTAAATTGATGATTTTGATTGATTTTTTTTATGGTCAATTTTTTTCGTTTTAGGGGTGGTTTGTTAAAAAAAATATAATTGGTATGTTCATATATAATAAAAAAAAATTGTATGTTCAGATGATTTTTTTTTGTATTTAAAATTGATTCTATCGATGATATTTATAAAATTGATGATGATGATATTTTGAAAATTTTGTGTGAATAAATAATTTTATTTCTATTGAGAAGCTTTGGTTTTATGTAGTTATGTAATACAAATCAGATTTGTTATTACGTACGCTAACCATATGTCTTTTATTTTAAAGGAGACTTCTTTATTTCATTGCTCTATTTTAAGATTTATTTATTTTCAAAATTTGCCCTTTTGTCTTTTATTTATCTGAGTTGAAATATTTTAACCTTTTGTCACAAATTTTAATATAATAATATTTCCAATAAATAGATGAAAGTCTTTGATAACGATTTTAACTCAAATAAAAACTTGTATCGCTTGTTTTGAATAAATAATTTTCAAGGAAACAAGACTGGTATTTTTAGTGACAATTATAATTAATTTTTAATGAAATAGAACGAAGGGGGGGGGGATGAATTCGTGTTAATTATTTTCATATTTTCATTCGTAGTAACGAATTTTTAATTTTAAAATATACTTCATTTTTTTTGAATAAATGTGGTCACCGTTTTGATCAAAATTGATTATTGTGACTTTATAAAACATCGTAGCTTTGATAATTAGAAAAAAAAATCTCAAAAAATATATTCATTATTAGAAACTTAAATCAAATTTTCACTACATAAAAAAAATTTGTACGTATTTGTATTTTTTTTTTGTAAAGTCGCAGCTTAGCAAAATCGAAATATATAAAAAAAATTTATAAAAAAAAAATTACTGAGGAGGCCTCCTCAGTACTGACTTTTTTTAAAAAAAAAATATTTTTTCATTTCGTTTTATAGCATTGAAGATGCATAAAAGTTTTTTTTTTTTTTATGAATTGTTTATCTATCTAAATAACATAATAATGACTAATTATTTGAAAAAATAAAAATACTGCTGAAGCGATAAAAATGACCCTTCAGACCAAATTTACGTTCTAATGTACATTCGTGTTTGATGTCAAATTATGATATGATACATTACAACATACAATGAAATTTTGGTTTCAATCGATAAAAGCAGTCTTTTTTTAAGATTGCACCATAATAATGTTATGTGAGTGGATTTTTAATAACAAAATATTGAAAATAAAATGTGATTTATTGCGACGTCGTTGAGATGTCAAGCAAAACTGGCATATAACAAAAATTTCGCGCCCTATATTTCGAAACAGACAAAATTAAACGAAATAACATAGTTTACACAATAATTTACAAAAAGTTCCGATAAAAATAAATCTAAAATAGCTTCAAAAAACGGTAACAAAGTCTATGTACATTGTAATGTACATAGGGCTTAAGTAAATAATGTACGTACGTTCCATATATTTATAGAATCGATCGCAAAAAATTCTTCATAAAAATAATAAACTTCTTTTCATACAAGACGTCATATGTAATTTTTCGGCATGAAAAGTCCCCGAATTCTTTTCATCATTAAACATCCTTTGTCCGATAATACAATGTCTTCCGGACAATAGATCTAAGTATGTAATAACGATACGCCGAAAACCTTATACTCATTCACCATTTTCCGAAAATTCCAAAACGCGAAAAAACGAAAAACCCCCTTTTCGCAAACGCTCCGTTCGCAAAATTAACCGCATCAAAGGGCCGGATTGTACGTCGAATATAAATTAAATTTAATGAAACGAAAAGGGCTCGCGAAATACACATAAAATTAGATTCGAAGGTACAGTCGAAGGGCCCGGCGCTAATTGCGACACCGAAAACAAAAAGTTAACATTTCATAAAGCGAATTTGGGGAGATATTTCCGGATGGAGAAATGTGCGATTTTTGATGGTGAGGGATATGGGGTTTTTGGAATTTGATTTGGTCGGGCGGTAGATGCGTTTTATTGGGGGGTATAAATGCAGGTTGTTGTTTTTGTGATTTGTTGTGGAAATATTTGATATTGGACTTCGGGTATAATACAGGTTTTACATTTAAAAATCAACTTTTTTACAAATAAATTTTTTTACGTCAAATTCAAACCTTTTCAGATCGTATTTAGTCTTTTCAATATCAAATTCAATACTTTTCAGATCAAATTTGATATTTCATAAATCAAATTCTATACTCAGAAATGTATTATAATATATTCTTCAATTTAATTTTGATAATCTCTGTTGGTAATTTTCACAAATTTATACATATTATACAAATAACAAGAGTGTGAAATTTTATGTCTTATGGATTATCATGTTGCACTAATTGACTTATTTCTACAAATTTAAAATCCACAATCTTTAAATAATATTAAAAAAATACATTTCTTTTGATTTAATTTGATTTGTAAAAGTGTGAATTCAAAGTATGAAAGCTGTACTATGCAAATGTGGTATTTTTATTATTTCTATTATCTTAATGGATATGTTAATAATTACGATTAACCTTTGACATTTAAAAAGTCCTATTTTTATGTAGATGGTATTTTCATTTCTGTGAATTCGTATTTCAAAATTCTTTGAGTTTTGCAATGAGTTAATTATTGTTATAATAGTATTTACAGAATATATTGATCATTGCAAAATTCATTTACGATGAGCGATCCATTTATTTAGTCTTTTCTTAAAACGAAATTTCGAAAAATTTTCACCAACAAGCATTATTACAATTCAATAAATATAAAAAAATTCGATTGACGGTATATTTCATCTACTTTCGAATTCGTTATTCACGTCTCATCCATTTTTAAATTTCACACGTCACTCAAAAAAAACCTCGAATTTTCCAGAATATCGACATAACATGCCACTCTCAATATTTTAGTAACAGTTTTGTCAATTTTCATACGAAAATTCAACGTCGAAATGTTTTCCTAAATTTAGAGTTCATCTCTATGTCAGAATTTTCAAGGAATTCTCATATTTTTTTCAGTATAACCATATCCGTTAGAAATATGTATAAAAAAAATACTTACATGATCTCAATCAAAATTAACCTCAAGCAATATTATACTAGGAATCAAACTGCGACAATATTAATGTTTTCAACATGAAAAATCATGAAAAAATCCATAGATTTATACAAACTAATATAAATATAATGCTATTATAACTGATTCGAGCAATTTTATACTAGGAATCAAACTGTGACAATATTAATGTTTTAAACATAAAAAATCAATAGATTTATACAAACTAACATACAATACTATCATGACTGATTCAGACGTTAAACAATGAACGAAATGATACAAAATTGCATCGATCTAATAGATTCGTCGATATGGCCACAAAACACGATCACCGCAAACATACATGTCGTATCAAAACATGCAAACACATATGTATTATTATAATATACGAACACATTGTGTACGACGAGCGAATTCAATTAAGTTAATTAGTATCTCTCGTACGTTGAATTTGCGAGCGTTTGACACGCCACGCAGCCTAATATCGCGAATAAACGTCACGCCACGTTTTATTCCCTTATTTTGTTTATATATAATATATTTATCGCAAATATAATAAAATATCGATTTCGCAAGTATATACAATATAAATCATTCGATTTTTTAAAAAATTTCTATATAAATATCGATAGAAACTTATGTGGATATATATTTTTTTTTGAAAAGGTCAAAAGTCTAGGACGGTCTGTAAATTATATATGTCGAAATATATATGTGAAATATATATGTGAAATATGTGAAATATATTATGTCAGAGAGTTCATCGTCGTTAATGCATGCATTATCTAGATATTGTATACGCGCGCTTCAAGTTTTAGAGAAAGCGTACGATACGAGATTCCGCATACACTATCTCTAGAGATAGCATATATTAACGAGAGAATGCATCGAATCGCTGACATGGATTAGATAAACCGTATAATGAGTGATTTGAGAGATAAGTTAGTTTCGTTATTGACAGTTGGCAATACATGAGACGCCAACTGTAGTCTATAAGACGTTCGGTATTTTATAATATAGCTGTCATATGTACGAGTAAATACTTATTATGTCAATATTATTATTATGTTTATTATTTATTATGCTCAATTCTCTGTACCTAAATATCTCAACAATAAAAATAACTTTTTTTTTATTTTGTTACATATTACGAAAATAACATATGAGAACTACATTCTATAATATAATACAAAGCGTGTATGGATTTCTATATGTTACCACCGTTATCCGTTCCCGCAGCGATATTTATCTGTCACGATTTCTTGTACGTAAATGAAAAATAAATTAACGTAAATTGGATATTTTGAGTTTCTCGCATTTCTTAAAATAAAATAACTCTACTATATTCCCTAATTGTGATTTATTTATTTCGTTAGCACGTTATCTAGGTCGGTATAGACGATTCACGCATTCTCTAGTTAACATGTTAATTCATACTCCCGTGTATGTTTTCTCTGAGCGATTTAAATCACATATGCATTTTCGAGAGAATGCACATATTCACGGGCTTGATGCTTTAGCTGTAACATATGTATATACTATACAATTCATTCGATTTAATTTAATTTTTTGTATCAATACCGATTGAGATTTATGTGGAAATATACATATAATATATGTATATATTTTTTGAAAAGGTCAAAAGTCTAGGATGTTTTGTGAAATATATATATTATATTATATATACATATATGTATATTTTTTAATCGAGGTCCGCCTTTCACCAGGACGGAATCCTGTTAATTGGATTTGCGTGTCAGTCGGACAATTAGTGTAATTGTCGCAGCGTCGAAAACTGAGGCGAATAGGACTTTGTGTGCCGCCAATTTGTACATATTATTTGCCGGGAATTAGCGATAACGTTTGATTACGGATTTATATTCATTCGTATATACAATTCGTGTTCACACTGTATATAAATCCGGGTATTTAGTTTGTGAGCAATTTGTTAAATTGACATGGGTTTGGCGCTTTGAATTCACGCTATGCGTTGATGTCTTTTTAAGTAATTTGATTCGTTTTCTTTTTTTAAATTAACTGATTGCTATTATGAGTCAAAAGTGTATGCTTTGAAACGTAAAGTGTAGCTAAATGTAGTTACTAAGATTTAGTAAAAAGCTTGAACGTTACATTATGCTTGCACTTAATGCGTTCAAGAATCTGCACAATGCGTTGATGTCTTTTTAAGTAATTTGATTCGTTTTCTTTTTTTTAAACTGATTGCTATTATGAGTCAAAAGTGTATGCTTTGAAACGTAAAGTGTAGCTAAATGTAGTTACTAAGATTTAGTAAAAAGCTTGAACGTTACATTATGCTTGCACTTAATGCGTTCAAGAATCTGCACAATGCGTTGATGTCTTTTTAAGTAATTTGATTCGTTTTCTTTTTTTTAAACTGATTGCTATTATGAGTCAAAAGTGTATGCTTTGAAACGTCAAGTGTAGCTAAAAGTAGTTACTATGGTTTAGTAAAGAAGCTTGATCGTTACATAATGCTTGCACTTAATGCGTTCAAGAATCTGCACAATGCGTTGATGTCTTTTAATTAAATTTGTGTCGTTTTCTTGTTTAAATTAACTGTTTGCTATTATAAGTCAAAAGCGTATGCTTAGAAACGTCAAGTGTAGCTAAATGTAGTTACTAAGTGCATACAAAGGTCGAGTGAAGAGGCTTGAACGTTACATTGTGCTCACACTTACGTAATGCGTTCAAGAATCTGCACAATGTGTTGAAGTTTTTCCGGAAAATCTGCATAATTTTTCATGCGAGATTAGTATAATGTGAAAATGTAAGACCGCGCGAAACACCCTCCTGGGTGCAATACTGTAATATGTGCTCCAACTTATAAAGTATGTGATCTCACTTTTTTACTTTTGTTCTGCATTTTTTTCCGACCCTCGAGAATTTTTCGACATTATTCATGGTGAAAGCGTAAAGATTTGTAGTTGGGATAGTACTGAAATCCTATATAGAATCATATGGGAAAACTTCAGTATGGGATATATTAAATTAATATAATATGCAGCGTTTCGTCTCGCTGGCTTTTATTAAGCTCTCGTTTTATATATCGAATAAATGCACTCGGAAAATGCGATTCTTATTAAATACCGGCATAAAGAATCTTTGACGTTCGCATTTTAAGTGAATGATGAAAGTGCACGTTCAGTTTAATGTAAGGATATGGAAGGATCTCTTATTAAATATTTTGAAGGCGAAACAAAGGCTCGCTCGTTTCTTGTCTGGAATATTATATATATTAAATATTGTATTACATTGAACATTACGTAAATTAGTCAAGAAATGTTTCGAATTTATTACTTTTATATTGCATCTTTATAGACTGCAATACTTATTGTTATAATAGATAAAGTTGTATTTTTTTTTATTGAATTATATTTTAATTTTGCAAGAATCGTCTATAAATAAAACGATACGTATTCATTAAAAGGCGAATAGTAGTAAAAAAGAAAAGTCTAAGTTTTGTTGTAGAAAAGTCTCTTTTTGACTTTACACTCAGTCACTTTCAAATACGAGAAAAAATTACCTAAATTTTTCTGCAGTGAACCTCAAATAAAATGCATACGACACAAAAAACAATCAAAAACCATCACCCAAAACCTAAAATTCTCCCAAAACTCCCAATAATTATAATAAAATAATGATGGAACAGTCGGCAAGTAAAACAAACGGCCGGGAACGAATGTGTTCCAGCAATTAACTTTTATACGAAATCGATACACGCCATTATGACCGATGTTAACGAACCTTCGGCACATGTAGGCCGAACACAAATACGCCCTTAATTCAAGATAAACATTCGTTTTATTTCACGAAGAACGAACGCTCGTTAATTCGAAACACATAATACGCGCCTCAAAAATTACCGAAGCGTGAGTACTTGGAGATGTCGGTGTGTGTGTGTAAATTTTGTATTGAAACGATCGATTTGTTAATTGTTTTTAAATTGAGGGTTTTTTGATTGATTGGTGTTGGTTGTTGATAGGGTTTTGTTATGATTTTTTGTGTTTGAAATGGGTTAGAGTCGAGTGTTTGTTATGTTATACTAATGTTATAAGTATCATTGTAGAATTTGTCTATAAAAATTGAATACTTAAAATTACATATAAGAAGATACTCTCATTTTAAAAAGGCTATTCTTGTAAATATATGTAATAATTTTGATGGTGTTAACAATTCTGTTAAAAAATTCTGGGGCGTTTTTACAAAACATGTTTGAGTTATTTTACTCAATAGGTTGAATATCAGCTAAATCAGAAAATTTATCTATAAATAATAACTGAATATTTAAAATTACACATAAGAAGATATTCTCATTTAAAAAAAGCTATTTTTGCAAATATACATATGTACTAACTTTGATGGTGTTACCATCAAAAATATTCTGGATCAATTTTTACAAAACATGTTTTAGTTCTATAACGCAATAGGTTGAATATTAGCTAAATCATAAAATTTATCTATAAAAACTGAATACTTAAAATTACATACTTTCATTTAAAAAAGCAATCTTTTTAAATTTATGTACTAATTTTCAGGGTGTTACCGTTTCTAATAAAAATCTTAGAGGGATTTTTACAAAACATATTTGAGTTTTTTTAACTCAATAGGTTGAAAATTAGCTATATCAGAAAATTTTCAATAGTCAATCTAAAATGTACTCATTGCAAAAGATTCTATAGTAAAAATATTGATTATCAAGTAAGATTATCCATCTAATTCAGTTAATATAGAATTTTGTGGTATTTGATTGTTTTGAGATAAAAATGGGAATATTTTTTTGAATTGACTGATGTACAACCTAATACGCCAAAAGACTTAAAGTTATTATACAAAAATTGTTTAAATTTTTTTTTCAGATATTATAACACTGCAAAAATTAGTGTATAGATTTTGAAGAATATATTTTGTAAAATTAGAGTATTTTTTCATGTATTGTTTTAAAGATCCAGTTTTTATAGATAAATTTTGCGATCATACTTGTCACACTATAAGTGAGGTTCAAATAAAATGGCTTTTAACACAATTTTTCAATATAAAAATCATTATAAATAAATTAACAATATAAATTTATACATACTGAGATATCATATTCAACGATTCCACACACTTTTGGTACTAGAAGCTCTCGGCAATCGAACTTTTACATTAAAGTCTCGCACGGATTGATCTATCTCTCCACTCCATTCAATCATCCATCTGCGAATTTGTGTGTATGTCTGCGAGTTGAAACTTTTCAATTTTCCATCGCAATTAGTCGAAAGATAAATCCAATTTCGCAGATGGAGATCTCTCTCTTCTCTACCCCCTTGGCGATGGTTGTTATAACACAGTATTTGCTTTGCATTAACGGAACCTCGAGAAAATTAGCTCGTTATATCGGTTGTGTTTGCATCGTTTCCGTTTAGAGATTGAGTTATTGAAAATTAAAAAAAATTGGTTCGGTGGGAAGAAAATTTTCTTTTGATTCAAATCAATTTGATTTGAATTTGAAGAAATTGGAGTGTTTTTATCGGTAATGGAATTATTGTTTTTGATTATTTTTAGAGGAAACTTGGGAAATAATGTGATACTAAAATAATACTAATGTGATATTATTTGATAGTATTAACCTTTTTAAAATTATTTAATACTAGCGGTTAGTATCTGGCATTGCTCAGAACTCTCAGAAATAAATTGTGTACCGATTGAAATTATTGTCACAATCAATCGCGACGCTGACATATTTTATATTATAATTTGTATGGCGATCGATAGGAAAAAAAATGAAATGCGAAACGTTATTAAAAAACTGAATGCTTACTTAGTTTTTCCGGATTTCAAAGAACATTCTTGTCAAATTTAGTGAAGATTCGTCTATCGGTTTAGTAGTTTACTGGATACATACATACATACGTACATACATACATACATACATACATACATACATATATACACTGTTTGAGTTTTAAGATTAAAAGAATTGTTTTTCATTGAATAATTATTAAAATGTTGTACATCTCTACCACAGACATAACATACGTAAATCAAATATTATATTATTCTAGGAAAATTGGGTAATTTCGTAATATTAAAAGCACTCGTTTATAATTATTTTGCATTTTAATATAAAATGATTTAAAAAATACTGTATGTTGTATAATTGCATATTATTAGTCAGTATACGAATTTTCAAATCAATTGTATGTATAGTATAATATTTGAGATTGAGATATTTTTTAGCGCAAAAGCGAACATACAAACATATTCTGAAATTAAGTCAATATAAAAGCTTGAATAAAACAACTTTATTCGAACTATCACAAAATTAGTCATATATTCGAATTATCCTAGCTTCTCCAATTTATTGATACACTGGAAATTATTTAAAACAAAAACGCTTAATGTAAGAAAATTGATAAACGTGAAATAATACTACGGTCTGAGTTTATATTAAAAAAATCATCATTATTCAAACTATCATAGAACCAGTCTTATTACTGAATCACCCAAACTTCCCCTATTCATAAATTTTCAACTTTACTTTGAAAAAAAATAACCAAACACATCTAAATGTATCAAAAATGATAAAGTAAAAAAAAAAACATATTGATTCACTCACAGAACACCACACACAATATTTTCTCATTAACCAACACATGGCCATCCATCCTTATCGCGCCATCAGTTAAGTGCACACTTAAAAAACACTACCCGTCCAATTGTCGACCCATTCCGCATATGGAAAAAATAACACACACACACTTCCCAGCCCTAGTTTATCCAATATACGAAAAGGTGCGCGCCCTTATAAAGAGGCGAAACCTCATTTATTCTATGGTCGCGCGTATTTTCCTCCCACTTCTTACACTTTTCCCATATCTTTCTTCCCGATGCGACCGGAGGAGGGAAAAAAAAGAAAAAAAACGGGTTGAAGTGGCGGACATAATCGCATTAAGAATGCTCGCAGGGGATCGGATTTTTTTTATCCCTTTTTTCGGTCCTTTTTTGATTTTTTTGGCCCGTTTGTTCCGCTGGGCCGATTCTACGCGTGGGTGGAAAATTTTTGTGTGTGGGGATGCGTTTTGTTCTAAAATGTTTTAACGATTGCTATTTTTGATATGAGAAATGTTTATACGTTTAAAATTTATTAATGCAACGTTTGTGTAATTGCATTTATCATGAAAAAAGCAATGAAATTTTGAATTTTTTTGGCCTGATTCTAAGAGCGGGTGGGAAAGTTTTGTGTGTGGGGATGCGTTTTGTTCTAAAATGTTTTAACGATTGGTATTTTTGTTATGAGAAATGTTTATACGTTTCCGATTTATTAATGTAACGTTTGTGTAATTGCATTTTTTTTGAAAAAAGCAATGAAATTTTGCATTTTTTTGGCCTGATTCTAAGCGCGGGTGGGAAAGTTTTGTGTGTGGGGATGCGTTTTGTTCTAAAATGTTGAAACGATTGGTATTTTTGTTATGAGAAATGTTTATATATTTTTGATTTGATTATGTGATTGCATTTTTCATGAAAAAAGAAATAAAATTTTGCATTTTTTTGGCCTGATTCTAAGCGCGGGTGGGAAAGTTTTGTGTGTGGGGATGCGTTTTGTTCTAAAATGTTTTAACGATTGGTATTTTTGTTATGAGAAATGTTTATACGTTTACAATTTATTAATGCAACGTTTGTGTAATTGCATTTTTTTTGAAAAAAGCAATGAAATTTTGCATTTTTTTGGCCTGATTCTAAGCGCGGGTGGAAAATTTTTGTGTGTGGGGATGCGTTTTGTTCTAAAATGTTTTAACGATTGGTATTTTTGTTATGAGAAATGTTTATATATTTTTGATTTGATTATGTAATTGCATTTTTCATGAAAAAAGCAATAAAATTTTGCATTTTTTTGGCCTGATTCTACGCGCGGGTGGGAAAGTTTTTTGTGTGGGGATGCGTTTTGTTCTAAAATGTTGTAACGATTGGTATTTTTGATATGAGAAATGTTTATATATTTTCAATTTGATTATGTGATTGCATTTTTCATGAAAAACGCAATTAAATTTTGCATTTTTTTGGCCTGATTCTAAGCGCGGGTGGGAAAGTTTTGTGTGTGGGGATGCGTTTTGTTCTAAAATGTTGTAACGATTGGTATTTTTGATATGAGAAATGTTTATACGTTTCTAATTTATTAATGCGAAGTTTGTGTAATTGCGTTTTTCATAAAAAAAAAGCAATGAAATTTTGCATTTTTTTGGGAAATTTAACATTATCTATTGATGTGTTGTACCCTTTTTTCAAATTATAAATCAAATGTTTAACATTATCTATCAAATTTGAAAGTTTACGTGTGTCACTATATTCCTATGAAAGCTTGGAAAAAACTAGCTCATTCTAGTTCAAAAAAAGGTTCATTCTACACATAAACGTTCTATACATTCTAGAACACAAAAGTCGGAGAGTTGTCAATTGAGAAGAATAATTTTGATACCGATGTCAAAAAATATGTTTAAATTTTACAAAAAACGTAAGATTGCAATAATGCAAAATTTATGTAATATTTGTTCTATTATTTTATCACCGTGATTTTTTTTAAATTAAATTATATGAAACTCTTATGAGTTAAATCTTAAATCTTCATAACTTAATTTTTCTTTAAAAAAATGATCATTTTGAGATCATTTCAGAAAAAAGTGTAAAAAATTTCGCGTTTTTGCGTTCACGCGACACATTCGATACTTGAAATATTTGAATCATATAAGTTTATATAAAAATAAAAATAGTTGTAGGTCGATAAAATGTTCATAAATAGACAAAAAATATTTTAATGTAGTCGAATGAATTTAAAATATCTTAAATGAAAAGTTTAATTAAAAAAAAAAAAGTCGAATTACACATCATACATCATACATAGACAAAGACGTCACACGACATTTGTCTAATTAGACATCAGTCAAATCTATTTTCTTTCAACTAAACGAATCAAATAACACAAGTTTTCAATAAAAAATCGTAAGAAAACCCCGGAAAAGCTCCACAACTCGTCACTATATCGGATTACAAAACTTTCCCTTATAATACTGTCAGCTTATACTCCACGTATATAGATCCCTCGCCTCGGGCCGATAATGAAATAAACCGTACGACAAACAGATCGAAAAAACACACACACATCTCGTATTATATATGGAAAAAGCGGGAAGCAAATATAATACGAAAAATAAAATATATAAAAAAATCTATCGGAACTTTCGTACATATGTTTTTCTCGTTTGGCGCTCTCCCTCGTCGGCTTCGGATGAATTATGATCCGTCAATTTATGTGTGTGGAATTTCCAACTATTTCTATATACGAAGGGAATGTAGAAAAAGAAAGCGACCGCTTTTTTGACCCACTTTCTCCGCTTTTGCTCGAGCGGTTGAATAATTTGCGAGTTTCGAACGTAGATGGGTGTATTATAATGCGCGATGGATTTTACGAAATCAGTACTTCGTATTAAAAAAATGTTTGATTTTTATGAGTAGATTTTTTTTTCGTGTCTTGTATTAGTGGATATTTTTTCAACATCCATGCAGCACCTTTATGAGGTTACCACTATGTTCAAAAATCAACTGAAACAGTAACTGAAGTGAAAGCAGGAACAGATCCAGCGGATGGAAGAAAATTTTTTTAAAATCACGCGTTTTCGACTACAAAATGATTATTGACAGTAAAAACATTATTTTTTGCAAAATAAACACGAAAAACGCATTTAAAAAAAAAATTTCAAATTGTAACCCTGATTTTTCCAAAAAATATGGAAAAACTTCTATATTTATACATTAGCTTATCCAGTACTTACTCTTCAGATTTTACACCATCAGATTACCAAATTTTCGGGTCATTACAAAATTATTAAGATATGAAAATTCTAAAAATGCAGAGGTGGTGAAATAGGGACTTTCAGAATATTTTAATTCATAACCGACATAATTTTACAAAAAAGTTTTCGAAAATTTGATAGAAAGGTGGACAGAAATGTTCTATAATGGTAGAAATTATGTTTTAAATTATCAATTAATAAATAAAGTTTTTATTAAAAATTTCATGTCATTCAAACTTGTAAACCGTGAACCTAACCCAAGTTTCGGAAATATTTTTGCTAATTTCTCACCCAACCTATCGTATGAAGAATAAACTCGCGTAAACCTAACCCAAGTATTGGAAATATTTTTGCGAATTTCTCACCCAACCTTACCTAACCTATCGTATGATGAATAAACTCGCATAACCTAACCCAAGTATCGGAAATATTTTTGCAATTATTGTCACAATCAATCGTGACGCCGGAACATTATATGATAATTTGTATGGCGATCGATAGATAGGGTTTTGTAATTGAAACCATTTTTTGGTATCGTCTCATTGATGAGAGAATTATGTAACTCAAATTTTCTGGTCAAATGGTTAAATATCAAATTTGAGTATTTTTATATTTTAAAAATGCGAATCATACTGTAAATGCAACATTCCGCTGTACCATGGATTGGCTTATAAGTAGATAATTTTTAAAAAAAGAAAATTGCATGTTAAATAGTAATATAGAAGTGAAGTCATTCGTTTAGCCAATTTTATATCTCTTGACTTATTGTTTCTATTTTGGATAACAAAAAATCAATCAAATGAGTTGTTATATTCGAAAATGGTGTGTCTCCATTTTTATTTGTTTCAAGTTGTAAAGGTTTTGCGTTTTTCAATATTTAAAAATATTATTAATAAATAAAATTAACTTATTTTTATTTTTGAATTTCTAGACTTCAAATTTATAAATATTTAGTAATAAAAAAATTGAATTATGTATGATTGAAATTGAAGACTGATCACTTTCATTTATAACGAAACTAAAAAAAAAGTTATGCGTCACTAAATATGAAAGTGGAGTAAATTCCAATAAAAAAAATTGATTTAAGTGAACATATGTAGATGTTCTCTTTGTATGTTTATAATAAACAAAGTTAACACAAAATAATATCTTTATAAAATGAACGAAAGACATTTCGCTATAAAATATAATATTTTTGATGATTTGAATTAGTAGAAAATAGTATTTATAATATATAAAATATTATTATTGTCAATAAAAATAGTATATAGTCAATTTATGAATTAAAAATTTTGGCGACATAACGTTGACAAACGAATAGAAAGGGAACCCTTCAAATAAATAAAATATGTAAATATGTCACTTTAAAATATAACAGATGCTTTAATATATAATTGATAAACAATTCAATTAATATAATAATCCAAAACCTTTACAACGATTGTTGGTTTTCGAGAACCGAACGAAGAAAAGTCGCACATATACCAAAACGGACAACTTTCTGCCAAAGATCGTTCCTTATCGGGATCGTATTGGATTAGTTGTTGATTCGGTATGGGGAAAATGGGGAAGAGTTTTCCTATAGGGGAAAGAAAAACGCTAAAGCAAAAAAAAGAAATTGGGAGAAAAGCTTCAGAAGGAAAAAGTGACTTTTCATAAAAGCTCGTCTTTCGCTTAATACGACCGGATCGCGATACCGACTTTATTTATTCGCTCTCGATTCGCATATTTGTGTATTTAATGTTTTATCGATTTCGCAATAAATCAATTGTGCTTTATTGTGGTTTGTTTATTTTATTAATTGGAATACTTTTGAATGATGCAATTTATTTGTGCTCAAATAGCAATGATTGATTGGGAAAATTAATTGAAATTATTATTGTAATGTACACAGTTGAATTGAATAAAAACTTCTATAGTCTACTTTTATTGTGAAAATCAATAGAATATTTAAAATTTTAGATTCAAAGGAATACATATTTTCTATATTGATAATATATAATTTGAAAATTATCCGGAAAAGTCATCGTTTGTCGATTGAAATTACCTTTGAAGTGCGGCTTAATAGCTTCCTAGAATTTTGGGAATTTTGTCCTTGTTGAACAAATAGAAAAGTTCCTCGATCGGACAAATTTAAGTCAAATTAATTAATCATAAATAATACAACGTCTGAGGAAATTTCGAAAATTCTCGCAAAATTTCTCGGAAGCGTTAGTTTTCGAGATAATAATTTTAAACGAAGAATTTTTTTTTTGTGAAGGTTTTGTATCTAATTACGGTGATGTTTTATTTTTACGTTTTTGAAGGGACTGACAAAAAAACGTAATAAGAGAGAAAACTTCGGTTGAGATTTTCAAATATTTAAAAAAATATATTTATATTATATTAAAAACATCAAGTAAATAATGAATTTTATTGAAAGAATCGCGTTTTTAGCAAATATTTTTTGGTTTATATAAGCTTTTTCGATGATATAAATACATTTGAACTTTCAATGTCATCACATTAAAAGCAAGATCAAAATACCGTTTGAATGAGAGTAAAAAAAATAAAAAAAATAATAAATTGACAAATGTCAGAAACAAGCGACCGATACGTTTGAATTGACGACTACTGTCAGTAGTTGCAAATTTAATTAAATATTTTTATAAAACTAATAAAATTTTAAATATTTCAGACGTAATAAGGAGGAAATAAAAAACGTAAAAGAGGATATTTAATTTAATAATATCAAACGGGATTGTAAAAATTGAATGGAAATAACAAAAAAACGTGAATTTCGGGTACATAAAAACAGGGTATAATTGTAACATTAAAATTTTTCCAGAATATTTAAAAAATATATTTTTTTTTATTAAAATGAGATATATAATGTATTCCATTAAAGAAAAATATGTTTACAAAATCTTTATTTATAAACAAACAGTTCGTTAACATTTTAGTAACGAAAAAAAATTTATTTATTCTAATAAAAAAATAAAAGTTTAATAATTGAACAGCTCAATTGAAACTTAAATTTTAATATACACCTGATTTTTTTTACAAGGGGGATACGTTCCAGAGATTACTATGTAAAAAAATGTATGGTGACCATACAAATATTGGAGATAGGTTCCATCACTACATTTGGATAGAACTTCCATCCAAATGTACTTTATAATAAATGTGCAATGTGAAAAGTTTTCGCCATGTAAAATCATTAAAAAACATTGATAATTTTTTATTTGATAACTATATTATATCAGTATACTGGTCTGCATCAAATTTTACCATTGTGACATAATAATGCATTTTTTAAATTATTTTTATACCGTGTTAAAGTGAAAAATCCGTAAAAAAATAATCGTTTCTTCTTCCTTGAACCGTGTAAAAAGAGGATCGTGTGTTTTTTTTTATACCGTGTTAAAGTGAAAAATCCGTGTAAAAAAAGTAATGGGTATATCTCCCTTGAACAGTGTAAAAATAGCATCGGGCATATTTTTTTTATACTCCATTAAAGTATAAAATCCGTGTAAAAAAAGTAATCGGTTTATCATCCTTGAACCGTGTTATTTCAGAACCATGTAAAAAGGGAATTAGGTGTATTATTATACCGTGTTAAAGTGAAAAATCCTTTCATCTTCCTTGAACCGTGGTACATATTTCGAAACCGTGTAAAAGAGGACCGGGTGTAAACTTATCCCTCGATTTACACGGTACTTTTTTACCACGTTTTCGCTTTTACACGGTTTAAAAAAAATAAAAATAAATGTTGAAAATAATCAATAATAATATCATTAATAATTTTAATATTGAATTATGTATATCACTAACTAAAATAGAAGAGCCACTGTTAGGTAAACAACGAGATGCGTACCCGCACGTTTGTCATTACGTCGTAGTTTGACGTTTCAAGTGTAACCTCAAAACGATATGTCAACCATGATATTAAACATTTTTATAAATTTCTTATTAAAATTAGGACTTCAAAAATTAGGATTTCGGACTAAAATTAATCTAACCTAACCTAAGTTAATAAAAAGCTTGAAAAAAAAACAAATTATGCGTTTTTTGTGTACTTTTCAATTTACACGATTTTACATAAAAAAATATGAAATTTTGATTTACACGTTTTTCTCAGGAACCTATCTACCGTGTAAATCGAGAGATAGGTGTATTTTTATTATTTTTTTACCGCGTCAAAGTGAAAAATCCGTATAAAAAGATTAATTGGTTCATTATCCTTAAACTGTTTTATTTCTGTGTAAAAAGACTATTATAATTTCAATCAAAATTCTCAAATGATAACATTTTAACGATTAAACACCTCGATCAAAACTTAAATTTTAACATATCACAATTTCAATCAAAATTTTCTAATAAAAAAATAGACACCCCGCAAAAACCCGACAGTAAAAACCTCGCACATTTTCCCCAACATTTCCCCATTGTTTTCAGCGTATTTTTCCCATATTATTTTTTCGCTTCCATGGGTGGGAATGCGCCAACGACCAAGAGAAATTTGTAATAAATTGGCGGCAAAGGATGGGATGATTGATGTAAATAGCTCGGCGAAGTTTCGAGCGACCATTTTTCTCGGCAACCTTTCTAGTTCCTTCGACGGTACATTTAGTTCGTTCACAGTATAAAGAATTTCGGCGAATTTTTCACCGAGATGTGTTCTATGGAAGACGAGCCGGAAAAATGTATATATGTATTACATTTTATTAAAAAGCGCCCGATCGAGAAATTTCAGCATTTTTCTCGCGTATGTGGGCAAGGGAGATATTCGGATCGATTTTCGGCTTTAAAGGTTGCTTTATCTGGAAAATGTGGTGTTTTTTTTCGATTTAAAATGCTGACGCGTTCGTTTTGAAATAAATGACTATGTGAAAGGATTTTTTAAATATTTATATCGATATTTTTCAGGGATGTACTCATTTTCGACTATGACTCTTTAGATAGAGGAGTTGTCGCATAAAAGGGATGATATTCGGATGTATTTTTATCGATATTTTTCAGGGATGTACTCATTTTTGACTACGACTATCTATAGTAGAGAAGTTGTAGCATAAAAGGGATATTCGGATATATATTTTTTTTAAATACATTTAATACTCTTTTACATGATTTTTTACACGATTCCGAAATAATATGGTTCAAGGAAAAAGAACCGATTATTTTTCACTTTAACACGGTATAAAAATAATAAAAATATCTATTATGCCACAATGGTAAGATTTGCTACAGGCCAGTATACTGATATAATTATAGTTATTAAATAAAAAATTTCAATGTTATTTAATGATTTTACACGGCAAAAATTTTCACATTACATATTTTTTATAAGTTCTATCCAAATATAGTGATGGATCTCCAATTTTTTTATGGTCACCATACATTTTTTTTATACGGTTTTTAATTTACGCGGTAGTATCTCGAAAGTATCCCCCGTGTAAAAAGAGGTTTGTATCTGTATCGATTAATATCTTTATTACGTAACAATATGAATTAAATTAAATTTCCTATAACAATATATTGTACCAGAATAATGAAAAATTTAATAATTTATTTTCATTGTTCCATCTTTGATATTTCAACAAGTTTAACAATTTTGTATATTAATATACAGAATTCTGATCATTAACAAATATCGATAACATCAAATTGCATATAATATCAGAATAGTTTGCGAACTAATAAAGGCGGAATTTCTCCATATAAATAACAAAACTTTTAGCAACAAATTGAAAATCAATCTCCCTTATATACAACAACACATTTCAGCGCATAATGTTCAAACTATTTCATTACACGTTGCGGTAAAAAGTTCGAAACATATAAACTCCTATAAAAAGTATATAATTTAATAATAATAATAATAATAATTACATACGAATCATCAATTACAAAAAAACTATATATTATATTCAACGCATCGGATTCGCAACCCATATTGTTTATCGATTCGCGCAATATGCGAGCATATTTTTTATTTTCTCCGGGAAATGTTTAATATTAAATGACGCTTCTCAAACATTACACGCGACGTATGATATATGAGTGTCTTTTATATATCATAAGGCTTTTGTGCCATGTGACAGTCACTCACGTACAAAACAGGACGAGTTGATAACACAATATCACCGACGGACACACGAAGCGTCGAAAACCGTTTTTCCTTTTTATATCCTCTCCTTTTTTTTGTATTTGCCGTTTTTTCTCTTTTTAACGTAATAACTTCAAAATGTGTGTGTGCGGAAGGCTTTGGAGACATTTTTTGCGGTTGCTGGAAGTGTTGTGTTATAGTTTCGTGGGGTTTTTGCTATGTTGTGTAATTGTGTAGGTTCTATTTTTGAGGTGAAAATTTTTTTATTGTACAAGTTTTCTTGACCGTTATGAAAAATGTGAAAAGAAAATTTTATTTCGTGCAAAGTCGTTTAATTTTTAACTAAATTTAAAAGATTCTTACTATTTTTAGTACTTTTTCTTAAAATTAGATTGGTGCAAAAGTGACCCATTTACAAACATAAAAATTGCCAGTTATCTATTGCTGTTTTGCAGTGAAATTGGAAAATTTACCTACACTATGATGAAATTCTATAATTTTTTACAATTTTAATGACAATTTAAATAGATCTGAGTTCAAATTATAATTGAAATAGTACTTATTTTCAATCCAAATGTCTTAATGAATAAAGTGCGTTCAATAAATGTTTCGAAAAAATATCCTTTCCCAACCCGTTCATGCGTTCAGAATTTTTGACTGAGAAATGAGTTATTATAAAAATACGTTGGATGTTTCTGACTGAAAAACGTGGCATTTTTCCAATCCTTTACCTTCAGCTTAAAAAAAAAGTGGAAGTAAAAGTTATAGAATTTCAAAGTAGTGTACATTTACGTAATACAAATTTAAATTAAAAATTCACATTTTGATTCTTTTTGATCTGATGCTAATCTAGTATTTTTTATATTATGTCGTCACGTTTCACCACTTCAAAGAATACTCTATTTTTCTGACTAAAAATATTTAATATGCAAAAAGTATCAAATTAATATAAATAACCAAAAAATATTTTTATGAACGTTACGCTTCAGAAGCGCAAAAGTACCACACAATGTTATAACCACTATAAAAATTAATTTTAACTAAAAAATTGAAACGATTTTTATGTTAATGGTGTTTTGTAATAAATATGTTAATTAGTCTGTAGTGATCCACTTTTATGAAAGATCAATGTATAATATAATTTGTAACTTATATTAAAATTTGATTTATGGAAGTGTTATAGGCTGTTTCTAATACAAGAAATCGCAAACGTTAGAATCTACATACAAACAAATGTTATGCGATATTATGCTTTAAGACAAAGAATTTAACGCTTATATTTAAATCCGTGAATACGCGTTTATGTAACATTCTGAATTTGAGCAGCATTTAATTGGATTTGAGCAGCATTTAGCCTTAAATCGTAGTAAATAAAGTGAATATTTGTTTGCAGGCAGATTTTAACGTAATTATAACAAGTCTTATATATCGTAGTACATAACGCTCAATAAAAATGAATAACGTTTGAGATTTATATGATTTGAACAGAAATATATTCGAATCAACGTCCAAATTTACAAAAAAAATAAAATCTAATAAACAGTTAGACCAAACCAAAATAATAAGCGGATCGCGAAAACGAATCGAAAAATTGAAAAAGTCCCGAAACTTTATTACCGCCGAAAATGAAAAAAAGCGTCCTCGAATAAAAAACGGTATCATTTTTATGGGGCGATGTTCGCAAGACGCTCCATTGATCCGTTTTAGCTTTCAATCTGCAGGCATCTGGTTTGTTTTCCTTCTTCGGTTTCCGGCTTTTCTCTTTTTCCGGACAACTCGAATTACGCACTAGAAACGCACACATAAAAATATGTTTCAGCACGGTCGTTCTGAAAGTTTGCAATTTATAAAGTTAGATTTTTCCGAATGAAAGTTGAGTGATTTTTATAATTTTTTGAGACTTTTTTTATTGAAAAATTTTGTTTTGATAATTTTCTAGAACATGATTACTGGAATTATTAAATTTTGGATGAATTTCCATAGTATGAGTGTGAGCATAAAAAATACGGCGAGTATTTCATGAATTTTAATATGTTTATTGCTATGAATTTGTGTATGCTTATACGTTTTGGAGTCTCACCCTTAGTCATTTATCATATACTCAATGAAATTTGGGGTGAGTCTCCATAGTAAGCATACAAAATACGGTATGTTGCTCGTACTTATACATAGTGAAACCTTACCCTTTATCATTCATTACATTCTAAATAAAATTTGGAATGAATCTCCATAGTGAGCATACAAAATACGGTGGGTACATACACATGAATTTTCATATGCTTATGCTCATTGTGGAACCTTACCTTAATCATTTATCACATTTTCAATAAAATTTAGGGTGAATCTCAATAGTAAGCTTACAAAGTACGCTATTTTGCTAATAACCATAAATTTTCATATGTTTATGTTCATTGTGGAGCCGCGCCCGTAATCATGTATCCATTTGCTAATCAAAAAAGGTGTTTCTTAACTACTGTAATCAATAAGAACCTATATTTTGAATGAAAAATTGCTATTTGTAATTTTTTGAGCTCAATCAACTTAATTGAAAATAACCACTTGGAATGTGAAATCCATTAAAAATATTGCATGGTACTCTTGCACATTAAAAGTGAAATTTATCACTATCAATTTTTTTTAAATATGAATATTTATTTTTTTTCTTAATGCAAATAAATTTTAGAATATTGAGATTAGAAGAAGATAATTTTTTAAGTGATTAAATTTAATAGAAATTAGTATGATAGTTAAAAAATTAGGTGATGTTCACATTTTTGAAATTAAGCCACGATATCATCAATTTTTTAAACTTTTTTAATTTATTTATTAATTTTTTACTCTTCCACATTTAAATTCAATATTTGTATATTTTTACTAGTAAAAGTATATTTTCATTCGAGAGTATAGATTTACTATAACATATCTGCAATTAAATAATATTATATAAAAATTAAATAATAATAATGAAACTGTCATTCGTCGCTTGACAGCAAAACTCACATACATAAAACTTTTTTACATATTTAAAAAAAAAATTATGAAAAATTTATAAAACAAAACATCTCAATTCTCAACAATGTCCGAGCAAACTTCCACTAAAAAACATTTATTTTTTCAAATATAATATTTTTATTGTATTATAATAGAAAATAATATATAATAATAGTAAATCTGTCATTGGTCACTTGATGACTAAACTCACATACACAAAAATTTTTTCATACATTTTTCTTTAAAAAAAAAAAAAAAATTTATATGAAAAATTTATAAAACAAAACATCTAATTCTCAACAATGTCCCAGCAAACTACCACAAAAAAAATCTTTTCTCAAATATAATATTATTATTGTATTATATAATAATTATTATAATAATAATAATTATTATTATTATAAATCTGTTATTGGTCGCTCGATGACAAAACTTACATACACAAAATTTTTTCATAAATTTTTCTTAAAAAAAAAAAAAATTATAATAAAAAATTTAAAAAACAAAACATCTCAATTCTCATCTAACGTCCTACCAATCTTTCACTTGAAAAAACATATTTTTTTCAAAAAACTCCCGCCAAAACTAGCGCTCCGACCCGCGCAGCTCGTATATTACAAGCCCGACAACACTGGGGTACCCTCGTACCCCCGACGTAACCCTCGTACCCCCGACATAACCCTCGAGTTCCCGTCCTGCGATCGGATCGCGAATCAAATTGATTTATGTCGACGAAAGAAAAACACTCGCGTACGTACCCGCCATGTCCAAAGATGGAAAGAGTCGCTTTGTTCGTACGCCCACCGATGGATATCTCGATGCCGGATTCAGCCATGTGTTTACTGCCCTTTTACTCGTGTCATTCCGTTTGTTTTTTTGTTCTTGTCATGTTTTTATTTATTTCGAATTTGTGAGGGGTGCAGAATCAACGGTAGCAATTGGCCACTTGGGCGAAATTTGATTTACGGTTTTTTTTTGGTGGGATTCTATGATGAGTTCATACTCATCATGGAACCCCAACTTATTCCATATGATGAGTGTGAACTCGTCATGGAATCCCACAAAACAAAAATCCACATGTGGAGTATCTTGTGAGTTAGTAATGCTATGAGTATGAGTGAAATATCAAATATCGCAATTGCTTACTTGGGGAAATTTTGATTTTGTTTGATTTACGTTTTTTTTTTGGTTAGATTCTATGATGAGTTTACACTCATCATGGAATCCCAACTCATCCTATATGATGAGTGTGAACTCGTCATGGAATCCCACAAAACAAAAATCCACATGTGGAGTATCTTGTGAGTTAGTAATGCTGTGAGTATGAGTGAAACATCAAATATCGCAATTGCTTACTTGGGGAAATTTTGATTTTGTTTGATTTACGTTTTTTTTTGGTAAGATTCTATGATGAGTTTACACTCATCATGGAATCCCAACTCATCCTATATGATGAGTGTGAACTCGTCATGGAATCCCACAAAACAAAAATCCACATGTGAAGTATCTTGTGAGTTAGTAATGCTGTGAGTATGAGTGAAATATCAAATATCGCAATTGCTTACTTGGGGAAAATTTGATTTTGTTTGATTTACGTTTTTTTTGGTTAGATTCTATGATGAGTTTACACTCATCATGGAATCCCAACTCATCCTATATGATGAGTGTGAACTCGTCATGGAATCCCACAAAACAAAAAATCCACATGTGTAGAATCTTGTGAGTTAGTAATGCTGTGAGTATGAGTGAAATATCAAATATTGCAATTGCTTACTTGGGGAAATTTGATTGTGTTTGATTTACGGGTATTATTTGGTGAGATTCTATGATAATTTTACACTCATCATGGAATTCATATGTGAGTATCTTGTGAGTTAGCAGTCATGCTATAAATAGGAGTGAAATATTATCTATCGCAATTGTCTACTTGGGGAAATTTGATTTTGTTTGATTTACGTTTTTTTTTATGTGATTCCATGATGAATGTGAATGTAGAGTATCTTGTGAGTTAGCACTTTTAGCAGTAATGCTGTGAATATGAGTGATATAGAAATAATCGCAATTGTCTCTTACGTAAATTTTGATATCTTGTTTTATGAATTTTATAGTGAAATAGAAATATTCGAAATTGCGCATTTTGTAAATTTTGATATATTTATTTTATATATTTTTTTGATAATGTCTCATGTTAGTGTACGACTCCATGATGAGCGCAAATATATATTAACAGTATTTCATATATGTATTAGAAGTGACCAAAAAATAATCAGTATTAAAAAAATTTCATATTAATCGTTATGTACTATGTACGTATACGCGTACATAGTATTTTGATCATGAATCGGAATTGGAGTCGAAGTTAAAGTTAAGGCAAAAGTTAATTTCGAAGTCTGAGTCGAAGTCGGTAAATTTTGAAGCGAATGTACAGTTCTATTTGTTACAATTTTTTTCATTTCAAGTTGTGGTCATTAGATGAATAGATAAACTAAAGATCAGTATTATTGGTTTCCAAATTCAATACTTTGAAAGAAAAAAAATCACATAAAGTCATTTTTCAATAAAATCCAATTCTAAACAAAAACGCTGAATCAAGTCGACTTTTCCGATAGTAAATATTTGCGAATTTTGATTCTACAGAGCGTAGGTGAAATTCACATACCCTTTTGCACAGGTACCATATAAACACGATACAATATCTCATATTTTATATTTGCTACGGGGTCGTATAAATTTTTGACGCTTTGATCTGTTCTCGCATCGCCGAGTAATATTTTTTATTCGCCAGAGGAAATATTGAGATTGTGACATATTTTTTTCTGCGAAAAAATTGTTTAAAGGGACGACCGTGTGTTTGCTTTGAAGAAATTTGCAAAAAAACAACATGCCCGAAGCGGTATTGTGTTTCAAATGATAATATTTAACTGTGTTCTGTTATGGAAGTGATTATGTTCGTTTAATGTTTTGATGAGAATTAAACGTAGGTTGTGTTTGTACGCGAGTTTCACGTATGGAAATGTTCCCGAACGTAAATATACTTATAATTGAGTTAACTTATTATATTTTGCGATTAATAAAATTTAAACTTTTCCTTTGAGAAAATTTGCTCTTATGTTCGAATAAATATAATATTACAAAATTGTTACGCAACGATTATGTAATCGCGTTTTTTCATGAAAATACAAAAAAAAATCTTGCGTTTTTTCTGAAATTTAACATAATTTATTGTTGTCATTGAAAATTAAATATTGAATATCATTTTCCAAATATGACAGATGACGTATCTTACGATATATGGAAGATTGAGAAAGACTTGCATTGTTGACACTAGAATATCACTATTTGGTAAAAAATGACTTTGAGAATCACAGGGTAGTGTTAAAAATAATAAATAATGTTTAACAGTATCCATCAAATATGAAAATTGATGTGTTTTACAATATATCTATAAAGTATATTCTTAGAAAGTTTAAGAAGTATCTGTAAGTTCAGGAAGATTTACATTTTTGACACTAGAGTTTTTTTTTAATTAGTTTAAAGCTCTGCTTGTTAAGTACAAGACACTAGAGCATTGGAATGTGGTTAAAAAAGGTATTAAGGACTACAAGGTAATTTTAAAATGAAATAAAAATCAATGTTTAACATTATCAATCAAATATAACAGTTGACGTATCTTACAATATACTTATGGAAGACTATGAAAGACCAGAGAATTACAATCTGGTAAAAAATGGCTTTAAGTTCGACTTTGTTAGTCATAAAAGAACTCATTCTAGAAGTACAAGGGTCGGGCAGTTGTAAAAAATCATTTTGATACAGATTACACAAAAAACACGATTAATCAAACTTTGCGTAACGCATACATAACATATGAAAATGATACATTTTCAAAATAGTATCATTTTAACCACGATATTCAATCGAATCGAACGTTTTAAATTGTGCATTAATTGCTCGGGATTATGGCGGGTTGCAAAGTGCAAAGTTGCACCACCATCAATTAATTACAATTAGTTTTCCTGTTTACGCAGCAAATTGCCATCAGCTACAAATACCTAATTAATTACGTTGACAAAGTGCAGCAGCTGGACATGCTGGCTTTCGCTTCGACGACAATTGTTTGCGTATGCGTTTATCATAAACTGTATGCAATTGATGATCGTTTTGCAGGGGATAAAGCTTAAATTGCGCCTGTGAAATTTTCATGGAAATATACATATATATAGGTACAGGATCCCCGATTTATGTGGTAGATACGTTCCGCGAAAATCCGCGTAAAAAAAGTGTATGCACCTATACGAAAAAATGAGATAGGTTCCAGGGCAAAAAAAAAACGCGTAAATTGAGACATGAAGTCTATATACTATTATAATTGGGAAGATTGGTTCAGGATATCGCGTAAAAAAGTCTAACGAAAAATAAAATGAGATTAAAAATATAATTAAATTAATAAAATAAACGAAATAAAATCTCATCTCATGAGATTTAGAAATAGAAGACACTTTTTCTCCTTTTTATAAGCGATCCAAAATTTCGATCTTTGTTTGTAATGATATGACTTTTCTCTTAATCGGCAGTTTTATAACTTGATTTGACATTGTAGGCTGTATTAAAAATATGTTTTAGAGAAAATATATTACAAATAAAAAAAAACAAATAATATGTAAGTATTTTTACCACTTGTATTTAAAAAATCACGCGGGATAAGCTTACGCAATAAAAACAAACCTCGGACTAATTAGCGAGGTGCACTTTTTAAGGAAAGAGGAAACGGGAGAAAGGGGATAAACAGTCATCAATACCGACGTGTGACCGACCGTTATTTTTATCTTACGAAATAATTTTTATTTAATTAAATTAAATGAATCTTCATGAAATTACTATTATCATCAAAAAAGTATTTTATATGAATCATCACTATAGGATAATCTTAAGTCATTGATACGTCATTCTGATATATCATATGACACAATCATTACATTTTAGAAAATCTGAAAAATTTTTACCGCATCGAAAAATTAAACGAACTGAAAAAGCCGGAGTTCGAATCAAAATAAACGGTAACAATATGAACCTATAGACAACTGAAGCGCAATCGAGTTACATTCATAATCGAGCTTCAGTTAACGAGTTTCCAACGAGTACCTAGAAAAGGTACCTAGTACACTTTTTTCAATTCGACATCAAGGGATGGGGAAACGGTAATTCTCAATGTGATTTTGCACGAGTCATTGAACCAAGAAAGCGAAGTTCGTTTGTCGAGTTCGTGTTCTGCAAAGAAAATTTCACAGAATCGAATAGCCTTTTGCAAAAAATATATATACATATATACGGTCGAAAAACTTGTATGAAGATCAAAAGAGAACTGTTCGAATGTAAAAGTATCGTACGGTTCTATTTATATATGAAAATTTCGAAAGGAAAATTTTACGATTGTATTACGAAGGATTAAAGGATTTGTCTTCTTGAATTTGCACATAGAAAACTTTGTTTCGAATTGTATAAAGGTTGTGTTTGGTTTCTATTGTTCAAGTTTTAAAACTGATTTAATTATTTCCCGTTTATAAAACTTTACGCATTCAATGTTTCGGAACGTTCATATTTGTAAATACATTATTAAAATTGTATATTTATGAAAATGAACGTGCCGAATCAGGTTAACGAAATAATTGTAGCGTTAATTTTAGTCGTCATGAATAATTATGATTTGTTCGCGAAATATTAGCTTAACAAAATCCGTTAAAATTATTCAATCGACGAACGTTTTCAAAATCGCCGTTAAAATGTATCATATTTCAGCGAGTATATTTTTATTTTCGCGTCTGTTATTTGATACCGAACAAAACCCATGACACAATATAACGTATAAACATAAAATTTTATTTGAATAATTATGCGTATACGATCGCATTACGTCTTAATTGGCTCCTTAGGGCGAAGATAACAAAACACTAAAGGACACAATAGCTTTGGGAAGGCCATAAAAATATCCCTAGGTTCAAATTCGTCCAATATCTCAAACTACATATTATATTTGATCACAATTTATATATATATTTTCTTACGTTTATATATGACTTTGATCAATCATATACATATCATATAGGAAAAACAAATTCGGTTCAACCTTAAACTTACAAGGAGAAGGCACAACGACGGAAATCAACTTCGATATGAGATTTTTTTTTCGATAGATCACCTCTATTGATTTGATATGGCAAAGTATAAGCGCGCACCACCGAGCCAATTTAATTATAAACGACTTTAAAGTTTCAATAAATCAGTATATGCGATTGGACGCCATCTCGATATGTGGCGTAAGGTACTATAAACTCCTCCCATTCTAGGCGTCACCGCAGATGCTTACGTGCCAGTGATTCTGCGATTTAGACCTTATGCCACATATCGAGACGGCGTTGAACGCATAAACTGATTTATCGAAACTTTAAAGTCGTTTATAATTAAATTGGCTCGGTGGTGCGCGCTTATACTTTGCCATATCAAATCAATAGAGGTGATCTATCGAAAAAAAATCCCATATCGAAGTTGATTTCAGTCGTTGTGCCTTCTCCTTGTTAGTAGTACCGACTTTTATTTATGGTTGTACATTCACTTCAAAATGTACTAATTACGAATTTGACTCTTGTCTTAAACTTCGACTCAATCTTCAAATTGAGTGATTTTAGTGCCATAAAACTCTTTTGCTAATTTACAAAATTGATTTTAAGTAATGGAAATACAACATAACGATTTAAAAAATAAATAAGCACCGTAAAAATCTAATAAATTGAAATGTTGAAAAAAAATAACTTCAAAGCCTTTATATTTTATCATAACGATGAATAAATTAAATTTTAGAAGTGTTGGACGTTGTAAATTTTTTTTTCTTAATATTACATCTATGTTAAAAAAAACTGTCCAAGACTGTGAATATGTAAAAAAACATAACGAATCTTTTATTTTGACAGTTATATGAGACGGAGAAAACAATAAGTGTTGCTATAAAACTAAAAAAGAATCGGAATCGTAAAAAATTAACCAATTCTAAATATTATAAACCGATTAATCAACCGATTCTCAACGATTAAAAATACTATTATATAACTTTAACGGATTCAGAGTCAGAATTAGCATAGTTCCCTAACCTAATCAGAGTTAAGGTTCAGTTCTGATTATAAACATCCATATTTCAACTTTTCCTCAATTAGACTATACTCACTTTTATAACCATTGTTTTAAACGATTCAAAAATATATAAATTTTTATTAAAAAATAAAAATGTTTATATTACAATCGAACCCTTCGCTTTTCCCTCGTTTTATTGATAATTAATTTCGGCACCCCGTAATAAAGGCAATTGTTGTGTTTACGGTTTCGCTTTTTGTAACGGTATAGCGCTCATTGCTGATCGATCCGTTTAACGGTATTATATGGCCCTTTGTTCGTGATACCGGATGGGACAAATGAAGCGCTTACGTTGACAAAATTTATATTAATGGAATGCTGGGTAACCGCAAAATCGCTTACCTAATATAATATTTATTTTAATTAATTATTTAAAAATATCTTCGATAGTTATTGATAAATTTTTTTATTGAATATCTATAATTTCTGATAGCAAATACTTGACTTCAAATCAGGTATATTCTATAATATAGATCCCCAATATAGTATCCCCAATATCCCTGATAGCAAATACTTGACTTCAAATCAGGTATTATATATTTTATAATATAGATCCCCAATATAGTATCCCCAATATCCCAGTTTCCTAGCGGTTCACAACCTTTTTTAACTCGAGTTCCACTTGATAGTACATTACGCTGAACTGTACCACCCAATGCCATAACAATTTTTTTGGCGTGTAAAAAAAATAATGTAAATATGTAAAAAAATTAAATTTTCTGAAAATAATCATTTGAAAATTTTATGGTGAATAACAAATGTTAATTTATGAAAAACATTGGAATATTAAAATATTACAATCAGGACTCCATTGGAATATTAAATTTTTCTTTTATATCAATTACCTATTTGATTCCAAATCTACCTGATTTTATGTTTATAAATTGATAATTTTGAATTTTCCATTGATTTTTTATCAAAAAGATCTATCTCAACAAGCCATTCATCCAAAACATAAACATTATTATTTCTTAACAATTAGATTCCTCAGAGATTTTTAGAGACTATTCCACTATTGTTAGAATCACACAAACTTTAAACTTCTCGTCAACTCCAAACAAATAGCACCACAATTCGGCCTTCTTACGATAATTTTTCATATGGACTCCTTAGAACAACACAAAATTTAAACCCCTGTCATCAATTTTAAACAAACAGCACAACAATTTGACCTCCAAACAACAATTTTTAATATATATTCCTTAGAGACTATTCCATAGATCCATACAAATTTTAAACCTTTCATCAACTCCAAACAAATAGCACCACAATTCGGCCTTCATACAATAATTTTTCATTTAGATTCCTTAGAATCACACAAACTTTAAGCCCCTCTCATCAACTCCAAACAAACAGCACCAAAATTCCCTCTCATCAACTCCAAACAAACAGCACCACAATTCGGCCTTCCCACAACAATTTTTTATATCTTAGAGACTATTCCATAGAATCACATAATTTTCAAACCACTCTCATCGATTCCAAACAAACTCCTCTACAATCCGGCCATCCCCACAACAATTTTTCATCCAAAAATTAACACCTTCCCAAACGAGCTGGCAGAACATTTTTGGGTCATCCTACACATCTTGCGGGGTGTACTGTAGGCGACATTAATTATTGACCCGGCCAGGGTAAACGTTAAAATCGATACGCTTATTAATTATAAGCGAGGTGAAATCTCGACCTCGATTCCACGGAAACGCGTACCTTCTGTGTTGGGCGGTGAATCCGAAAAATTTATTACACAGTTGTAAAATTTGCAAAACGTTTTCGCTCGATTTTCTCAATTACGACTCCGAATGAAAAGGGTTCGTTCCGAATAATTTATTTATAATTCTGTGCGGATTTGAGTCGTATTAATTTCGTTGTGTTTTCCATTTGAATTCATTGCGTTGTATTGTGTGGAAATTAATGAAAAAATATGTTGTTTTGAATCCAATTTAGTTTTATGTTGAAATACGCCTAATCCTCTTTTTATACGGTTTCGAAATGACACGGTTCAAGGAAGATGAACCGATTATTTTTTTACACGAATTTTTCACTTTAACACGGTATAAAAATATGTATTATTATACCACAATGGTAATTATGGTAATGGTAATGGTAGATTCGATGTAAGCCAGTTACTTATATAATTATAGTTATTAAATTTAAAATATTCGATGTTTTTTGATGATTTTACACGACGAAAAATTTTCACTTTGCACATTTTTTTAATAAAGTACATTTGGATGGAAGTTCTATCCAAATATAGCGATGGAACCTATCTCCAATTTTTGTATGGTCGCCATACATTTTTTTACACGGCTTTTTATTTACACAATAGTCTCTGGAATGTAGATTAAAACTTTTGGAGAGTTATCTTTTTTGTATCAATTTTTGAATAAAATTATTCAAAGTTAAGCAATAAATAGTTAAACTAGCAAATTGTTAATATGATACAATTGATTAAAGGGATAACAATGATAAAATATAAAAAAATTGATAAAAGCAAAACTCCGATTCAGACTTTTCTGGAATTGAGGAGTAAAAATTTTAAGGGGATTGGGAGTTTTAAAATTCAACTGATTCCGAATCTTTTTCAAGCTTTTATTAATTTATTATTTTCGTTGTATGGTCAAAACTGATTTTTTCCTTTTTCTCGAATGAATTGTTACAACAAAAAATTCATTATGTTTTGTTAACATATTTATTGTCTTACATATGTCTTGGACTGTTTTTTTTAGGTGAATGTAATATTAAAAAAAATAAAAAACATTAATATCAAACACTTCTCATATTGAATTGATTCATCGTTATAATTAAATATATATTATATAAAAGTTTGGGGAGTTATTTTTTCAAATTTTTTATTTATAAAATTTTTGAAGTGCTTAATTTTGAAAAGCGTTTTTTATGTATTTATATTATTATCAATTGTTTACGTTGGTATGAAAATTTGATCTTACTACAAAAGCTTAAGTCAGAGTCAGAATCGGTAAATTTTGAAACAAATATAAAAATATTCTTCTAACGTACTATAGTGTAACGCAGTATTATTATTTATAGGTTTACCGAAGGAAAATTAATAAAAACGGTATCAGTAAACGAATTTCTCTTAAGTATACTCGATAGTAAATCACGCGAAAGATTATGCCCGTACATTGTGCGAATATATTCTTTTTAGTGTAACAAAAACTATGATTTACATGAGCATAAAACGTATCTTGTATCGCATTCGCAATGGGTACTTAACGCACGTTTGTAATGTAAGCCATTCGTAAAAATATCGTATAATAAAAAAATATGTAATACGCCAACAAATACTCATTTTTAGAAGCATTCCGTTGCGTTATTTTTGCAGATTGGACCGTTTCTTTTATACGGGGCGATATTTTAAATTGGAGCATATAGTATGTATATAATAACTTTGATCGTGGAATTTATATATAATATATATATGTATATATAAATACTGAATCTTTAAAACTATACATGTAAGAATATTTTAATTTCAAAATAGCTATTTTCGCAGATTTATGCATTAATTTTGACGATGTTATCATTTCTGAAAAAAATTCTAGAAAATTTTTGAGTTCTTTGGTGTATTATAAACTCAAAAAAATCTTCCTATTTTTATCGCAAAACAGCTAAATACCACATAATACTGTATCAGATGAAATCAGAGAATAGTTTATTTATTATAATAATGAATACATTTACTAAACAATGCTTCATAATGAATATTTTTTATATAGTTTTTTCGCAAGAAGTACGCTTCAATTTGTTAGGATTTTTTTGAGTTTATAATACATCAAAGAACCTAAAGGTGTTTTAAAACCAGATTTTTTTTCTTTCCAGATTTTTTCCAAAAATGATAATACAATCGAAATTATTGTGTAATTCTTCAAAAATATTAGATTGATGTAAAATTTTAATATTCTACAAGAATAATAGCCTTTTAAAAATGATGTGTAGTTTTAAAAATTATTCTTTTATAGACAAATTTCAAGATCAACGTTGTCAGAGTATAATTTTATTTATAAATAGATACATTATTACAAATTAATTGATATATTATAAATTTTTAGAATTGATGCTTTTCTTTGAAAAACAATTTTATAGACCGCTGCTTGATGGGCATTTTCTAATTAATTTTCATTTTTGAAAAATAAAATTGAATGCTTATGAAAGCAATACTGTTATAATATAAGAAAAATATATTTAAGAACGTTCAATTATATTTTTTTTCAATTATTAATTTCTCATCAGGCCACACTTTTAATTAAGTACACCATTTTTTAAAACAACCACATTTTTTACTACGTAAGCAAAAGAACAGAGTAATTATTTTCAATATTTCGATATTTCGAATAACTTACAGTTATTTAATTAATGTTTTTCGGTGTCGATCTATTATATAAATACACAGTGTGTACACAAAGCTTTGAACGTTCATTAATCTTCCTCAATTTTGATTCAACACGTTCCTCCATCACGACGGTACTGTGATGCCACATCGAGATCGGTACACAAATCTATTTTCAAGCTGAAAGCAAATTACCTACACATAAATATGCCAGTTTCAGCTGAAAATTTCGGCGGAAAATTTCTCGAATAATTGAATTTGTGTCGCGCGCTTTAAATAGACTTGATTTTTTCCAAGGATTTCGGGGGAACTTTTCGTTGGTTTTGATCGTTTGGTTGTTTGTTTTATAAAAAAATTAGCGTTGATACTATGATTTATTTTGAATTTTGAAAATTGTATTGTTCTGAAAAAGTGAAATTTTAATTAATTTTTTTATATGGTAAATGATTTTTTTTTTAATAATTTTTTTTTAATTTTGCCATATAAGATTTTATAGAATGAATCTTCACGGTAAAAAAATCGACATAATCTTATCACATATGAATATTTCTATAATATATTGCTCATAGAATAGCCTTTGACTAATAGGATGCGATTATTATGGAGTTTTGCCTTAATATATGAGTCTTAAAATTAAAAATAATGCGACGAAAAAAAATTTCCAACACGTACAATTTTTTATCAAAAAATTATGGCTTTTTTTGAATGTTTAACACAAAGATTTTAATCAAATATTATTATAGGAATATTGGGAAATTCCATGTTATTTAAAGAATTAAGAATTTAAATATATTATTTTACATCGAATCATTATTTATATAATATAAATTTTTACTAATTTTATGTGATATTTCTTTAAACAATCGCTTCTGATTTGCCTAATTTCGTAAAATTATGATCAATTCTAGTTCTTAAAATCGATATACTTATACCTGTATATATTTTAATAGGAAAATGTTACACAATTTTACATATAACCCTATTTTATCTATTGATAGTAAAAATATTTTTTTATATAGATTGAAAGCTTTGTTTTATTTATTTGAATCGTGTAAGTGCTCTGTACCAAGAAATAATACTAATTGTCGTATTTAGACTAGTATCATACGTGATTTTTCATTATTAAATTACATCAATATTTTTTTGTATCTACTGAAAAGTTTTTAGTAGGCATAGTTTTCGAAAATATAATACATTGGTATTATTTAAAAATAAATTTCATTTGAACTATCACGGATTTACCCAGTTAAAGAGATGTTCTAAATCAACGGCCATAAAATAATATTATTTGAACTATCACGGAATTAGTCATACTAATTTACACGAGTTTCCTCTTTAGAGATAAATTACGTCAACGTCATAAAATTAAACATCAAAAACGAATCAATGCCGAAACTCCCAAAACACGACACTTCATTCCTTCAAACAAACAAAAACCCAACACAGCCTCACTAAATTTTAACTGTTTAAAAACCATCACGGAATTAGTCATATCACGAATTTACATTAGTTTCCTCTAAAGAGATGTTCTAAATCAACGACCATAAAATAACTGTTTTAGAACCATCATGGAATTAGTCATATCACGAATTTACACGAGTTTCCTCTTTAGAGATAAATTACGTCAACGTCATAAAATTAAACATCAAAAACGAATCAATGCCGAAACTCCCAAAACACACACAACACTTCATTCCTTCAAACAAACAAAAACCCAACACAGCCTCACTAAATTTTAACTGTTTAAAAACCATCACGGAATTAGTCATATCACGAATTTACAAGTTTCCTCTAAAGAGATGTTCTAAATCAACGACCATAAAATAACTGTTTTAGAACCATCATGGAATTAGTCATATCACGAATTTACACGAGTTTCCCCTTTAGAGATAAATTACGTCAACTTCATAAAATTAAACATCAAAAACGAATCAATGCCGAAACTCCCAAAACACACACACACAAACACTTCATTCCTTCAAACAAACAAAAACCCAACACAGCCTCACTAAATTTTAACTGTTTAAAAACCATCACGGAATTAGTCATATCACGAATTTACATTAGTTTCCTCTAAAGAGATGTTCTAAATCAACGACCAGTGTTTGAACCATCACGGAATTAGTCATACTAATTCACTCGAGTTTCCCCTTTAGAGATAAATTATGTCAACGTCATAAAATTAAACATCAAAAACGAATCAATGCCGAAACTCCCAAAACACACACACAACACTTCATTCCTTCAAACAAACAAAAACCCAACACAGCCTCACTAAATTTCCGCATCATCACACAGTGTTTGCGCGAGCCGACGTGCACAAGGCCGAAAGTGAAAAAGCAAACGAGCCCAAATGGAGAAGCCGACGAAGCATCAGCGTGTGATGATGCAGTGACTGCTAGCATCATCAGCCAGAAGACTGCCATCACCGAGAGGGGAGAATGCCCTTTGAGGGAGACGGCGAGAGCAAACAGAGCCAGACGAGGGCGCCGTCAGCCATGTGAGGGGGAGACACGGTCCTGGAGGACGAGGTGTTGGAGGACGAGGTTTTGGGCGCCATCAGCGTCATGCCCGAAGCCAGGGGGGTGTTAAGGCCCGCCCACTGGACGGCGCTTTTGATTCTGCTCGTTGTCGGTGAGTACTTTTATGTTTCGGGGTGAGCTTTAGACGGGGTCGTTGATTGATAAGTGTTTAAGGGAGATTTGAAATTATTTGTGTGAGTGAATTTTCAGTGATGAGTTTGTCGATGTTGCATTGGAATGTCGTATGGTTGATGGTGAAAACGTTTTAAGGTTGTCGCCCACCGAACCACGCGAGGACCGCCCGTGGACCGCCTTTTTCCGAGCTTCACTCAAATGCAATATTGCGCTTTATGGAATATGCATCAAAACCTATATTTGAATATTTTTCGAAAGCGGAGAGCGGTCCTCGCGTGGTTCAGTGGGCGACAACCTTTATGTTTCAGGGTGAGCTTTAGATGGGGTCGTTGATTGATAGGTGTTTAAGGAGATTTGAAGTTATTTGTGTGGAGTGAATCTTCAGTGATGAGTTTGTCGATATTGCATTGGAATGTTGTATGGTTGATGGTGAGAACGTTTTAAGGTTGTCGCCCACTGAACCACGCGAGGACCGCCCGTGGACCGCCTTTTTCCGAGCTTCACTCAAATACAATATTGCGCTTTATGGAATATGCATCAAAACCTATATTTGAATATTTTTGCGGAGAGCGGTCGTCGCATGGTTCAGTGGGCGACAACCTTTATGTTTCAGGGTGAGCTTTAGACGGGGTCGTTGATTGATAAGTGTTTAAGGGAGATTTGAAATTATTTGTGTGAGTGAATTTTCAGTGATGAGTTTGTCGATGTTGCATTGGAATGTCGTATGGTTGATGGTGAGAACGTTTTAAGGTTGTCGCCCACTGAACCACGCGAGGACCGCCCGTGGACCACCTTTTTCCGAGATTCACTCAAATTCAATATTGCGCTTTATGGAATACGCATCAAAACCTATATTTGAATACTTTTCGAAAGCGGAGCGGTCCTCGCATGGTTCAGTGGGCGACAACCTTTATGTTTCAGGGTGAGCTTTAGATGGGGTCGTTGATTGATAAATGTTTAAGGGAGATTTGAAATTATTTGTGTGAGTGAATCTTCAGTGATGAGTTTGTCGATATTGCATTGGAATGTTGTATGGTTGATGGTGAGAACGTTTTAAGGTTGTCGCCCACTGAACCACGCGAGGACCGCCCGTGGACCGCCTTTTTCCGAGATTCACTCAAATTCAATATTGCGCTTTATGGAATACGCATCAAAACCTATATTTGAATACTTTTCGAAAGCGGAGAGCGGTCGTCGCATGGTTCAGTGGGCGACAACCTTTATGTTTCAGGGTGAGCTTTAGATGGGGTCGTTGATTGATAAATGTTTAAGGGAGATTTGAAATTATTTGTGTGTGAATTTTCAGTGATGAGTTTGTCGATGTTGCATTGGAATGTCGTATGGTTGATGGTGAGAACGTTTTAAGGTTGTCGCCCACTGAACCACGCGAGGACCGCCCGTGGACCGCCTTTTTCCGAGATTCACTCAAATTCAATATTGCGCTTTATGGAATACGCATCAAAACCTATATTTGAATACTTTTCGAAAGCGGAGAGCGGTCCTCGCGTGGTTCAGTGGGCGACAATCTTTATATTTCAGGGTGAGCTTTAGACGGGGTCGTTGATTGATAGGTGTTTAAGGGAGGTTTGAAATTATTTGTGTGAGTGAATCTTCAGTGATGAGTTTGTCGATATTGCATTGGAATGTTGTATGGTTGATGGTGAGAACGTTTTAAGGTTGTCGCCCACTGAACCACGCAAGGACCGCCCGTGAACCGCCTTTTTCCGAGCTTCACTCAAATGCAATATTGCGCTTTATGGAATACGCATCAAAACCTATATTTGAATATTTTTCGAAAGCGGAGAGCGGTCGTCGCATGGTTCAGTGGGCGACAACCTTTATGTTTCGGGGTGAGCTTTAGATGGGGTCGTTGATTGATAAATGTTTAAGGAGATTTGAAATTATTTGTGTGTGTGAATTTTCAGTGATGAGTTTGTCGATGTTGCATTGGAGTGTGAATTTTTTTATTGTTTTTACAGTCCTGCTTGTTACTTACAAGACTGGGATAGGAAAGATCACATGCAATTATTGTTACAATTAATAGAGACGTTGGCACATATGATTCATATAGCGGTAGATAGAGTGAGGAATCGGAAAAATGAGGGATTAAACTCTCATTTTAGGGTTAAATGGTTAAATATCCAATTTGAGAAAATCTAATAGGTGTTAAAAACGGAGTCCTACTTTTGCCATACCTGCGACGTGAACCATCAAAATTATGATTGATAATCCATGCAATATACCGCTTCACTACAAACTGGTTTGGAATGTGAATTTTGGGATGGACGAATTCTGTCATATTTTTATATTTCGGGGTGCTTTAAGGTGAGCTTTATCCGGATTTGGGAGGTCGTTGATTAATAGGTGTTTAAGAGAGTGTAATTTTGAATTTTGCATTTATATGAGTGATTTTTCATTGACAAATTTTTCGATGTTGCATTGGAATATGAAAGTTGGGATGAAAGAATGCTGTCGTGTGATTGATGGTGGGTAAAAATTTTATTGACGGATCCATTAAAATGTTGTCGTTGTAAGTTGCATGAAGTATTTCATATTGGCAATGAAGCGTTGTTGCTGAGTGGAGCAACAACGTATTGTTTGTTAAAATATAAAAGTGAAAAAGTGTCCTTAAAATTACACATAAAAAATAGTCTCATTTTAAAAAGGCTATTTTTATAAATTTATTCACAAATTTTGACGGTAATACGTTTCTAGGAAAAATCCTGGAGCGATTTTCACAGAATAATTTGAATTCCTCGGCATATTAGATTGAACTTAGAAATCTTTCTATTTTTATCGAAAAATAATAAAATATTGTATTAGATGAATTAAAAAGATAATTTTACTTCATAATTAATATTTTTATTTTTTGTAATGAATACACTTTAACTTGTTGGGGATTTTTTTGAATTTGCTAATGTTCAATCTAGTATACTAAAGAACTCGAAAGTGTTCTACAAAAATCGTTTCAGGATTTTTCCCGGAAATCATAATACCATAAAATTAAATTTGCAAAGACAACTTTTTTTAAAATAACAATAATTTCTTATGTATAATTTTAAATATTAAATTTTTATAAATAAATTTCGCGATCAATCTCGTTACATAAGAAAAGTTGTCGATGTGAGTTTGTTTCAATGTTTAATTTTTTTTAAATTTTATTTGATGTTTTAAAATAATTATTAAAATAAATCTTTCAATTAATAAAAAAATATATAAAATCCACAATTCCTTTTATTTTTAGTTTTAAATATAGTTTTTTTTTTAGATAAACTTTGCAATCAATGCTATCACACACAATGTAAAGGTGTCTCAAAATAGACGAAAGAAGTAATTTTGATAGAAAACATAGATTTTTTATTAAAAATTGTAATTTTTTTATTGATTCACACAGTATATAGTATAGGGTTACGTGTGAAATAGCATATCAGGTAAATTACTTTATTGGCACATACACATTTTTTTGTTGAAATTTTCCATGAATTTTTTCCATACATGTTGCTGAATTTTGTTGATATAATGCTAAATTTCCTCCTTCAAGGTGTGGGTGATCATGGGCTTGTTGGCATAAACCTTAAACTTCAAAAACTACCAAAGGTGTTAAATCGCATGATCCGGCCAATTCTAATCACTAAAACTGGAAATTACACGACTAGGAAATGAATCATGCAATTAATGAATTGCTTCTTAGGGAGTTTATTTTATTTTCTTTAGGGAGTTTCTTAAATTTCTTTAGGTAGTTTTTGAAGTCCAAGGTTTATGCCAACAAGATCACGACCCTCCACACCTTGAATAAGGAAATTGAGCGCTATATCAATAAAATTCAGCTACATTTACGCGAGAAAGTCGTGGAAAATTTCAACAAAAAAATGTGTATGTGCCAATAAAGTAATTTACCTGATATGCTATTCCACACGTAACCCTATACTGTATACTGTGTGAATCAATAAAAAAATTACAACTTTTAATTAAAAATCTATGTTTTCTATCAAAATTACTTCTTTCATCTATTTTGAGACACCTTATATAATAACCATCGCCAAAAAGTCGTTGATACGAGTTTATTTCAATGTTTTATTTTTTTTTCAATTATATTTGCCGTTTTGGAAACCTAAAATTCCCAAATTTTAACTACGCATTGAATCTTCCAAATATTTATATAATAATCAAACTTCCATCGAACAAATTAAATCATAAACGACATTTCACTCCGGACACCCCACCATCAAAACACACACAACACATCCACACAAAAGTCCCCAAATTGATTGACCTCCCCCCCGCCCCTGGGACGACCCCAACCCCCCGGGGCCCCTCTGTTTGTTTATTATTTCAAAGCTTGTTTGTCTTCACGGATCCTTCGGTCAGGCCCAGATTATTCTGGGGCCCGGACACTTACGAGCTTTGATGTTATAATAAGCGACACGGGTGTACACGAAGGGGGCCAAATTTGCACGATAAATATTTGAAAAAATAAACTTCGCGCGGAAATGGTCGCGAATGTTGATTTTGTGTAGCGAGTCGATTTTGGAAAGGTCGCTGTGTGTGTTTTGGGAATTTTCTATGGAAATGATTCGTATAAAAAGTATGATTTTTTTATTTCTTTTCATCGTTTCAACATAAAAATTTTCAATCTTGTAAGTCATTTTTTCATCATTTTGAGTGTAAAGGGTGAAATTCCATAATGAGCATATCATGAACATATCATGAACATAATGAACATATCAGTACACAAAAATGTGTAAAAAATTCAAATTCTTCAATATATTCACGACTGTAGAGAGAAATTCCGAGCCTTGGAAATTTTTTATTTTAATATTTTGGGGCCCTGCCCCCTTTAAAATTTTATTTATTCCATAATTTTAAATTTTCAAAAAAAAAATCCATAACGCCGTTTAAAATTATTCAGTATATTTAACAATTGATTCATTAATATGATCATATTCATGTTCACCATAAATTTCACCCGCAAAGTGAGTCGTTTTTTTAATCATCACTATGTATTATATTATATTTCGAAAATGTTGTGTGTAAACGATTTATCTTTAACATATGATTCATTATATTTTTTATCATTATCAATCTTCATTTTAATTACTATCATCAAAATCTTCATTCTCATAAGTCTTTTATTAATCATGCTGAGTGTAAATCATTTCTATAAGGGTAGAAATCCATATTAAGCATAGCAGTAAGCAAAAATGTGTGAAAAATTAAATCATCATTATCACTATCAGAATATTAAAACTCATCTTTATCGTCACAAAAAGCCATTTATGAATCATGATTCAATGTAATTTTTTTCAATAAAGTTTCAAATTATAGTTAGAAAAAATATAAACTTTTCAACGTATTTAAGTTCACATTTGTGCTTACCATAGAGTTTCAACCAAATTCTATATTTATATAAAATATAAATCTCATTTTTTTCATTCAACTTTTACATTTTAATAAAAGTTTTTTTTTAAATATGATTCCAATTCGTACACTAGTCATAAAAAAATTGAAAAGTGAACGAAACTTTACGCACTTTCAACAAAATAGATTTCTCATAACGAAAACGAATTAAAAGATAGAAAATAATAATAATCGTAAAAAGTGCTATGTAATTCATTTTATACTTATTGCATAACATAATCACACGAAATGTATATTTGAATCCTTGGAAAAAGGCGTTTTATAAAATTTTCTCTGGGGATGGAGACTCCCAGATGTCCCATTAAATAAAAAGACCCCCGTCAGTCACTCTTAATCTCTTCGAATAGAAGACTAAAAAAGAAATTGTCTAGAATAATTTATATTTACTAGAAATGATATCGGCTCAGTGGCAAAAACAAGTCTCCGTGAAAATATAATGAACGAAAAAAATCTTTTCACTGAAAATAAATTATATTTTTAATGGACAGTTTGAGTTGAATATATTTTTTCATCTAGTTAAAAAAATTGAGTAATGAAAAATTTTCATTATTAAAGAAAAATGTGATTTTCGATAATGATCGAAGTTTAATTGTATTTATAAACCTATTTTTAAATTTCGTTAAACTCACTTTGTTTGAAATGTAAATTTCGGAAAAGTACGAACTGTTCGCAGCCACAAAAAAAATATACTGCCAAGATAATGAAATTAATTTACTATCGCAATAATGCATGAATTTTTCATGACATGTAAAATACTCGCCACTTTTTTGATTATGCACATAAAACGAAATAAAAGTGCACGAAACACTTAAAAAATAACGATTTTTTTTTTTATAAAAGCGACAACACACGAAAGGTCAAAAGACATATAAAAAAATAAACTAAAAAAAAAGTGCGTACACAGTGCGAGAGATATATTTGTCGAAACGATCTTGTTAAAGAAACCACAGCTAATGTCCGACCATATATTGTGACCGCAGTGGTCGTTGGAGCAATTCGCCGCGGTCACAATAAATGACCGCTACCGCCCGGAAAGGGTTAACGCAAGCAATTGACCGCGATTCGTCTATTCAAACGTCCGAATTATTGTTTCAATTTTTCACGCCGATGCTGCTTTATTTTATTTGTATACAAATGGGTTGAAGCGGGTACGTGTAGATTTGAATGGGTTGTGTTTTGAAATTTTTAATTATTAAAAGTTTTGTTTTGTAAAAATATTTTAATTTTTTTAAGATACCTGACCGAATTTGGGGTTGGAGAAGCCGTAGTTATTTTTGGGTACCAATTTTCGGCCCAGTATAGTGGTGTCATTTCGAGCAGTATAATTTAGCATTTCGTACAGTAAAGTTTTCAGTAACAAAAAAAAAAATGATAAAACATAACTGAAATCAAAATATTCTTAATTTGCATAATATTTCGTATGGAAATCAATCACATTGTGTATATTATAATGTATATTTGTTTAATAACAACAATACATAACCTCGAATTATAATATGGTGGAATAAAATATGTCTTTTTCTTTATGAGATCATCTCAAAACATTGTAAAGTAATTGATTTCTTTACAAAATCAGTTACTTGTCATTAGCTTTGACAGGGACTAACTTGCCAATTAAATAAAATGCTATGCAACGCTATACTTTTGTATAGTATATGGTCCCAAATATAATAATACGTATACTAGTCTACAAAAGAAAACATTTAAATTACTGTACATTACAATGTACACTGGGTCTAATGTTTAGTTTTTATAATAAGTTCACTACTAAAAATGTATTTTTGATACTAGCAATTATTTTTCGGGCGAAAAGGTAATTTTGTTGCTAATTTGACGTTTGATATATACTGTGATTTTGTTATGTATATACTGTGAATTGTGACCAATACATTGTCCCTTTTTTTCTATAAAGAACAAAGTTTAAAGTCTAAAGCGTGTGTATACTATTTTGAAATTCTATAACGTTTACTTTCAATTTCCTTTTATTAAAACTGAATGTAATAAATTGGGTAAATGCCATATTTCTCACAATCAGTTAAAAATTCTGAACATATTTATTACTGAACGCATAAAAAGGTTGGACAAAGAAGGTTTTTCCGAGACATTAAATGATGGTATCTTATTCATTCGACCAAGATAAAAGATCGAGGAAAAATATTATTATTTTAATTGTAATTTAAGATCATATCCTTTTAAATTGTCATTGTAATTGTAAAACATTATACATATAATTTTAACATAGTGTAAGTGCGCTTTACAATTTCATTGCAAATCAACGATTAAAAATTGCCTATTTGTATATGTACATATGTGTAAATGGACCACTCTTGCGTCACTATAGGCTGAAAGTATAATACTAAAAAAAATTTCCTAAATAAAAATGTTATTATATTGAAACTTTATAAACCAAATTTGAATATTTGGTCATAAAAAAATATTATGAAGTTTAAACTTAATATAAAGCCGCATCCTATATTGAAAAATTATAATAATATAATATCATACTTTTTAATTAATGAGAATATACAAATTATGCAAAATAATATTTTTTATCGTAATAATTAATAAATTTTCGATATATTTTGATCTGCACATATTCGAATTGATTCATAAAGTCAGTTTTTTTAAATATTAAATATTTGTACAATAATATTAACAATAGTCTTATTTTATTTTATTTCAATTTAAATGATATACTTTATTCGAGATCTAAATTAGACTATTGTAAATCTTTTGAAATGTTGTCATTTTACAATTTTATTTCTGTAGTTCCCAAAATATTTTTCCTATGAATTTACAATCATTTTCACATGATATTTTTTATAAAAAAGTAATTTCTTATACGAAACTTTATTCATCTATTATTTCGTCACGTTTCATATATTCATACGGATTTACGACGCAAATTGAACATAAACAGCAAACACAGAACGAAAAAGACAAAAAAAAAACCAACAGATATTTCCGTCGAAATTCACTATACATTTTTTCAACTTTTTTATACTAACATGAGCGTGTAAGAACGCAAACGCGTAATATATACGAAATGCGACACCCTATTGTTTTTTTCATCGCTCCTAGTCACAGGAACGATATAAAATTCAAAATACGGCGAAAAGAAATAAACAAAAAAGCAGACAACAAATATCCAGACAAACATTGATACCCGTGTTCCGCAAAACTCGAGAATTCCTATGGTATTTTCCCATATAATGCAGCAAACAACAATATCGGATGAGAGTTGATCGCGGATTGAAAATGTGCTTTCATGAATAAAATATGGACACGATAAATGCGAAAAAATCGCAGTGGACCTTGTTATTTTTTTTTCGGTCGGCAAATAACCGGAACGGTAGTGTTTTTGTGCGTGGGAATTGTGTTGATTTGTTAAAAAAATATGTAAAAGTGGCCATATACGCTACGAGAAATCGTTACGATTAGACTGTACAGTTCGAACGTTACCGATAAATCGCTACCTGTATGTTATAAAACTGTACAGTTTCGTCCAATTTTTTAAGACTGTGCAGTCAAACGGAACAATATGAAAATTTCAATTGATTAATCGGAATCGAAAAAACTGTGCCGACTGATCGTAATGTATATGCGCTCGTTAACGATTTATCGTAGCGTATATAGCTTGTATGCCATGTACGATAAACTGTACCGTTCGAACTGTAACGATTTCTCGTAGCGTATATGGCCAGCATAACGGGTAATATGTTAATATGTTGCGGAATTAATCTATAAAATTTTAATTTATACATATGTGGATATTTTCATATTGAAAATATAGTCTTAACAAGTTTATATACCAAGTAGCGGGTAGTACCCGGTGTTGCTCAGGATTCTGTGAAAATAAATTGTGTACCGATTGTAATTAATGTCACAATCAATCGCGACGCTGGCACATTTTATGTAATAATTTTTATGGAGATTTATTAAAAGAAACTGGAAAAAACTAAAATGTGAAACGATATTAAAAAAAAGTGAATGCTTCTATACTCTGGATTTCAAAGCACATTCTTGCCAAATTTAGTGAAGATTCGTCTATCGGTTTAGGAATTTATTGGATACATATAAACATACATACATACATAAAAACATTCATACACCGTTCGAGTTTTATATACAGATTTTGATGGTATTATCGTTTCCGGAAAAAATTTTGAAGCGTTTTTTTTTTTTGAACACATTTGAGTTTCTTGGTGCATTAGATTAAATATCAATAAACTTAAAAATACAAAATAGTAAAGTTAAAATACTATATTCAATTCAAAATAAAATTTTAGGTTAAAATATTTATTACCAAATGAAATTATCCTGTTATTTCATTTGATTCAGTATTTTGTGGTTTTCAGATATTTTTCAAACTAATTTTGCGATAAAAACAGGAAGATTTTTGAGTACTATAGAAAAATCTCTTCAGTAATATTAGCACTATCAAAATAAATAAATAAATTTTCAAGAATTTTTTGTTAAATATATTCATCCATGTGTAATTATTATATAAAAATTCTCTTTTTAAAGATAAACTCCTGGATCGAATCTATCAAACTATATAAATTATATTGTACATATTTTTTTATATAAATCGACAAGTTTATGAACACAAAAATATAATTAATATTTTTAAATAAAATATCTGTACTCAACCCACATTGACGCCTCTGAACGTTTTTTGATTAAAGAAACTATTTTGACAATTTTTTAATGAATTTTTATTTCGTTTCTCAAATTCAAATTTTAACAATATTACTTTTTCAGATGTTGAAAAGTATTTGTATTAAAAATTGGTAGTGATTAAAATTTGATTGTATTTATACAAAAATAATCCATTTCTATATCCTGCATTATGATGGCACTAAAAAACAGAACTACCAACACCAGCACGAGCAATATGCGTAAATTTATTAAAGCAAAAGTGTTTTATAATTGAAATTTATCGTACGAGCACTTTCCCATACATAATAGTATGCGAGAGAGCGCATTATTATAAAGACGGGTGTTTCGCGTCCAATAACTTCCCTTCGTCCCTTTTCCACCATTTTTTCTATTCTCCTTAACATCCCCCACAACGCGTGAAAAGGCGAAAAAGACTCAAAATATATACATATCTCCCATTTTATTATTTTTCCCTAACACATGTACGCGTAGTTGTAATTCGAAAGTTTTCCTTTATGCGTTCGAAAGATAGATGAGCCTCGAACTGGGATAAGACGCGAACTATGATATGATTGATGGAAATTGGTCCGACTTTTGGCTCGTCGTGTTAACAAAACATCTTTTCGAATTTGTCTGAGACATGTCTGTCTGTGTGTGGATAATGCTGTTAGATTCGTGGGAAGATGTAGAAACTTTGCAGATCCATTGTACGTGTTCGGGTAATCATTAGTTTGGATATGATCTATTTTTTTTGAAGTAGTTTGATTGATACGAAATGTTCAGAGAATCTTATTTGAATATGATTATGTTCATAGATATGGTTTTATCGTTCTATATGTATGTCTTAATTCATATATATTATTAGTCCATGTATATTTGATCAGACTTAATTTTATCTAACCCAACCCAAAACTTTGATCAAAACCTAGCCCCAATCTTATCTAACCAAACTCAACCCCCAAAAATGTATATTTATGACTGATTCAAATATATATGGACTGAAATATTCTTGGACTGTGACATTTATATAAAAGTGAGTTGGTAAGATTGATTGGTTTTGTATCTTTGTTATTTTTATGCTAAATATTAAAATGTTTTAATCTCAAATATGTACCAAATAGCAGAAAAATAAAAAATATCGATGTCAATTATACCTTCAGTTGAAATTTTATATTAATGACATAAAAAAATGAAGATATCTAACGACATTATTTTTTTAAATTTAATTGACGATGAAATTACTCTGTTATGGTTTTGATTAAAATATGATGAAATATATTTATTATAATCAATTTTTACACTATATAAATTTAACCATACATAGATACATAGTTATTTTTAATCTATGTTAATATTATACTTATTACGATACTACACAAGAATTTAAACTTTTAATGACAAGTGACATAGATTTAAGACCAATCAATGCTGCCAACTCACTTTTGCATAAATATAGGATATTTAAACCCTATTTTACCTTTTTTCTAATGATAAGAATAAATAATTTTCCGCAAAACATAAGAGTGTTCTAAATAATACATCTGCTAATTCGAATTCGGCAATCGGCGCGTCGAAGTCGAAAGACAAATAAACAAACGTAAATGTATACAAACAACGAAGCCAAGTATAAAAAAGGAAAACATAAGGAAAATACGTGTATATACCTAAGCGAAAGTAGAAAAAAATCGACGTACGAGCGCGCTTTTCCACCATCTTTATGTGCGCGCGTAACTTTTCCGAGTGAAAAATCGGAAAATACGAGCCGAAGAAAAGCCTTAGTTGAATAAACAATGCCTTCTTCTTTTTCGAAGTGAAAAAAAAAATCGCGAGGAAGGGAAAGTCTTCGAAATTTTTCTCGTTCGTATGCCAGTCGACAGATTTTACATTTTCGGCGAGAATTTTCCGACCGAGGCTCGAATTTTCCCGGGTTTTTCCGAAGGATTTTCGCGTCGCAGGATATTATATCGAGTGTATATAAAGTGTCGCTGGTTTCTGTATAGTACAATGTTGTGTCAGATTAGAAAATGTCGTTTTCGAGTTTTCGAGACACTGTTCTATAAAAGAATGTTGTGCTTCTTGTGAAATAGGAATTCTGGTTTTTGCATTTAGCTGGAATGAGATTTTTTTTCACTAATGCATGTAAAATGCAAATACATATTTTGAACATTGTTCTAAAATAAAATCTTACAATCGAAACTAGAATTTGAATAAATATGTCATAGCAATTTACATGCACTATAATCATCATTTTGAAAGTAATATTTCATTTTTTTTTAATCATGTACATTTTATATCAAGCAAATACAATAATACAAACTGAAAAATGTATTCATAAAATATCATGAGTTGAAATTTATTGTATATCTAATCAAAATACAACATTCACATAGCGAACGAAACTCAAACCGAAGTTTTCAAATAAAAGATTTTTCGAACAAACACTTGAACGGTAGAAAAATGTAATTTCATTCCAATTTTGTTATTACTTTTCCATTTCATATTACAATGTAAAAATGTGTTACAAGTTTTTTTATGAAGAACATATATTATTTTATTTTATTTCACGATTCTATGGCAAATATTCATATGCGACATTAATAGTTTAACTTTTTAAAAATGATCGAATCATTGAAGTTAAGTGATAAGTTAAGCAGCCAGTGGATAGACGTAATCGTATATTATTGAATAATTTTAGTATTCAAACTCTTCGAAAGTCAAATTTGGGGTGAAATCTATAATAAGCTTAAGGATACGGCTCCATAGTGAGCGTGAATATATTAATGAGTGAACACATTAATATTAATAATCATCAATGGCAGGAAGTGAACTTTTCACCAATGCATGTTGCCGGAAGAAAAAAATATTTTTTAATTTAATTCTGCGCTACTGTTTGTAAAAATTATTAACAACTGCATCATAGAAATTGTCATTTTTTTCTTAAATTAAATATTAGTGATTTTTAATAGGTACATATATATGTATGTATATAGAGCATGCGGTAGCATCTACCGCATCTATGGACCGTATGTCATTGGTAACCATTATGTCCACGATTTTTTTTCCTAACAAATATTCTTTTTTCATATTCACACTCATTATAGAGTCTTATTTTAAAAGTTTCAAATGAGCATCAAGATAATATTGTAATTGGAAGCAAAACAGGTATATTTTAGTAACGGGCGATGAACTTTTCACCAAGACATTCTGTTGATAACAAAATCAAAAAATAATATTTATAATTTGGTAAAAAAATATGTATAACTGCATCATAAAACTTATAATTTTTTAAATTAAATTAATTTTAAGCAATTTTTTAATTAATAGATATCTAGGGCATGCTGTAACATTTACCGCATCTAACACGCCACAGATACACACTCGCAACATATTCATACATTTTCACTATCTCTTATACATATGTTACGCTCACAATAAAATATCACCCTCAACATTAAAAAAAAAACATTTTTCACCAAAAAAAAAAACCGAATCGCATGATTAAGTTTTCGACCACGCAATAACGCCACAGCCTCAGATTTACGCCAACGCTTCAGCATCGGTTTACAATACAACGGCGGTAAACAAAGCACTTTGTCGATTTACCGATGCACAAATTCCCGGGATTTTGCCGCCGTAGCGAGATTTATCGTTTTCAATTTCTGCAAAGGCTCAACGGCGACGGCACGTAGTACGGTCAGGTGATGATATCGGGACGGAACGACCGAACTTAGTGCTATAACGTTACGCGACAATGTAACCTTATCACGTTTCAGCATTGACGGTTCTCGGCTTGTTTTTCATTATTTGTATTATATCACTTTAGATAAATTTGAAAAAAACGAGAATAAGGTTTTTTTAATGTCGTTAGAAGTTTGGAAGTTTTTATCTTATCACTAGCGGTTAGCCAGCCCGTGTTGCAGGGACTCTCGATCGTATTGATGGTGGTTCAAGCTGCGGCTGGGGCTTGACTCTAGTTAAAGCTAGCTAGACTCTAGCTAGAAACAGGAAAAAGGGAGGGGGAGGGGTATGTGACAGTACTCCTCCCAATTAAAAAAAAAAGACTCTAGCTAGACTCTAGCTAGAATCTAGGCTCTAGCTAGACTCTAGACCAATGGTGGCCAAACCCGGGTCCGCGGGCCACAAGTGGCACACTTGCACTTGCTGTCTTGCACATTTCATTGAAATGTGCAAGACAGCGTTTTTTTAATTTTAAATATAAAAACTATCATATTATTGTTTCGTTGTAAAATATTTATGTGTGGCCCTTCAAAGATACGCATTATTTTATTTGGCCCACCAAGTGATTTCATCTGGCCACCACTGCTCTAGACTCTAGCTAGACTCTAGCTAAAGCTAGCTAGACTCTAGACTCTAGCTAGATTCTAGACTCTAGGAATCATACTCTAGCCGCTAGAGTATGATTCCCGTTTTTGACATTTACTCGATCGTCTCAAATTTCGTATTTAACCATTTGACCAAAAAATGAGAGTTGATTATTTCGTTAATGAGATGATTCCAAAAAATGGTTCCGATTACAAATCTGTATCTATCGAATGCTATACAAATTATAATATGATGTGCCGGCGTCACGAGTGATTGTGACAATAATTACAATTGGTCATCGACGGTCAGTACACTAATATGTGCTGTATATGTGTTTGAATTGGCCCTCCTTCCCCTCTCCCCTTCCTATGTACATATTTTCACATCAGTTGTTCTTTGAGCATGGTGGTAACCTTCTCAAAGTGCTCTATGGGTGTCGAAAAAGCATCTGCCAATACTACTAAGCACTGGGAAAAAACCGGTCATGAAAAAAAAATTGGGTATGGAATTAATCAAAATGGTCTCTGAAATAAATTATTTATTCAATGGCTAAAAAAATTTTGTCGTTTAATTATGTCAGGAAAGTTATAATTCATTTAGTAGTTATTGTCGTTTTATTATTCATGAAAGTTATTAGTTATGACGATACCAAGTGCTTTGAGATATAAATTGAAATTGAACGTCTCATGTACAAATCAACCAAAATCTCTCAAAAGCAGACTTACACCATTACCAAAACAGTCTCTTCCTCCTCAAACAACGGCTGCATGAAACCCCACTTTTTCCCTTATCACCCAAAGACTTTGGGCCAATTATTCCCCTTTTTGCATGTGTCGCACATGGAAATATGGGCCATAAATCGCCGCGTCTCTGTTCATTAGCATTGCTGGAGCTTTTTGTGTTTGCCGCCGAAAATCGCTGAGACCGCGCGATTTATTTCATTTTCCCTAATTAATTTTCCCTTGTGTACCGCGGCTGAATGTAGGGAAATGGTGCCTGAAGGAAGCGGCGTTCAGCCGGCTTTTTGTGTCTTTCAGAGACACGACAAAAACCTATCCTTTATAGTGCGCTAGCTTTTATGCTCGTTTGATGGACGGCCGTTCGACGTTATACTTTAAAATGTAAATGTGAGCTTTTTATGATTTAGTTTTGTGAAAATTTTGTATAAATTTTGTGTAAAATGTAGGTGTTGTTCGGGTTGGGTAAGGAGATCGAATAAGTTATTGCACGGCGTAATATTTGTAATAATAATGATTTTTTTTTTTACTGCAAGTTGAATGTTTTCCACTTCGAAACAAATACTTTCCAGTTTAAATTAAATATTCTCCGTTTTAAATAAAATTTTTTGGTACCGCTAAGTTTAGGACTGATGCGGATTTTGTTTTCCTGACCTAACCCGACAATGAAAAATATAATATTTTCCATTTCAGATCTTCGTCGATTTAAAAACATTTAATTTGTTGAAAATATTTTTTCTCTATTACCATTATCAAATCGCTTACTGGTACTAAAAATGTGAATGATAATAGAGAAAAAAATATTTTCAACAAATTGAGTTATTTGAATCGACGAAGATTTGAAATGGAAAATATTATATTTATTTTGAAATTAAAAAGATTTTTTTTTAAATGGAGAATATTTAATTTGAAATGAAAAGTATTTGGTTCGAAGTGGAAAACATTCAACTTGCAGCAAAAAAACTGTACTAGTAAAATTCAGAAATTTTACTCCTATCCTATCACGGATCTTTCTACACTGTTTTCTCAGTAAATAATTAATTAATAATTCTATCGGCTTGAAGTTTTTACTAATATTATAATAGTTGAAATGTTTATATCATAGTCCAAGTATATTTTGATCGGTCATAAAAACACATTTTTGGTGGTCAAGTTGGTTTAGATAAGGTTATGTTTGGTTGGATTAAGTTGGGTTTGGATTTCCTCGATAATTTCATTTTATTTGATCGAAGTTTTGGGTTGGGTTAAATTAAATTGTGTTGAGTCAAATATACATTGACTAATATTATAATATATATGGTCTGCGACATATATACAGAATAATATTTACTTAATTTTGATGTAATTATTATACTACTGAAAATATGCGACAATTTCTCAATAAAAGTTGTTACATCACGATCATGCTTTTGAGGATTTCATATTGTTCGTTGGGCATTCTGCAAATAGAATTATTTCCAAAAAGGTTACTCTTACTAATAAATGTTATAACATATTTTTGTAAAAAAAATTATAAGTTACAAATTTAATTTGAAATATTTTACTGGAAAAGTAACCATTAACGAAATATTTACAAAATAAATTTTTGGTGGCCTTAGACCTGATATAAAATTTTTAGTAGTTTTCAAATCGACGAGAGATTTTTATATTTTATTAAAAAATACAATATCAAGGTTCATACTGAAACTCAATAATTTTTAAATTATTTTGAAACACCATGCCTAATGTCTTTGCTAACTTGATATTTATTTTCAATCGAAGTATTATGCTTTTAAGGTTCTTTTATCAAAATAAAGTATAATACTTTACCGTATTTAAAAAAAATTCTGTTGATCTATGTTGAAACACAATGGAGTAAATTTCACTCTTTTACTTATTTTTTGACGTCTACAATATCCGGTTTCCTTTGTTTTCGTAGATTTACATCGAGCGGTATTATATATTTAAAGTAAGATAATGTATTTACATTGTAAGCATTCATTTGAATAATGCGAACTGCCTTAACCCACGGGAATTCTTCTTCTAATATTGTATAATATTGTGTTATTATATTATGAGGTCACTAAGTGCCTTTGTGGCCGATTTTCGACCCCAAAACGGAAAACTTCAGATATCTGCGTTGAGATAAAAAATATTTATACAATCCGAACAAATAACGACCCAGAATGAAAGTTATCTATTTATATAAAAACTTTTTTGTAGAAGAAACATTACAAAAGACCTCGAATTTAAGTTTCGCAATAATCGATTATGTTTTTTTTATACACTAATCCTCTTTTTACACGGTTCCGAAATAACACGGTTCAAGGAAGATGAACCAATTACTTTTTTTACACGGATTTTTCACTTTAACACGGTACAAAAATATGTATTATTATGCCACAATGGTAAGATTCGACGCAGGCCTGTATACTGATATAATTGTATTTATGTAATCATAGTTTTTAAATAAAAAATTTGGATGTTTTTTGACGATATTACACGGAGAAAATTTTTCACATTGCATATTTTTTTAAAAAGTACATTTGGATGGATGTTCTATACAAATATAGTGATGGACTTATCTCCATTGCATAACAGATATATGACTTTAAACATTTATTTTTTTAATAACACTCAAAAAGTTGGACAACAGACTAAAAGATAACATTAAATTTTACAAAAAACCCAATATTTTTTGTTTTTTTTTTCACGAGAAACATAGATATGTCACAACAATTTCGATGACGAGGCAAAATTTTTGCTAATTTCGTGGCCTGGATCATTTCAATAACATTGCATAGCAGTTATGTGACGTTAAACATTTATTTTTTAATAACATCTACGAAGTAGAACAACACATTTAAAGATAACATCACATTTCACAAAAAACGCAAAAATTTTTCAGCGTTTTTCTTGAAAAACGTAATACACATAATCCTCTTTTTACACGGTTCCGAAATAACACGGTTCAAGGAAGATGAACCAATTACTTTTTTTAAACGGATTTTTCACTTTAACACGGTATAAAAATATGTATTATTATGCCACAATGGTAAAATTCGACGCAGGCCTGTATACTGATATATGGAATGGATGGAATACATATGGAATTATAGTTTTGAAATAAAAATTTCGATGTTTTTTGATGATTTTTCACGGCGAGAATTTTTCACGGCGAGAATTTTTCACGGCGAGTATTTTTTACGGAAAAATTTTTCTCGCCAAAATTTTTCACGACAAAATTTTTCACGGCAAAATTTTTCACGGCAAAATTTTTCACGGCAAAATTTTTCAGGGCAAAATTTTTCACGGCAAAATTTTTCACGGCAAAATTTTTCACGGCAAAATTTTTCGCATCGCACATTTTTTATAAAGTACATTTGGATGGAAGTTCTATCCAAATATAATGATGGAACCTATCTCCAATTTTTGTATGGTCACCATACATTTTTTTTACACGGTAGTCTCTGGAACGTATCCCCCGTGTATTTTTTGCGTTTTTTTCGAAAAACGAAATCACACAAACTTTGCTTAACAAATATATTGAAAGAGTGCGGTCATTTTTCAAATCTTCCAACAGATGTCACCAAAATCCAGAAACTCCCCACCATTTTTCCTATTAAAAAAATTCAGACATTTCCCAAATTACACACACACCCCCCCAACACCACATTCCCACATTAGCATTACTAACCCACCCCCAAAGCACACCGTCGCGCTTTTGCACGGCTCTCGGCCAATGCGTCGACATTCGTCGGCAAACATTTCGGCGATACGCCACGGTATGTTTGCGCAGCGCTTTGATCTCCGGCGAGTGTTTGTGTTGCGATTAGCCGAAAAGCGAACGCTCGATTATTCGAGACGAATATAATGGGGCGGTGCGACACCTACACCCTGTTCGCAAACGGATATGATTAATTGTTCAGTGAATGTATGTCGGTGCGTTCGTATTGTTCGGCGGCTGTTGTGCGTGAAGTGATTCTAGTTTGATTGTTATAGTTCGGGCTGAATTTGCGAGATATTTTCGGTTGTTTGTTATTGGGCGGTTTGGGTGAATGTGTGTTGTGTGTTTTGGTTACATACATATGTTTTGGAAAATTGGGATTTTTTGGTGTTTGTTTACTATGTGTATGTTTTAATATGTAAAGGTCTTCGGAAAATTGTAAATTTTTTGTATTTATTTACTATACTATATCGATTTATTTATTTACTATAATATCCCTCGATTTACACGGTAGATAGGTTCCTGAGAAAAACGTGTATATCGAAATTGTATATTTTTAAAGTAAAATCGTGTAAATCTAAAAGTACACAAAAAACGCATAATTTGGTTGTTTTTTCAAGCTTTTTATTAACTTAGGTTAGGTTAGGTTAATTTAAGTTCAAAGTCCTAATTTTAATAAGCAATTTATAAAAAATTTTAATATCGTTGTCGACATATTGTTTTGAGGTTACACTTGAAACGTCAAACTACGACGTAATGACAAACGTGCGGGTACGCACCTCGTTGTTTACCTAACAGTGGCTCTTCTATTTTAGTTAGTGATAGAATTCAATGTTAAATTTATTAATGTTATTATTATTGATTATTTTCATTTTTATTTTTTTTAAACCGTGTAAAAGCGAAAACGTGTAAAAAAAGAACCGTGTAAATCGAGGGATAGGATAGGGATAATTTTTTGTATAATTTGTATAATTTGTTGTATAATTTTTTTTTGTGAAATTATCAAAATCGTCGTTCTGTAAAAAAATTGTTGTTTATTTCACACCAAATCCTCTTTTTACACGGTTCCGAAATAATATGGTTCAAGGAAGATGAAAATGGCAGTATACTGATATATAATAATTATATGTACGTAATTATAGTTATTATAATATAAAAATTTTCGATGTTTTTTGATGATTTAACACGGCGAAAATTTTTCACATTTGGCGGTTTGGGGAAACCTGTCATGCCAGGATGGTATTTTTGTATTTGTATTTATATATATATATGCATGTATATTTTTATAAATAAATAGATTCAATCTCATATTCAAACATAGAGGTTGGCTCTCGGATAATGTATATGCATATCCTAGATCCCCAATATTTGACAGGGAGACCTTGGACACAAAACCGGTCAACAACGATAATTCAAAAATAACCATCGACACACCTTACCAAACCCCTCATACCCACACAACCACAACACCAATAATCAAATCGAATTAAAATTCCAGGAGCAGGAGGACTGAAGGACGTGCGAGTGTCAGTCCCAGAAGCAGTGGCCGTGGGAGCCACGGTCACCCTACACTGCCGATACGACCTGGAAACGGACATCCTGTACAGTGTCAAGTGGTACAAGGGGAAGCGTGAGTTCTTCCGGTACATACCCAAGGAGTTGCCTCACACCAGGGTATTCCCGCTGCCGGGTATAGACGTAGACGTGAGTAACCAACTGTGCTCATTTAATTGTTTCCGCGCACTTTGAGGCCCGTCCTGTGATGGTGTCTTTGGAGGTTGTCCGACCCGGTTTTGGGTATTGGGGATGAGGGTTGGGTTTTTAGTATGTGTTTTCCTCACCACCCATTAAAATGGGTGGTGAGGAAATTTTTTTCGGATGGGTCTTGTAGTGTTTTGAGTCTATTGTGAGTCGGTTTGGGTTGTTTTTATTGTTATTTTTGGTATATGAGCCGTTCAGTGCACACAATGACTAACTCCATAAAACAAAATTTGAAAAAATCGATGAAACAATGTTTATAGTTTTTTTAAGTTCCCTTTATAATATAAATTCAAATGAATATTGTAGAATGCATAAATACAGGTTTAGTGCATTTAAGTTGCATTATTGCAATGATTTACGCTAGAGTATAGAATTAATCAAAATGGCCCTGAAATAAATTATTTATTATTCAATGGCCAAAAAAATTTTATCGTTTTTTGATGTTAATCTTCATTATTCAGGAAAGTTATTTTAAACATAAATAGTTATGACTATACCAAGTGCTTTAACATTTAAATTCAAGATTTTTCAAAAAGTGGAGTTAATCAGTTTGTGCACTGAACATATGTAGTTTATATGGTTATGTAATTTTTTTGAATAGGGTTAAGTTTAAGAAATTTTAATAAAAAAATTATAATTTTTAAAGGGTATAAAATTTAAAAAATAATTTCTTTCATAACCATTTAAAAAGGAATAACTAAAATTATTATAATATTACTAGAATGAACGTTGCTTAAGAATGATCTCGATAGATCATAGACTAGGTTCGATTAATGATCCAACTATTAACTGTTTTACTTATCGCTTAACTTCAGCGATCGGAAGGGGTCATTGTATTTGACAAGGTTATATTATTTAATCTATAGTTGGTTAAGTCTATTGTGAGTCGTTTTGTGTTGTTTTGATTGTTATGTTTGGTATATGTAGTTTATATGGTTACGAGATTTTTTTTGAATAGGATTGAGTTTAAGAAATTTGAATAAAAAATAATAATTCTTAAAGTATTAAAAATAATTTCTTTCTAACCATTTAGAAAGGAATTACTAGAAAAAACATTTTTTAAGTATGGTCTCGATAGATCATAGGCTTGGTTCGATTGATGATTCATCTGTTAACTGTTTTACTTATCGCTTAACTTCAGTTATCGGAAGGGGTCATTGCATTTGACAAGGTTAAATTATTTAATCTATAGTTGGATATTGTATGGAATGGGTAAAAGATGAACGTTTTTTTATTATTGTATTTACAACTGGTTAGACGAGAGTCATATATGTAAGTTTTACACTTCAAACCTTTAACCTTTTACAAATCAAATTCAGTCTTTTTCAAAACAAATTCGGCCTTTTTCAAATCAAATTCGACCATTTACGAATCAAATTTGACCTTTTTCAATTAATTTGTCGAATTGACGAGTTAAATTTGATTTGTATTATAAGAGATTAAGTTTGGAGTGTAAAACCTAAATCGAGAATTAACGAAATACTTTCAATCGGGATCTAACTAGTAATTTTTTTAAGTTAACTAATCAATTAATATTATTTAACGAATTTAATTCTTAATAGATAATAAAAAACTGGCCTCCTCAGTTAGCAATAAATTTAGCTCATTGATGATATACATATACATATATGTTTCGTGATCTAAATTTAACAATTTACAAATCAAATCCAACTTATTTCAATAAATTTTTTGAATCGGCAGGTTCAATTTGGTTTGAAAATGATAAAATTTCATTTGAAAGTTGTTGAATTTGATTCGTAAAGGTTTAATTTAGAATGTAAACTTGTACTATTTTTTTATAACGTTTCTTAACAATCAAACTAGTTAGATTATTTTCATCAACTGAATGTCAATATTTAAACAAAAACCAAATTATAAACTTTTGACTAACAAAATAAATTTAATCTGTATCTTATTATCATATTTTCATCATAGATAAACAAAATTCACAAAAACCTCTATACTAAATCAAAATCACAAACGACAAACCAATTCAATAAATTTCCCACACACGTTCAATATTTCCATACAAAAAAAACATACCCCGAACTAGAACCGCCAATCTATTACATAATCGAGATGGTAATTAAACGATATTCGAAACAAAACACGTACAACACACACACACACACATATATATATATATGTATGTATGTATATGTATACATACACGCACACATATATAACGGGAATTCGGCTCTTTTGAATTATGGATTCGTAAATCTCGACGTTATGGGACGACACGGCGGCCATTTAAGATCTCTATCTGCGGCCCAGTATCTATCTGCGGCCCAGTCTCTATCTGGAATTGCGGAATTATGGCGTATTTACGATCTGTTGGCGGCTTTTTGGGCCCAAAATGCCGGAGTGTTTTGGGGATCGATCTGTCGGTAAATCATGACCGACGCTAAATTTCGGATTCGGACCGTTTAACGACAATGTGTGTGTTGATGGATGCGAACGGGTTGGGCGGGAAGGTGTTGATAGTGGGTTTTTTTTTTATTGTTGTGAAGTTTGGTGGTTGTTGTGTTGAGATCGATACGTTTCAAGATTGAGTAGGGGAAATTTTGCGTGGTATTCTTTGTAAGATTTTTGTATCATTTGATTAATTAAATAATATTTTAAAGGTTTTAGTTATCAATTTTTCATTAGAGTTAAGTTACATGTACGTTCGAATCATTTATTGACTTGGAGGGTATTGATTTTAGTATTCAAACTCATTACGAATTATATATTTTTTATCACTATGTAATTGGCATACTTGATTATAAAAAAAAATTGAAAATGGTAAAATATATTTTTAGTATCCTGAATGTAAACAAAAATGGGTTGACAAAACTGATTAGTCTTACATCTCTGTCATATGATTGGTTTTACATCTATTCTTGTTAAAAAATTAAGGAATATCTATCTGTTCCTTGAATATATTCAAAATCTTCATCATTAGAAATCTATTAGTTATCCATTACAGAATAAGGTCTCATAATGTGACAAATTAGTCTATACTTTATCACTCTAGCCCAAATCGTTGATAAAGAGCAGGAAACAAAATAGTTAACCCATCCTGTGCCAACGGAAGAATTTCTCAGGCCAAATGTATGCATGTCGATGTGTTAGATCCTGTGATCGTTGTCTACTAAGCATATCGTAACGACAATCAGTGAGGCTGACGAAGTAAGGGCTGAGCAGACTGCGCCACTTTGCGATCACAATGATTATCAAATTGACAGAAAAGGCGAGACCGTTGGCCCTACAAGGCATAGACCTCGGAATAATACACGCCATCGGATCATCATATTTGTATAATGTACAATATAAATTTGATCATAATAAACAAATTTTATTGTATTTATAATCAATCCCCGACGTGCATAGTAATATCACTGTCAGTTAAATTAAATATCTTCGTTTCTTATTTCATTTAAATATAAAATTTCGACTGAAAGTTTGATTGTTATAAGATCTTTCGTCTTTTCGATAATTGGTGCATATTTGAGATTTGGAAATTTCACCATTGAAAATAACGTAATTATTGACAAAGTGACAGTGAAAAAAATGCAAGATCATTCAATTCTGCCAACCTTTTTTTTGTTTACATGCAGAACACTAAAATCAGATTTGACCTTGAAAATATTGACGGCAGTCTAATTAAATATCTTTTAACAAAAGAAAAATTAAAAAAACGTTTCCCATATTATATAATTTCTGGAATAATACAACGGCCGGATTTTCGAGTGATTTGATATGAACGATTTCAATAAATATTATTTGCGGCGAATACGAAAATAAACATTTATGCGGATCCGATATAAAATATAATATATTTTTTCCGACATTATCTGAAAATAAAACTTCACTCCAATATTGAGAATAGTTGACGTATAAAATTTTATACATAGGAAAAAAATCGAATGTAGCCATTATACACTATGAAAAGGGATTCGATGGGAACGTATCTAATCTCGTCATATTAGCATAATCGGATAAAATATTCGAATGATGCCAATATGCTATCTTGATATTTTGTAGTCCTTAAATCCATATATGCCGTATATGGTTACTTTTATTCCGCAAACCATAATTCATTTCGCATAAAAAAATCGAATAAATAAGAAAAACCGCTACTGGAAATGTATTCAATACGTTTTTACATGATCATGTTTTTACAATTTGATATTAAATGTTGTATTTTTATACGTTCGATCTTTTTTTTTTTGGAAAAATGTATGTTTTCAATGACAATAATTTGATATCAATTCCTTTAATTTTTATATTTTACTCTAAATTTTGAACAATCGTTTTCATGTTGGGACTCGTATCTTTAGTATTTTTACAATAAAATAACTTTTTTGTCTTATAATATACAAAAACGAATCATTTATATGATTCCATTAAGATAATTCCACTGAAATTAGATATTGCGCTTTAAAATATTTCAAATACTGAATTACAGTATAAAGTACGGTATTGTTCATTTAAATAAAATATAAAAAGTCCGTAGTGATTTAAGTTCTGCTTAAAATTTTACGTGAGGCCAAAGGTTACCGAAACGGTTTTTTATAAATAACTCGTTAATGGTTACTTTTACAAAAAAATTTTGTAATTAAAGTTTATAAGTTTTAAAAATTTTTATAAAAAAGATAAAATAACTTTTATTCGAAAGAGTAACCGTTTTGGAGATAATTCGATTTACAAAATGCAGTCCATAACGGTATATATGTATATACGTGATGAGACAATTTTGATCGCGAAATGGTCACATATGAGAATTAGATCAAAATAAAGTAAATAATTATCTTTGTACATATTTTAACTAGTAGTAGTGAAAATTTCAAGTTGATAGAATTATTAATTAGCTATTGAGAAAGTTGTAAAAGAAATTTTACTTATATTCTATTACGGATCTATCTATTCTATTCTGTTACATGTGTGACTATTTGAATAATTAAATTTTAAAAATAATCAAATTAGTTTGATATAATTTTTTCATAGAATGACATGTCTCTAATGAGAAAAAAAAATAAATATATAGAAAAATAATGCAATACAATAAAATTTCAAAGATAATAGATAAAGTCACATCCATACTTTAAGAAAAATAATTAAATCGGACATAAAAAAAAATAAAAAAAATCAGTAACAACCTTAGGATGTGTGACTATTTCAAAAATAAAATTTTCAAAATAATAATCAAATTAGTTTGATTTATTTTTTCATAGAACAACATGTCTCTAATGAGAAATAAATATACAGAAAAATAATGCAATACAATAAAATTTTATTGATAATATATAAAGCCGCATCCACACTTTAAGAAAAATGATTAAATCGGACATAAAAATAAAAAATCAGTAACAACCTTAGGATGTGTGACTATTTCAAAAATAAAATTTTCAAAAAATAATCAAATTAGTTTGATTTATTTTTTCATAAAACAACATGTCTCTAATGAGAAATAAATATACAGAAAAATAATGCAATACAATAAAATTTTATTGATAATATATAAAGCCGCATCCACACTTTAAGAAAAATGATTAAATCGGACATAAAAATAAAAAAATCAGTAACGACCTTAGGATGCACTCACGAAAATGAACCATTAGCGATATTTCAAAAAATGGCAATAATGAATCGTCCACAAATGGCTCGGAAAAAAGGAGCCGTTTATTTTGGGCCCCGTGCGCACTTATCGCCGACGATAAAGAACTCTTTATGTATTATATGATCCCCGATCGAAACGGGGGCGATTTTACGCTAGATTAATTTTTGGTAAGGACGCTCTGGCAACTCTACGATTATTATTTGCATAGATCGTTGCCATAAAAGAATATTGATGCGTCGTCGCGGCCCGCTTTCCCCCCGTTGCGTCGGATTGATTTTTGTTATATGCGCGATTATTAGATGTCCTCTTGCGTGTGGATTGAATGGTTTGATTTGGGTAGTATTTTGAGAAATTAAATGTTAGTATTACTATAAGGCGTCTCAAAAATAACGGAAGATGTAATTTTGATAGAAAACACGGATTTTTAATTAAAAATTATAATTTTTTTGTTGATTCATACAGTATACAGTATAGGGTTATGTGTGGAATAGCATATCGGGTAAATGGCTTTAATGGCATATACACATTTTTTTGTTTAAATTTTCCATCAATTTTTTCCATAAATGTTGCTGAATTTTGTTGATATAGTGCTCAATTTTCTCTAGGTGGTCATGGGCTTATTATTACTAGGAAATGAATTCGATTTCTGCATGATTCATTTCCCGGTCATGTAATTTCCCGTTTTGGTGATCAGAATAGAAATGTAGTACATAATAGAATTCCATCATATGTTATATATGATATGTGACTTTCAGAATACCCCCCCCCCAGATTCATAAAACCATAGTGGCGCCTCTCACACTCATAAAAACACCCTTTCGAAATCTATCAATGTCTATATTTACCCTTAATTCGCAATAAAATCATTACAGGTAATTACCGGTACAATTGGGGCTTGCAATTTCGGTAAACCGGTTTGTCGGTTAAATAGAGTAAAGGTGTTTAAGAGTGGGAGTATTTTGAGGCTGTGAATAAGCTTCAGTGTGAGGATGAGTTTTAAAACGGTGTTTCGATTGAAGAGTTAATTTTGGGAGTAATTTGAGGCTATTTTAATGATAAAATTGATTATAAATGTAGAGATGAATTTTATTATAAGGATGGAAGTAAGAAATAGTTTTGATGTAAGAATGATTTTATGGTAGAAATATTTTTCAAAATAGGATTGTAAATAAATTTGAGGATGGTGTTTTAGCTGAAGAGAGAATTTTAAAATAATTTAAAATTTTTTGAAGATAAAAGTGATTTTAGAAGTAGGAATGATTTTTAGTAAATGAATGGGAGGGAAGAAAAGTTTAGAGATATTTTTGGGAAAGTTTAGGCATGAAAATTATCTTGGAGGCAGAAAATTTTCAAAAAATAAGGATGTAGATAAATTTTTAGAAAGTTTAAAAGTAGATTATTGATGGAAATGATTTTGGAATCGATAGTAGATTTTAGATCAGGGGTAGCCAACCCGAATCGTTTGGTGGGCCAAAAAAAATTTACTGAGCTTAGATGGGCCGCATATATTTATTTATTTTTATTTTAGTTATATACATACTAGTTATATACATACTAGCTATATATATATATGTATACAAAGCTGAAGTCTTTAATTGGGCCGCGGGTTGCCCATATCTGTTTTAGATGGTTACGAGATGAAAGTTGAAGTATAACTTCAGCACACATATTGACCAAACACTCAAATTTTTTTCTCAATTTTCATTTCGAAAACATAAAAATATAAATTTAAGACTGTTTCTGAAAGCAATATTTGAATTTTCAGATCGGCAGATCAGGACCGGCTGCACTGGTGCTCAGGTCTGTGCCCATCAACCTGACAGGTCGTTACAGATGTGAAGTTTCAGCAGATGCCCCCACTTTTCATACTGCCATGAAAACGAGCCATATGCAAGTTTGCGGTGAGTCGTTTTTGAATTTCGAATATTTAAATTGAATATCAATCATCCGGATTAACGGAATTGTGCGCGTTATCCGGATCACCCAGATTATACGAGTCGTATTGATTTTCAGATGAAACAATCGCAGTTTTGTGTCAGATTAAATATGTGTATGAATTTATGATTGAAATTTTATGAGTCTGAAAAGATGATGGTATTTTATTATGTTTCGATTTATGCGGTAGAAACGATTTTATTGCACAATTTCTGTATAGGTATATTCATTCTCTAATTTACGCGGTAGATACGAACCGTGTAAATGGAAATCGTGTAAAAAGGAATATGAAGCCATACAAAAGCAAAAAATAGTTTCTAGACTTAAAACTGCGTGAATAGAGATTTTAAATCTGTACTAAATAGGAAGATTGTTTCACGAAAATCCAAGTAAAATGACTCTAAAATATATTTGAAAAATGTAAAAAATATTCATATAAAAATTTAGTTGAATTAATATTCACTCATCCTTATTTTTTCTTCCGTCTTCTAAATTCTAAAAAAAGATTTTTTTATGTTTCGTTGGTTCAAAATCACTTTCATCATCATCATTTGAAATAATGAACTATTTTTCATTTTGAGGAGAATACTGTTTGGTCTCTCTTAGGTAGTTTTTTTTATTTAGAAATTCTGCAATCGATGACTGTTTTTTTCTTTTTTTTGTTCACAAAATAAAAAAAAAAACATTTCACTTGATTACGTTAAAGTGATATCATATAAAACGAATATCGTATAAATCGGCGGATGAGTGTAATATCAAAATATATTTTTTAAGCATTTTTGAAAAAAAAAAATCTATTTTGTATTAAACCTTTCTAAATATTTGAACCATCAACATTATTATTATACGAAAATATTATTTTGTCGTTGGCGTATAATCAGATTTTATCGATAATCCGTAATGGGTGAATGTTTCTTTTATCGATTCGCTATTTTTTATATTTCATATTGTTGATTATAATAATTTTATAAATTTTAAGATTTTCACTAAGACTCTATTATAAAAAAATGTTTATAAATCTCGAATATAAGAAATGAAAAGTTTTTAGTTAAAAAATAAAAAAAAGTTCTCCAAAGTAAATTACAATTCATACCCTTCTCTATTATTCAGATGATTTGAATAAATTCAACAGAAAATAATTCTAAAAAAAAAACATAAAAAACCTTCTAGGTATCAGCAAACTCCGACCCGCGTACCGAATCTGGCCCGTGGGTTAAAAATGTTTTTATATGAAAAATTAAGTAAATTTAAAAAATTTAGAATCAACTTAGAAATTCTTATCCTCAAAAACTGCAGCAGATACATTTTTTGAATTTATTGTTAAGTTATGATTACAAAAGCGTTTTTCGGGTCTTGATCTTGATTCAAGCAAAAAATTTCCATATTTCAAAATCTATTTAATTCTACAATTGATATGCTTCTATCAGACACTCAATTGGAAGTGATTGTTCTCCAAAATTATATATTTTATAAAATTTTACGTAGTTATCGATAATATTAAATTAAATTGACCAGCCAAATAATTAGTTGCCATATTAAATTAAATTAAAAACGAAAAAAAAAAAATTGCCTGCGGCGCTATTTATTAGAATTTATCTTCATGATATTACCTGCCTATAAAAATATTTAGAATTTTCAAATAACCATTTTCAGATCAATTAGTTTCAACTTTTTTAAATTTCGAACCTGTTTTCTGTTGCTCGTTGTGTAAAATTACCCATATTAATGTTTTCGAGTTTGCTATTCGGAGTCTCAAATTTTTACGAAAAAAAGTTTACCGACCCTAACCTAACCTAACTGATCATTTAACAATTTTTTACTGATCATTTTAGTTATTATTGACCAGCCAAATAATTAGTTGCCATATAAAATTAAATAAAAAAAAAAAAAAAAAATTTTCCTGCGGCGCTATTTATTAGTAATTATTTTCGCGATATTACCTGCATATAAAATTATTTAAAATTTTCAAATAACCATTTTCAGATCAATTAGTTTCAATTTTTTTAAATTTCAAGCCTGTTTTTTGTTGCTCATTGAGTAAAACTACCCATATTAATATTTTCGAGTTTGATATATCCGGAGTCTCAAATTTTTCCAAAAAAAAGTTTACCGACCCCTGCTCAGACCATAAACGAAAATGACGTCTCGTCCCGTCGAAAAAGTCTCGAACTAGAAAACATCTTTACCACCGAAAACAGCTTTTTTTCCCTACCCAAGACGTTGATTAAAACGAGTCCTGTTGCGGCCATTTTTTTCCCTCTTTTTGGAAATCCTCAAGTCCTCCAAAATGAAATACGGAGGACTTACTTGTTGGATGCAGGTGTCGGCCCTCGACATTTTATCCAACGCCCGGGAGCTGTTACATTATTCATAAATATGTAATTTAATCTCGACGCACACAAAAACGCGTTTTTCCACGCATACAAATATCCAGTTTGATAATACACAATGTGCGAATGCGAAACGGTGCGTGTGTCGTTTTGGCGGGATTTATGTGCGCGATTTAAAAATGTAATTAATATGTCTGCGGAGCGAGACGCGATTTTTTTTTAATATCCATGTAGAGGGGGGTGGGGGTGGATTTTTTTTATTGGGGTGATCTGTTTAATTAAATTTCGTTTTTGTTTTGTATATGAACATTTTTATGTTTGCGTTCTTGGTGGGGTCTCACCTTTGGGTGGTTGTTGTTGAGATTATTTTTTGTAATGAGTTTTTCGTGTGAATAAATGAAATTTTTCATTTTTTTTTAAATATTATGTCTAATGGTTGCCATATACGCTATGAGAAATCGTTACGATCAGACTGTACAGTTCGAACGGTACAGTTTATCGTATATGGCATACAAGCTATATGCGCTACGAGAAATCGTTACGATCAGACTGTACAGTTCGAACAGTTTGTACAGTTTTATTATTGGTATTATTACCAATGAATTACCAATATACATATATTGGAACTATTTATAATGAAATTTGTATTCTAGTAATATAAGTATTATAATAAGATGTTTGATTTTTTAGATCAGTGATTTCCAATGTAAAATCTTCGCCCCATTGGGGGGACAGTTTGGATGTTTTTTAAGAACAATGTTCAAATCATTAATACTTTTTATATATTTTTATTATAAAACGAATTTTTGAAAAAATAATTTTATATTACAACCCTGAATTTCCAAGACAAGATAGTGAAACGGTTATATTTGTATGAAAAAATGTTTCAAACAAAAATGTTGAATAATTTTATTGTTAAATAAATATAAGGTGACTTACTTGGCTGTATTTGTTATGTGGAATCGTTTGGGTAAAATGGCTAGTTTTTTTTTTCAGAATTTGTTAGGTAACCATTTAATAGACGTGGAAATTTTGTGTTTTATATTTTTGGAGAGCACGGTACAAATAAGGCCGAGAAACATCATTTTAGAGTCTTGTAAATTACAAGTAGGATTAAAAACAGTACTTAAGAAAATACTAGTAACGATAAATTACAGTAATTTCGGAATTATTATGGTACAAATATCACGAGCCACATCTCTTCCTTTATTTCTTTGTTGTGTATATTTCTAAGAACATCAAAAAAAAAAAAAAATATAACCACAAAATCTTTCCAAACCAACACCTAAAGATTCAATATCATACACCCCAACCTCCCACCCCCAATTAACACACCTCTCACCCCTCTCTCTTCCCCTATATCTATGTTATGCATAATTCTAAGAAAATAAAAAACATTTTCAACACAAAAATCTTTTCAAACCCAAATCTTCAATATCACCCCAACCTCCCATCCCCAATTAACACACCTCCCACCCCCCCTCCCCTACAATCAAAATTCATACCCCGTCACATCAAAGTCCTCCTAATCGCCGACGTCTACCGTGTTATTTTTAACCCCTTTTAACCCCCCGCGATATAATACGCCGAATTGAAATGCGGCCCGCAAATTTCAATCGAGTCACGCACAACAGTTCAGGTGTAGTTGCACTAATTGCCGTAATGCGCTAATTGCTCAATTAGCCGAGGCGTCGACTTGTGACGACGACACGAGACTCGCCGACCCATAAAATTACCCTCTTTATGGGGAACACATGAAAGACCCCGATTTTTTTAATGTTTGGGCCGTTTTAACCCTGTGTGTATGTGTGTGTTGGAGTGTATGTGCCGGGAGGGGTGGGTAGGATCAAAAGTCGCGATTTTTTAATGTTTGGGTTCGGTTTTTGAGTTGACGTCAGCGAGTTACGAGAACGGGTTTGGTTCGGTTGTTTTTGTATTGTAATATAAAGATTAGTATGGAATAGTGAGAGTATATGTTACTGTTGAAATTGCTTAGTTCACGTACTAGGCAAGAAAATTTTGCGACATATACGAGCAATATACTGAGATGGTGATGTGTCAGTGAGTTGAGTGAACGGGCGTGGTTCGGTTGTTTTTGTATTGTAATATGAAGATTAGTATGGAATAGTGAGAGTATATGTTACTGTTGAAATTGCTTAGTTCACGTACTAGGCAAGAAAATTTTGCGACATATACGAGCAATATACTGAGATGGTGATGTGTCAGTGAGTTGAGCGAACGGGTGTGGTTCAATTGTTTTGTATTGTAATATGAAGATTAGTATGGAATAATGAGAGTATATGTTATGAAGTATATGTTACTGTTGAAATTGCTTATTTTACGTACTAGGCAAAAAAATAAAAAAAATTGAAATTGAATTGAATTGAATTCGAAAATTGAATCTCTTTTTCTTTACCTTTATTCCCATCTAATGAAACTTAAGCTTTGTAAATAATGATCAGACCTTAAAACTTAAAAAGAACAAACCAAACCATAGTCATATTCACATCCATATTTACATTCACATTCCCAAAACCATAAAGAGAAAAAGGTCTAGAAACGAAGATAATGAAAAGGAAGAAGTCCAGGTGAAAAATGTTTATGATGGTCAAATATATTTTTCGCTTTTCTCTAAACTATAATAATAAATAACACGCGTATTCAAAATATTCTATTATGTGAATACTTAATAAAGGATACTTCCTAATAACTAATTAAGAATAAAGGATTACAAATAAATGATACTTCCTTTTCAGGAAGAAGTCCAAATTTTGATGAAATAAACAAAGCGATATCTTACTACATACATAAATTGTTTTCATATGACACAAAACTTTTTTGCATTGTACAAGAATTAAGCAGTTTCGATAACAACGCACATACAAAATAATTCCATATAACCATGATGATTTCGCTTCATTTTCAAAAGATATTATTATGAATTTGCTTGTTTCTCAACAATTTATTTTTCATTCGACATTGAAATACAATGGAAAATGCTTAACATGGAACTGAAAAAAAAAAAAAAAAATTTTTTTTCATGGTAAATTTTATCATAGTATACGTACATAGTTTTTTTGTCAGGACTACAGTATTATTTTTTATTAACCGATTTCCACTGTATAATGAAATGTAAATGTGTTTCTAAAAATTTTCTTCAATTGTAAGTTTTGGTTCTATATTCCTCAGTATACGTTTGCGCTGTGTAGATGAGCACATATTAATTACCTCAAAAGCGCGGAGGAAAATTTCGCGCAATTCAAGCATGCACTTGTGTCATGTTGATGAATTTCAATTAATTAATTTCTCTTTTAATTTAAATTTATATTTAAAACCTTTGCATTCAAACACAACCATGAGAAGTTTCTACACAATTTTCAAAAACCAAAAACCCTTTCACATCGACACAGATATATGTACAAAAGGCCTAAAATTGATTAGCTCGCGATCGAAAGTGAAAAGTGGCACTTTGTGCGCAAAATCGAACCTGAAAAGAGCGCCAATTTCGAAAAATTTCCCTACTCACATATTTTATATTTTATTCGCGTTCGAGGAAACGTCAACTTGTTCGACGGAGAAATGTATGTAGCATTTACGATTTCGTTTTTTTTTTTTGAGCGTGCGAGCCTTTTTGTATTTTTTGTAGGTTCTGTTTATAGCGTGGCACACTTGTTCGCACGTGTCGAAATCCATACGCTTTTTATGCATATTGGTATGTCAAAATATGCGATTCGACAACCGTGAATCGTGTATGTTGGTATAAAAAAAGTTAAATCGATATAGATGAAAATTTTCGTGACAAAAATTCATGTTTTGCCGATTAAAAAAACATGACGAATTGACTTTTGTATATATGTAGTATACATAGTCCCACGATATAATGCTAAATGATAAAAGGCGATCGACAAAACGCTACCGGGACAAAATACTACCAGGACAAAACGCTACCGGGACAAAAAGCCACTGGAACAAAATTCTATCAGACATAATACGCACAAATAAAAATAATGAGTTTTTTGAAATAATTAGTGAATATGTAGAATATATAATACAATGCTACAAAATTAATATGTTAAAATATTTTTTTCAATATTTATCCCGGTAGCGTTTTGTCGGTCACTTTTATCGTTTAGCATAATTTTTGGTAGCGTTATGTCTTGATGCGGTATACATTGACTGTTGAAAAACGATATTTTTAAAAGTGGCCCATTTACACAAATATTATAATAATATAAATCGCTGATTTATAGTAAAATTGTAATGTTCGCTTATACTATGTTGAAATTCTATAATGTTTTATTCTTATAATGACAATTTAAAAAAAAGAAGAGTTAAGTTTATAATTAAAATGATAGTACTTATCAACCAGATATGTTCAGTAAATTTTACAGAAAAAAAACTTTATCTGCTCAATTTATTCATGCATTCAGTGAAAAATGACATAAATACAATTTATTTAATATTCACTGGTTCTGCCAAAACTTAAAAAATACTAAAAAGGATGTATCTTTTACATAATAAAATAGTTTCAATACAGATTTCATACATTAGTTCGGAGAAAGGCGAAAATTTTTTTATCAGAAAAGTGCGTTGGAACTTTTGCATCGGCCATATATATATATTATAGCGAAAGTGTATTTTATCAATGAATCTGATTTTTTCTCTTCATAAAAAACAGGTCCGTAGGGTCAAGTTACTTTTACTAATGAAAATAAGTTTTTAATAGTTAAAGTATACTTTTACTAGGTGAAGTATACTTTTACTAGTGAAAGTATATTTTAACTAGAAAAAGTATGTTTTAACTAGAAATAGTATGCTTTCATTTGGGGTGTAAATTCATTGTAATATCAAATCATTTATAAAAATATTTAAAATCAAAACTTCAAATAAACGTTTCATACATCTATCACTTTCACAACAACCAAGCGAATCCACACAATCACACAACGAGAAGTCCCAAACCGAAAAATCAAATACATCATTGTATACATTACGAAAGCGAGATATCATTTACGATAGACGATAATAATAATTGGCGGTACGCGAGCACTCTATCTATCGGCGGATCGTTCGCATTAACATTTCAAATTTCCCGCTTAATCCCGGCCGATTGGCGGCCCTGGCACATTATCGGATTTTCGAAACGGCGAAAATTTACGACCTGTGTTGTGCTCGGTTTGTCGCCAGCTAACCCGTTCGCCGCTGAAAACAAGAAACGTCCAAGTTTAATGCGCGCCCGTTGTTTGCTGGTTAGGTTATGTGTTTTGCGAGTGTTGTGTCGGTGTTTGTTCGATGTGTAAGGAGTTGGCGAAGTTTTTTTTAGAGTTTTTGTGTTGCAGTGGTGTGAATTGGAATTATTTTGTTTGTGCTTTTTTCGGGGTGGGGGGTATCTGTTCGATTGTTGTTGAGGGTGTGAAATTATTTTTTTTTAATGGTATTTGTTTTAAAAAAGTTTTTTATATTGTATGACCGATAGAATTTTGAGGGTTTTTGTAGGTGAAAATTTCACCTTTCATATAAATTTTGAATATATTATATTGTAATTTATCATTATATACAAATTTTATGCTAACATCATCATATTCAGAGTCGGAGTCAAAAACCAATTTCGGAGTTGGTAAATTTTGAACCCACCCGTTACTTACGATTTTAATGACTTACTGAAAGTATTATTATATACTTTATTTCGGCTATTAATGTTTCAAAAAGGCTAAAAAATTGACTATCTGCATATTAAATTTTAGGGTTTATCTCCATGATGAGTTTGAATATAAACAAATATTTTATTATGTTTATATTTATAATGACAACAAGGTTAAGCAATTGAATATTTAATATCTTGATATTAAATTTTAGGATAAGGCTCCATAATGAGTGTAAGCGTAAACAACGGTTTTCTTATGCTTGTTTATTACGGAGTCATACCAGTCAATTATATTTACTGGAATTATTATCGTTTCTTAATATTATTTTTTTAAACTAATTCCCATAGATAAAACTAATTCTTGACTAAACTAATTCTAATTCTAATTCTTTTCTAAACTAATTCTCTGTAACCAAAAACCATGCTAGAACTTTTTTGGGGATTTCTTATATTTTTGTGGGAAAAAATTTAAAAAGACAAAACAAAGTCTTGTGTCTTGTTATTTTACATGAAAATAATTGTAGATATTGAAAAAAAAAAGATTTATCAATCTCAAAAATTCACAATCGCTAGTCCCAAACTTTTATAAACTCCTTAGGCCGGTTTTAGAGTCACGCTGACGGTCAGCGCTAACAAGCCAATATGAATGTTTGCTAGGCAGCGTTTTAGAATAACGCCGACGACTCTAAAGCATAAAACGAGTTGCCGCTGACAGCTACGCGCTGAGCTGTCAGCGCAGACGATCAGCGCGACTCTAAAATCGGCCTTAAGGATCGGTCCCGCAAAAGTGCGGGACCGTGCAATAAACGCAAAAGACCGGCCTCGCACTAGTGCGGGATCGTATTTTATCGCATTTTTTAATAGATTTTATGTTTAAGGAAGGACTCATTTTAGAAAAAAAACTTTAAAAATCTTGGTAGGGCTTATTTTCAAAATCGGTATTCGGATAAACACATGAAAAACATGTTTTTTTTAAACGAAAAATATTTTTATTTCCTAAAAATAAAAATCGATTTTTCATGCGGAGCGATAAAGAGCAGACCGTATCGTTTCCCGGGAACCGTCCCGGGTACCCGGGAAAAGAGTGCGGCCGGGCATTAGGAGACGCTTGCATTTTTCATGAGCGCGGATTTCTGAATCAACACCCGACGGCGACTCGCCACAGGGATTTGCCGCGCACATAAAATACCGCCACCTACATTTATACTACCTATATTATAACGTGGAAAAGGATCTGCTAAATAATGGAAGCCGGGATTTTGATACATCAATCCGGCCGGGTCTATGTTTTGTACGGCTGTGTATACACATAGCCGTAAGGTTTGATTTTTTTTTGATGAAGAAATTGGGTGGTGGTTGATGAGGATGTTTTTTATTTTTGGTGTTTTCTTTTTATATTGGCGTAATTTGCTAATCATGAATTTGTATCTAAAGTATAAAGCGAGTGTGCACTATTTTCAAATTCTATAACGTTTACTTCCACTGTGCCGTGTCTACTCGTATATGTGGAGCCTAGTATCAATTCCTCCCAAATCCGTTTTGGTAAATTTTTGGCAAACAAAAAACTTCTTATTTATTCACCATCGTTTTTAACTATGACTTTTCTTTTTTAAATTATTCTTTGGATTGTTTGGAGCAAATTAGCATGTATATTTTCATGTAAATTTCAATACACTACGCAAAAAAGGGAAATAAATATGGAGATAGGAGATATTGATTCTAAGGATCAGAATTTTCCAGCGATTAGGCTGCCTTTTCCTTTTCCTGGTTAAATTCTTAACTGGTTCTTCCTGTTGGATCCTGTCTTCGTCCATTTTAAATCGCCAGAAACAAAAACAACGTGACTCTGACTTCACTCTGACGACGGCCAACAAACTACTAAAGGGTCGCAGCTTTGAATGCTGCGTTCCTATTGGTGGATTCGACCGGTTGATCTGGATGATTGCGCGTACGTGAGGATTTGGGAGATATTGGTCTTAAAATGTTAAAAATCTACCGAATTCCGAAGGATTTGGTAGATTTTTATATGAAAGAATTGTTCATTTCAATGGATATTATATATCTGCATTAAAATTTCAACTTTGAAAAAAAGTGGATTTGGGAGGGATTGATACTGGGTCACACATATGTGGGGATATAGTTTGATTTTTTTGGTGAGAAAATCGGGTAGTTGTTGATGAGAATGATGTTTCTTTTGTGCTTTCGTCTTTTATGTTTTTTATTTGCTAATAGTGAATTTTTATCCAAAGCGTACACTATTTTGATATTCTATAACGTTTACTTTCACTTTTTTAAGAAAAAACTGAACTTTGAGGAAGTTAGGCAAATGCCACGTTTCTCAATCAGAAAAACTTGATTATTCAATGTCGAATTTTAGGCCAAAAATTCTGAATGTACATATTTATTATATTAATATAGAGTGAAATAGGCTAAGATAGTTATGTTCCAAAACAATGTATCACCATTAGGTAAAGTTCAAAATTTCGCCTTCACTAGAAATATAATTCAGAGTTAAAACGATTTTTTTATAATAATTCTAATATTATTAGATAGATAATTTTAAATTACATTTTTATGAGGTAAATTCATTACGAAACCCAAATACTCTCCTTAATTTTTTTGTAAAATACGTTTTTATGAAGAAAAATATTTATTACTAAATTTATACGTCACTAGGCAAAAAAATGTTTTTTTTTCAATCGTTTGTTACTGAATGTATTCTATTTATTCGTATTTTTTTTGGATTAAGGATAAGTACTATTATTTTAATTATAATTTGAACACATATCTTTTTAAATCATCATTATAAGTGCAAAAAATTATAGAATTTCGACATAGTATAGGTGCGCTTTACAATTTCTTTACAAACCAGCGATTGGCAATTGTTGATTTGAATGTGTTTGAATTGACCACTTTTGCACTACTCTAAAATGAAAATATATTTTTTAAAGCAGTTTTTTTAGTATCACAGATAACATGACGTTCATTTGTACAAAAATAAAATAAAAATTTTGTGTAGATGTGCTTTACAATTTCACTTCAAATCGGCGATTGATAACTGGTGATTTGTATGTACCACTTTTTCACTACTCTAAAACGGAAGTATAATAACTTTTTAAAAGCTTTTTTATTAGTATCATAGATAACATAAAATACTCTTGTACAAAAATAAAACAATAAAAAAACCCACTTTTTTCAAAAAGAAAAAAATAAAACGAAACAAAAAGCAATCGATTCGGATAGGCTTAAAGTGACTCCCACACCATCCAAATCGCTTAATCTACGGCCATATACAACGTCGACCGACCAACAAGTTGGCGCGAGTAACAAATACCCCGTCGTTACCGGACGAAATAATTGATAATAATTACACGGAAGGGGAGGGTGCGGGGGGGGGTAAAGGCAGGGTAACGCACGAATCGAAACTGCGCCCTGTGGGAAGGGTCGCTTATGAGCAAAGTGGGGTAGAGGATGTTCAAGGGGGGGCAATGGGGGGTGGAGCAGGGGAAATGGGAGGGGGTGGAGCAGGGGCACTTCGTTACAAAATTCGCGCGGAAACGGGCAGATTTATCACGGCCAACGGCCAGAATCCATCAATTGTACGTGTTTACGTTTCTGGAGCCGGAGGTGTTAAGGGAAATGGCGGAATAGCGGAGCTCGAGGTGTTAATAAAGTTTCGGTCGTTCAGAGAAAGCTCGCAGTCTGTTTCGTTCGAAAATATACAAGTGACGGTTGAATTTTTAATTTTATTATTTTTAAAATGATTATTTTGATTTTTTGTTATAGGAATTTGGTTTGGATGATGGGAAAAGTTGAAAAATATCAAAAAAAAAAAACAAAAACCGATAGTGTTAGAAAAACAAGCAAAAATTCTTAAAATGGAGACTAAAGGTCATCGCCCACTGAACCACGTGAGAACCGCCTTTTTCGAGTTTCACTCAAATACGATATTGTGCTTTATGGAATACGCATTAAAACCTATATTTGAATAATTTTCGAAAACTGAGGGCGGTCCTCGCGTGGTTCAGTGGGCGACAACCTTTAGCTCTGTGCAGCTTTGTATAATAAAAAATATAATTAAATAGCCAAAGGAAAATTGAGGTTCTCTATTTTTTACGTAATAAGAAACAAACTTTCAATTATTATGCATGAATTTATAAATATTCATCCTTATGCAAGTTTCATACTCCAAATCAAACCATTTACAAGTCAAATTTAGTTTTTTTCAAATCTTTACCAATCACTTTCAATTTTTTTCAACTTGTTTGTTGTATTACCTAAATTAACTTTGAATTGCATTATAAAAGGTTGGATTCGGAGTGTAAAATCTGCAAAACATATGAATATTTGAACATAAAAAAATTAATATAAAACTACAGATCAACAAATGAGCAGTTCATTGCACACATTGATTAACTTCATAAAACAAAATGTTGAGGAATGCGATGAAACAACGTTCATTGTTTTTTTAAATTCTTTTATAGTGTAAATTCAAATAAATATTGTAGAATGCATAAATATATAATAGATGTAGTGCATTTGAGTTGCATTATTGCAATAATTTACATTAGATTAAGGAATTAGTCGAAATGGCCCTGAAATAAATAATGTATTATTCAATGACCAAAAATTTTTTTTTCGTTTAACGATGTTAATCTTTATTCTCCAGGAAAGTTATTTTTAAGATAAAAATTTATGACTATACCAAGTGCTTTGACGCTTAAATTTAATATTTTTCAAAAAGTGGAGTTAACTGTGCAGTGAACGGCTCAAATAACCAAATTCTACAGCAAACAAATCTTGAGGTAAACAAAAATGAATTCACATAATCAAATTATCAAAAAAACAACATTCGAATCACAAAAAACCCGAACAACCATTAATATCTACCTACATAAACGCCACCTATGACCCGCCGCCCGAACCAACCCGACCGTTTACGCAACAGAACCGGAATCGCGCAACTTTGTAAACAACCCTCGCGCGTATACGTACACCTCTTAAATTATGTTTCAACCCTTTCCCCACCGCCCATTATCCGCACATCCCGTTTCGGACGAGCGGCATAGGAATTTGCGCAAATCTACGTGGATTTGCGCAAAAGGCTTGCGCGCACTATTCGCACGTTTCGCGGTAAGCGTGCAAAAATTTCAACGACCCCCACTCGGGCGACTGAAATTGCTCTCGAGTTTGTTTCGAATGCATCCGTGTGTGGTGGGGCGTTTCGTGTGTATGTGCGATTTATAACGTTATTTGTCTCATGGAATCGAAGTGTACTTTGAGTGAGAAATCCTTTCGAAAAAGTGTATGGATGGGTGAGGGGGGTTGAGGGGGGGTTGAGGGTGTCGTCCATATACCGATTGTGGCCAAGTGGCATTTTCGTCTGGCGACCACTCAAGCACGACTCGAAAATAAACTTGACGACGCGAAATATGGCGCCTTCGAACACGTACCGTAAAATGTATTAGTGGTAAAGATTTATAAACCGAAATTTTTGCTTTTAGGTAAAAAGGGCAAAATTCATTTCTTTGTATGTTAAAAATATCCATTGGGTGGTGTTTTTGTGTTTTGGGGGTGAAATTTTCAATTTTTCTTTAAGCGAAATTTATATAGTCTCTGTAGAGTGATATTAACTTGAAATTAAGATTTTAGAATGACTTTGGACATAAGTCTGATCGTTATCATAGGAGAAAACATATTTGCTAGGAAAAATGTGCTTTTATGTTTTGGGGATGAAATTTTCAATTTTTCTTTAAGCGAAATTTATATAGTCTGTAGAGTAATATTAACTTGAAATTAAGATTTTAGAATGACTTTGAACATGTCTGATCGTTATCATAGGAGAAAACATATTTGTTAGGAAAAATGTGCTTTTATGTTTTGGGGATGAAATTTCCAATTTTTCTTTAAGCGAAATTTATATAGTCTCTGTAGAGTGATATTAACTTGAAAATAAGGTTTTATAATGACTTTAAACGTAAGTCTGATCGTTATCATATGAGAAAACATATTTGCTTTTATGTTTTGGGGGTGAAATTTTCAATTTTTTTTAAACGAAATTTCTATAGTCACTGTAGAGTGATATTAACTTGAAAATAAGGTTTTATAATGACTTTAAACGTAAGTCTGATCGTTATCATATGAGAAAACATACATATTTGCTAGGAAAAATGTGCTTTTGTGTATAAGGAGTGAAGTTTTCAATTTTTTGAAGCGAAACATCTATTGTCACTGTAGAGTGATATTAACTTGAATATAATGTTTTGATATGACTTTGAACATTAACTTAATCGTTATCATGAGAGTAAGCATATTTTCTAGGAAAAACGCATGAAAATAATTTTGGTGACACGTTTCGATATTTTTTCTAAACTGATATGTTTAGGTTGTTTTTTAAAACGTATATATTTGATGTTAATTTTAACTTCATATATTTATGGATCTTTTATCTCTTTTACTTTGCGGCTAGTTACTTTCTTTTCGACAGTAAATTTTCTTAATCTCAAATATGCTCCGAATAGCAGAAAAACGATATGTTTTGTCGACGATCATACATTTAGCTGAAATTTTATGTATAAACGACATAAAAAACAAAGGTATACAACATTTTTTTTGTAATTTATCCGAAAATGGAATTACTATGTGATGAATTTAATTAAAATACAATAAGATGTATTAATAGTGATCAACTTTGCACACTTTTTCTTGTAAATATTGTATCTATTTAGATATTATACAAGATCACGACTGTCAGTGTCTAATGACAGGAAAGCAAGATCAATCAATGATGCCAACTCTCTTTTGTAGGACACTAAAACCCTATTTTACTATTTTTCGTACTAAACAATACTTAAAAAAAATTATGAAAGTTTATTTGTTATAAATAATGCAAAATTTTTAAATATAATCATTATCGAACGAATTTAGTCTAATAGATTGAAAAATCTCACATTCAAAGTAAATATTAAGTAATCTCAGATTAAAAAATACTTGTAATACACACGAAAAAGGATTTACAAACGAAAATTTTTCAACACGAACGATTCAATAAGAATTTTCTATGTCAGTCAAACCGTGAAAAAAAGGACAGTCGATATAATATTGTACGCACGTACGCGTATATAAATTACGACCGAAGTGGACACGGGGCATCGAGAAGAAAATAAGGGTTTGTTCTTTCTAGGATTTTCCTCCGATATATAAATTTCATATATACAGAGTGTTAAAAAAGTTCTGAATTCGCCTGAATAAATATTGTGTCGAAAATATGTGATAGAGTACAATTATTATGAAGAATTAACTTACGGTTTTTGAGATTTTCGCATTTTTTTATAAATTACATATATTCTTTTATATACTTATAATGAAAATTTATTATAATCTATATATATATATATATATAAATTCAAACAGTGTATGTATGTATGTATATATGTATCCAATAAACTCTTAAAACTGTTAGACGAATATTTAATAAATTTGGAATGAATGAGCTTTGAAATCCGGAAAATCTATAGAATTTTCATTCAGTTTTTTTGCATTTCAGTTTTTTCTATCGATACCGATACAAATTATAATATAAAATGTGCTGGCATCGAGATTGATTGTGACAATAATTACAATCGGTACACAATTAATTTTCAGAGTGGATAAAAAAATCTAAAATTAACACTAGTGCAAGATACAACCGTAGTGCAAGTTAAAAAATTAATGTTTAAGTCGTTGCAAAGTTTAATTATCGATTATATTTTAAAAATTACGATTTTAAAAATAATTCTAATTGTAAAGAAAACTTACCATCAATGAACTGGTTATTTCATCCAGTGATGAAAGTGGTCTGGGCCAAGTTCATAAACCATGTTGATTATTATCGTTTTAGTTCTGATGTATGTTCATAATTATGTATGCTAACTGATAACGATAATTTTTATGATTATCGTGAAAAATAGACTTTAATAAAGAAATCCTAAGATAAATACATATGTATTGTTTTTATTTAAATGATTTTTTTATAAACTTTTTTTAAGCGATTTTTGGTACATTCTATCACATTGATTTGAAGTTATGCGGTTTTTAAAAATAATGGAACCTAACCCTCAGTTTTCTATTTACTTCAAGTCTTTTTTTATGCGAATTTTTTATATGCGACTCTCCGTGGAATGTATCTATCGTATAAAAACAGATCAAAATGTACATATAATCAGATTATATTATAATAAAAGAAAAAAAGGTTATGGACGGATCTATACATACGTCGCTCAAAGACCGAAAATTTCAAACCCCCCGTGACTACCACGTAGACGCGTTCTCACTTAGCTGGAAAATATCACTGATTTGACGTTTAACATTTTACAACAAAACAATTATTCACGCGATTCAATAAGAAGACACCATGATCACCATTTATTATTAAACGCATGTTTAGGTTAGGTTGGGTTAGCATTTTTTGCGTCACATTTTACGATAGATACTTATAAAATATTTTCGATCTGAATATCTGATTGAATAAGATACGTTCAGTAAATGTGACGCAAAAAACGCTAACCTAACCTAACCTAAACACGCGTTTAGTAAGAAATACGTTCAGACTTTTGATTGAGACATGCGACATTAAATGAGTGCGTTTAGTTTTTCCTGACTGAGAAATGCGGCGTTTGGCCCAACCCATACGTTCAGTTTTTCTGTAAGGAGAGTGGAAGTAAAGTTTAGCGTAGCGTAGTTTACTCCAAACTGACGTTGCAAATGTCAAATGAGTGCCAGCTAAGTGCGACCGTCTACGAGGTCGTCATTGGGGTTTGAAATTTTCGGTCTTCGAGCGACGTATGTATAGATCGGTCTATAACCGAAAAAAATGATATTTTTACAATACTTTATATATGAGAATTTTTCGCAAGTATACGTTCGGTGATACTTTTTCCCGTTCGACGAGTCCTTCTACGTTCTCCGTCCTTATTGAAGGGTTAAAGGCAATTTCATGGCCAAATGTTTGGCGAGCGAAACGAAAAAAATAGAATAAAATAAAAAAGGACACGCGATCCTGTTTCGTCTTCTAGACGAGTGGTCAGCGCGAAAAGATTCCTCCGTCGCTCGATCGGAGAACAGAAATGTGTCAAATTTCGTACATCAAACGTCTTCCGAAATGGGATATGTTTCGCGTGCGTGTTTTTCAGACCTTTTCTCGTTTCGGGTTTTCAGTTTTTCAGTCGCTCTTCCGAGATTCGAGACCGTGATTCGTCACGGTATGTGAAATTCGATACGGGCTCTTTTTTCTTTTGTCGCCGTCGCTTCAGCGGTTATTTTCAGACGAATGCATTTCTGAAAGCTTTTCAGAGTGTTTTGGTTTTTTGTGAAATATGCAATAATTTTTTTGAATTGTGGATTCATATTTGTATCGAGATTTGTTACAAAAGATTTTTATGATGGAAATATTGAGTGGTATTATACTTTGATATTTTGGGAACAAATTTTCTATTTTATTAATGATTTATCAGTATTGTAATTTTAAAATTATAAATTGTATTTAAATAAACTAACAAACCTATGCCTCAGAGCAAGCTAATAAAAAGCTTGAAAATAGAAGTTTTTATAATAAAAAAAAAATTTATCTTTAAAAGTTGTATAATATTATAATATTGTGATTACAAAAATAATTTCACTGTTGATTGTGCCATAGAAAAAAGTCATAAAGAAAAAGAAATCATTGCAGTGTTTTTCAATAATCAAAATTATTATTATGAAAAAATATGTGAGAAAATTTTTGACTTTCCATATTTTTCGAGCTAAGTTCTATTATCTAAAATAAAAAAATATCATTTAAATAAGATATATGAATGTTATGTAATAATATTTTAAGAATAGTGAAGCCTTTTTTTATAAACAGAGCTGTATATTTGTTTAAAAATTACCATCTCCGACTCCAATTATACTTGAAATTTGAAAGTCTGAATCAATAAAGCCCTATATTTAAAAAAAATTAAAAAAATCTCAGTAAATATTTTTGATAATTGAAAATACAATTTCCTTTAATAAAAATACGAAATAAAATATATCGAAATTTTTCCCAATTCAAAAACAACCCAATTTCGCAAAAAATCATGTTATTTTCGAAAGTTTCGCCCAGATTTACGACGATCGCTCCATTTTATTATATACAAACTCTATATTTATATCGAATACAATATATTTCGGTATATTGTGACGTTTTCGTCGACGCGTATTTCACAAAATGTCCACAAACGAATAATGATCCTTTCTTCGAGTGCTGGTCAATTTTAGGACTACGACAATGTCCTCCAAACATCACTCGAGAAAACGTTTCGCAAACACACTGAAAAAAAGTATATAATAATGCCATTTTTTATATATTTTTCTCGCGAGAAAGGTGTATTTTTTTTAATCCTCGCACAAATAAACAAGAGGTGTTTTTTTCCGAATCAATTGCGAGGATTTTTATAAAATGTGTTCATTGTGTGGAAATGTTTTGAAGTATTTACTTAAAAATGTATATTTTTTTGTTTTTCGTAGAAAAAATGCGTATCAAATTTATGATATAATATTTAAAATTTTGTATATTTAAATTTGAATTTTTACAAATTTGTACAAACAACAATTTAGTCTAATCAATTTTCACTAATTCATAAAAGGTAAGTGATAACAATAAAACAATATTATCAAAATACTTCGAATCCGACTCCAAAATTTATTTTTGCCTTAGCATTGATTCCGATTTTGACTTTAATGCTTTTAATAAGATCATATTTTCATGGTAATATTAAAAATTGATAGTAAGAAAAAGAGATATGATATAACAATTTTCAAAATAAATAAGCACCGAAATTTTTTTTTAAATTTAAAATTTTGAAAAAAAAGCACCCTCAAATTTTTATATTTTACTAAAATGATGAATCAATTAAATTTTGGAAGTATTTGATTTGGAAATTTTTAATTTTATTTTCAACAAATATGAATTTACGTTAAAAAAAACAGCCAAAACGTATGTAGAACTATATAATATCAACGAAAAATAATAGAATTTTTGTTTCGACAATTCGTGCAAGATGGAGGATACAATTAGTTTTAATCATAATATAAAAGAAAATAATAACAAAAAATTGGAGTCGGTTGATATTTGATGGCTCCGACCGAACAAAATTCTATAATATAATATTACTCTACTCCGGTGAAGTCAGGGTTAGTGTTATATAATAAACCCTAGTATAAATAAAAATACATGCATACATTCTTGCACATTCTTCTCACTCATAAAATACGTTTATATGACACCACAAAAACTCACTTGCAAAAGCATCAACCACAACATAAAAAAAATCAATACTAAAAAATCATAAAAAAAAAAAATTTTAAAACACTTTTTCGGTAATATACACCGTCATTTTTTTCGACCTAAAGCTTGCGTCCAAATTTAAAAAAACATATTTTTCCCATTGTTTCAGAACTACCAGATGGGGCCCCGGAGCTAGCAGCTGAAAGGATGAGGGTAGCAGCAGGAGACACTCTAAAAGCAAAGTGTATCGCTCCACCAGCTCATCCACCCGCCAACCTGACCTGGTTCCTCAACGGAAACTTGGTCAGTACCCCTAAAAATATTTTTTATATATAAACGAAAATATGTGGATATAATAGCTGGATATACCCTGGGTATATACAGAAATGTATGGGCCTGTGCGTGAGTGGCAGAGCCGGATTTAGTTATAGGCAACCTAGGAATTCGCTTAGGGTGCAAGATATTCAAGAAATTTACATATATTGTATATACAGGCAGTTTTCAACTTTCGAACATAATTGGTTCCTGAAAATGTGTTCGAAAGTAGAGGGAAGTAAAAAAAATCAAAAATGGTTTGTTTTCCTAATACTTATCAAATCACCAGCTAAGTTTTTACCAACCTGACCTGGTTCCTCAATGGAAACTTGGTCAGTACCTCTAAAAATATTTTTTATATATAAACGAAAATATGTTGATATAATAGCTGGATATACCCTGGGTATATACAGAAATGTATGGGTATGCGTGAGTACAGAAATTTGTTATAGGTGGCGCATAGGGTGCAAGATATTCAAGAAATTTATATTGTATATAGGCAGAACATAATTGGTTTGAAAATGTGTTCGAAATAGGAAAAAAAAAATCAAAACTATATGTTTTCCTAATAATCAAATCACCAGCTAAGTTTTCACCAACCTGACCTGGTTCCTCAACGGGGTCAGTACCTAAAAAAAAATTTTTTTATATTAAACGAAAATATGTGGATAAATTGGATATATTGTATATACAGAAATGTGTGGGCCTGTGCGTGAGTAGCAGAGCCGGATTTAGTTAAGCAACCTAGGAATTCGCTTAGGGTGCAAGATAAGAAAGTTATATTGTATATTCGAACATAATTGGTTCCTGAAAATGTGTTCAAAAAAAAGTAGAGGGAAGTTAAAAAAAATCAAAAATGATATGTTTTCCTAATAATCAAATCACCAGCTAAGTTTTTACCAACCTGACCTGGTTGCTCAATGGAAACTTGGTCAGTACCTCTAAAAATATTTTTTAAATATAAACGAAAATATGTTGATATAATAGCTGGATATACCCTGGATATATACAGAAATGTATGGACCTGTGCGTGAGTAGCAGAGCCGAATTTAGTTATAGGTAACCTAGGAATTCGCTTAGGGTGCAAGATATTCAAGAAATTTATATTGTATATACAGGCAGCTTTCAACTTTTGAACATAATTGGTTCCTGAAAATGTGTTCGAAAGTAGAGGGAAGTTAAAAAAAAATCAAAAATGATATGTTTTCCTAATAATCAAATCACCAGCTAAGTTTTTACCAACCTGACCTGGTTCCTAAACGGAAACTTGGTCAGTATCCCTAAACATATTTTTTTATATATAAACGAAAATATATTGATATAATAGCTGGATATATCCTGGATATATACAGAAATGTATGGACCTGTGCGTGAGTAGCATAGCCGGATTTAGTTATCGTTAACCTATGCATTCGCTTAGGGTGCAAAATATTTATATTGTATTATATACTAGCAGTAGTACCCGGCGTTGTCCGGGTTTTTTGGATTTTATTTAGTTGTTTTTTTTTGAAAAGTCATGATAAAAGACCTTCAATGGTTTCAATGATGCAGATAGGCTGACAATACCTCCCGTTTTCGTCGTGTATTGCGTTCGTCCCGTTGTTTTCGTAAAATTGTTTAATTTGTCCCGGTGGGTAAATATATTTTATCGGTAGTGTATTTTCTTAACGATATTATTTTTTTTTCTTAGCGTCCCGTTTTGGGTCCTGGAAAATATGGTCGCCCTATACAGAAACTTTTCTGGATGGGTAACCAACATATTTACAAAATTTCATCGTGATCGGATAAACGGTTAAGGCGTGCATAGGACGCATACATCCGGACAGACATACTCGTACATACATTCATTTTTATTTATATAGATACAAGCAGCTTTCAACTTTCGAGCATATAATAATTGGTTCCTGAAAATGTGTTAGAAAGTAGAGGGAAGTAAAAACAAAATCAAAAATGGTATGTGTTTTTAACAGTAATTAAATCACCAGCCAAGTTTTCACTAACCTGAACTGGTTCCCCAACGAAAACTTGGTCAGTCCTTCTAAATATATTTTTTTATATATAAACGGAAATATGTTGAGATAATAGCTGGGTATATACAGAAATGTATTGGCCTGTGCGTGTGTGGCAGGGTCGAATTTAGCTATAGGCAACCTAGGTATTCCCCTAGAGTGGTACCAGCTATTCAAGGCGTCAAAATTTATATTGTATATATTTTTTTCTAGTTTTAAAAACTTAAAAATATTGGTAAAATGACTTGTATTGATTTTTATAAAAATTTGATTTGCATCCCCCTCAGTTTCACATAAAAAATTCTTGGGAGCAAGTTTTTGAGAGAGGGGCGCAATTATGATTTTGTGAAACTGGGGGGAGGTGGAATTAAAAGAAATAACTATTTTGTATGCAAAAATTTGAAAAATCAGTGATAAATATTAAAAAAAATCTTTTCGATTTAGAATTTTTTCGATATAGATTTTTTTAACAAAACTAGAGGGGGGATGCATAAAATTAGTTTTTTCCCAGGGTGCCATTTACCCTAGCTCCGGCTCTGGTGTGTGAGGATATACGTTTTGGAATCGTTCGAATTCGCGACACGCGCGTTCCGTTTCCCGTTTTTCGATCGAATTTTTTTTCCCGCCCATCCGAAAATTCGTATACGTATCGGGATGTGTTTCAAAAGTGTTTACGCACGCTTTGCTATAATTGGATTAGAATCCATAGTGACAAATCGAAACGATATACGTTGGATGGGGAAGGAGGCGATTTATATTTTTGAATGGATTCGATTTTGGGTCTTGGGCGGTTTTAAGTGTTTAATCTTTCGGTTAAAAAATATTACTGGGGTTGAATTTGTATTGGGGATTTTTTTTAATATAATTTTAAGATGTTTCGTATAGAGAAATGGGCAAAATATATATTTGATGGTTAAAATTTATATCAAATTATATCGGATTGGTCAGAATGATTAGATTTATTTTGATACATTGTTAGATTCATTTTTTTCCATTGGCCATAGTATTATTATAATGTTTTATTGTTAAATGTTGACGATTGGTAGAACTAAACCTATCTATTATTGGTTCACTAGAAACCGCATTCATTTAAGACGGATCAAAATTTATGTTAAATAGTAAGATTTAATTTAATACATAGTTAGATTCAATTTTTTTTTTTGATTAGCAATAGTATTAGTTGAAGATTGGTACAAATACAGCACTAAAAACCGCATCCAACATTGACATATTGACAATATAAATGCGCCAACTTAAAATCAAAATCAATTATATTTTATTCATTTACAAACTTAATCAATTGTCAAGCACCAATCTACCAAATGAGTTTGCATATGTGAGTAATGCAGTTCTACCAACTTAAACCATTCAAATAATAAAAGACGCTAAAACCATATATTACCGTTTTTCATATAAAAAACAACGACATTTCGCAATAACCCTTTTATTTTTTAAGAATTTTATTTATTGTTTATATTTTTTACATTTTTTTTTTGCCGATTTTGGGAAACCTGTCATGCCAAGGGGGTATTTTTGTATTTGTATTTATATTTATGTATGTATATTTTAAAAAATAAATATAATATTATTATTATTATTATTATAATTGTTGTTGTTATTATTGTTATTATTGTTATTATTATTATTGTTGTTGTTGTTGTTGTTGTTATTATTATTATTATTATAATAATAATAATTATTATTATTATTATTATTATTATTATTATTATTATTATTAACATTTTTGATCAAGCTATTATCTTATATATGATAAAAATGGTTTCATTTTGACCATTTACTTTTATTTTATTTGCTATTTATTTTTATTCTGATCGTCCTTTATTTGTATTATGATCATATGCTATTTATATTCTAACCATTTTATAATAAATAATCAAATTTTGACCAAAAATTGATCAAAATTCAGATTAAATATTAAATTCCACGCCAAAAATAAAGACAGTTCACAGTTCCAGCACTAAACGAACTCTTCAAACCGCTAAATTCCCAAAGCAATCCCAACAAAGCACACCTCCTCAACAATTGGAACCGACAATAACAATTTCGTATAACGAATGCAAATTTCGCGTAAACTCACACTCGCGCAATAATTATAGTGCAAACGGAGCGTCGCCAAGGTGCTAACCGACTAAGCAAGCGCACACTCGCCCATTGTGCGCTTGCATTATGTTATTGCACACGTTGTGCCATGCATGCGAATTACGTGCGAGAGATTCGCCAAATTCGCGACAGTCTAGTTTCGGGGCATGTCGGTTAAACTTGGAGATCAAATGGTGGAAGATGGTGATGGTGTTTTGTGTCGAAGTTCCATTTTGAAGTGTGTATGTAATTGTAATAATTGAAGGATGTGCATTTATGGGGGTTGGGAGTGTTGGGTTCGGCTTGGGGTAGTTAATTTGATGGGTTTTATATGAAGAGTTGAGTGAAACTGTTGAGTTATTATAATAATAACTAAAAAAATTATACTGTTATTTATTAGAAAAAAATTGCGTGTACGTATGATTTTGTATACAAATAATAATAATAATAAAATTAATGTTATCCCTCGATTTACACGGTACTTATTTTTACACGTTTTCGCTTTTACACGGTTTAAAAAAAAAAAATTAATGTTGAAAATAATCAATAATAATAACATTAATAATTTTAACATTGAATTCTATTACTAACTAAAATAAAAGAGCCACTGTTAGGTAAACAACGAGGTGCGTACCCGCACGTTTGTCATTACGTCGTAGTTTGACGTTTCAAGTGTAACCTCAAAACGATATGTCGACCATGATATTAAACATTTTTATAAATTGCTTATTAAAATTAGGATTTCGGACTAAAATTAACCTAACCTAACCTAAGTTAATAAATAGCTTGAAAAAACTAACAAATTATGCGTTTTTTGTGTACTTTTCGATTTACACGATTTTATATTTAAAAATATAAAATTTTGATTTACACGTTTTTCTCAGGAACCTATCTACCGTGTAAATCGAGGGATAGGGTATTGTTATTTATTAGAAGAAAATTGCATGTATGTATGTATGATTTTGTATACAAATAATAATAATTATAAAATTAATGTTATAATTTATTAGAAGTAAACTATACGTATGCACATTTTTTTTTTATTAATACTATTTTCTATCGAGAATTATTGAAATTTCTAGAAGAAAATTTTGTTACAAAGTTCGATTCATACAAACATTCTTATAGAAATTTTCGTTTGAAAATTTTATATGGCATTTTTACATGAAATTTTTCATCAAATATAAAATTATATTAGATAATCGTAATAATGACACCTCAAGAAGAAAATTTTTGTTATAAAATTTGGTTCATGCCAATGTTTTTATGTGTTTATTAGCTTTGTGCATAACAAGCATAAATATTGTATGGTACTCTTTAACGTTTGAAACGAAATTTTTGATTATAAATTTCAACAAATATGAAAATTACATTGGTAAGAATTATTGACATTTCAAGAAAAAATTTCTTTTTATAAAATTCGGTTCATGTCAATGCTCTTGTAGAAGTTTTAATTTAAAAATATTGCATAGCACTCTTAAACATCGAAACGAAAAATTTCATAATTAATTTCATCAAATATAAAAGTTATAAAGAAAATTATGAAGGTTTTTATTTTTGACGACGTTCGAGCAAATTCATTTATCACCTAGAGAAAATTTCATTAAAAAAAAAACTGCATACAACTCTCGTGCGCTGGAAGTGAAACTTCTTATCATAAAAATTTTCGGTTCAACAAACTAACACTAAAAACACATCGAGAAAAAGAACAATGCCATTTTAAAACTAGACCGAATAGAATTCATTTAATTTAAAGTATAATAAATCGTATTTACAACACAAAAGAGCATTCGAGCTTTGACATTTAGACCATATCGCAACATTTAATACTTTTATTCATAATGAATATCGAGGTATAATCTTGCAAACGGAGGCTTTTTTGTTTCTCGAAAGCCACTTATCGATATTGTTCTATTACGCCATATCGATGCATTATTTATGAGACGTACAAAAAATACTGAAACAGAAAAAAAATGGAAAAAGAGAGAGAGAAATACCGCAATAAACGCTCGTCCTTTAAAAAAATGCTGACTTATCGAGATCTATCTTTACATACGCAACGTTTACTGATAGGGGATATTCGGTTAATCTAATAATGAGTTGCGATTTGAATAAATATGTGGTGTATGAATATAATTCTTATTTAATTGTATTTATACAAAATATTTGAATGCTATATTAGGATACTTCAGTTTTCATATTGTGGTTTTCATTTAAAATAAAGTTGATTCAATTTAAAGTTACTTACATATGGTATGGAATTAGCATATTTATACAGAATAAAGCATAATTTTACTTATTTATTAACTTTTTTATGAAAAAGTTGAAAGTTATATTGGAATACTTCAATTTTCAAATTATTGTCAAAATAATCAAATGTTCAAAATTATTGTTAAAATTTAAAATGGAGTTAATTCAATTTAAAGTTACTTACATATGGTATGAAATTAGCATCTTTATATAGCATAAAGCATAATTTTATTTACTTATTGATTTTGTTTTACAATATCGGGTGATTGTTGTGTAGGTAATTACTTTGAGTGATGCTAACTACAGTGGTTTCCCGTTACCATCTTTAGTGATAAAACTTATTGACAATATGTCGACTAGACGTTCTTTGAGGAGAATTTTCTTCTTTTTAATAACCTTGTTCTCAAAAATCCTATCTCCTTTGTAAATTTAAATAATAAAAAACAAAAAAAAAATTCTTAAGTTCTAATATAATTATTATATTATATTCTATATTAAAATATTGCTAATAATATTTTTTTAATTTTAATTTTTGGATGACTATTTTTAGATCTGTGAGTTTTAATTGAAAAAAATTGCCATTTGAATTGAAATTTGAATTGAAATTTTCCAAATCTAGTCATTCAAGCTTTTTATTATTTTATAATATATAAATTAGGACAAAATTTAAAAAAACTTGATGAGATACCAATGAAATATATTTTTTTAATTAATTTTATTCCCCTCTTTTCCAAAATCTTTCAAATATTTAAAAGATTCACGAAATTAATTTTGTTTTTCATTATATATTATACGTCTCATATACGTAGCGCTTTTTTTTTTTTTTAAATTTTATTAATACACCACGGTGTCAACCGAGTGTCCCCTTATATGAGAGGAACGAATATGCATCTCATATAAAAACGTCTGTACACTTTTATATTGCGTCCATTACACCGTTTTTATGTATCACTATAAAACATACTGCGTACCGTTCAACATTCGCGTACTGCTACATCTTCGTTTTTATTCATTTTGCCATTTTTTTTTTTACTTCAACTTTTTTTTCTTACTTTTCTTTTGCTTTTCTCGCAGCGAGCTGAAACGTTCATTATGGAAATTTCTTTGTAAATAAATAAAACGTTTTCCGTATTGAAATATTCGCGGGGCGTATAATAGGGAACAAATTAAATAAAAGACGAGAATCACGGCTTTTCGAAAGCCCCATGTATTTATAATGCAGTATATTAAAGAACATGTTGCGTATTTTGATTCGTTTTAAAAAAATATATACACTGATTTTTTGAGTGTATTAAAAACGATTCGTTTGAAATTTTTCGTATGTCGAATTTTGTAATTTTTTTCCTAAAACGTAATGGTTATGTTAAGTGAAAAGGTTTATTGAAGCAAAAACTTATTATGGTGGTATAAATTTACTCAATTATTATTAAAAATATATACATTTTGAAAAAAAATTATGTTCGCAGTAGAGAAAAATTGGAAATACACCTAATTTTTTTTTTACACGGGGGATATGTTCCAAAAATTACCATGTAAAAAAAATGTACGATAATCACACAAAAATTGAAGATAAGTTTCATCAGTATATTTGAATGAAACTTCCATCCAAAAATACTTTATAAAAAATATGTAATATAGAAAAATTTCATCGTGTGAAATCATCGAAAATATCAAAATTTTTTATTTTGTATTTTTTTATTATAATTTTATATTGAATCAAATTCATATGAATCTTACCATTGGGGTATAATAGAATATTTTTTTTTTTATACCATGTTAAAGTGAAAAAAAAATCAGTTCTTCTTCTTTGAACAATGTTATTTCGAAATTGTGTAAAAAGAGGATTGGGTGTACTTATACGAAAAATCAGTTTGGAAAAAAATTAAGCATAATTTTGTTATGTTAGTTTTGAAAAAGGTTTCACTTTCGTACACGAATGTTTTCTAATAATATTCATATTATAAAAGCAAAAATATTTACACATTTAGATTTATTATATATTAAAATATTCAAATATATTTTTATTCCCACACACGATTTCCTTTTCAAGCGGAAAACTTGAACCTTTCTTTATTTTTGCGAACACACTTCACCACCAACAACAACAACAACAACGCCGCCAAAAAACAACAACACCAACAAAACGGAACGAATTCGTCTGTCCGAGAATTTTCCGAGAATTTTCCGCGATTTTTCCCGCCCGTTCGACCAGAACCGGGAAAATCCGTAGGTGAAAATAGACGTATAAGCACCGCACGTAGGAGGGGCCACAAAAAAGTGAAATAAACGTATAAAAGCACACAAAGTGGGGAAAAATGTCGGATTATTTCTGAAAATTAGATCGGCGGGCCACGTGCGAAGGGCCGAAACCTATTATTGGCCCGCACTCTGATTTAGTACCGGCAATATAATGGAACTGTATAAATGCCGATACGGATTCGTTGCACATACTGTATTATGTGTTTTTATGTGTAGAAATATGTTTTTTTATGGTTTTTAGATCGTTTTGGGAAAAATGTGGTGTGGGACTTTCGTTGAGTGGAAGTAAAGTTTATGAAATTTCAGCCTTTTTAAAATTATGATATATGGGCTTGAATTTTTTTTTTATTTCTGAGATAATCTAGTACCCGGAAGTACCTGGTTCTATGATACAATATATTACATGCAATATTTTTTTTACATGGGGGATAAGTTCTAGAGACTACCGTGTAAAAAAAATGTATAGTGACCATACAAAAATTGAACATAGGTCCCATCACTATATTTGGATAGAATTTCCATCTAAATGTACTATAAAAGAAATGTGTAATGTGAAAAATTTTCGCCGTGTAAAATCATCATCGAAATTTTGTATTTAATAACTATAAATTCTTACATATAATTATATCAGTATACTTTCCTGCACCGAATCTTACCATTGTGGTATAATAATACTTATTTTTATTCCGTGTTAAAGTGAAAAATCCGTGTTATTTTGAAACCGTGTAATAAGAGGATTAGGTATATGAAATTTAATATTTCAAGGTACTTTACTTTCGTCATAAAAAGTGGTCTGTTTATGCACATAAAAATCGCCAGTTGTCAATTTGTAGTGAAGTTGTAAAGCGCATCTACACTATGTTGAAATTCTAGAATGTTTTGCACTTATAATGACACGATATGAATTGTTTATTGTTAACTGGCTAGGCCAAAACTTAACAAATATTAAAAAAAATATCTTCTTTATAATAAAATAATTTTAATACAGATTTTATTCATTAGTTCGGACAAAGGAGAAAAATATTTTACCATCGAAAAAATACGATGAAACTTATGCATTGACCTAATAGAATTTCAAAATAGTATATACATACATGCTCTTTGCATTTAGTATATAAATTCACGATTTGATATCTATATTTGTGACCACTTTTGCCACTGCAAAAGTACGTATTTTAAATTCAAATTTTTTTAGATAAAGTTCACACTGTCGCAGCACGTTTGGTAAAAATTACATAATATATAAGCAGTTTAAAACTCGTAGAATTTTTATTATTTTTTCGTATTCAGGAATAGTAAAAGCTGACTCGATATGAAATTCTAGTTCGGTCCGTTTGAAACGGAATCCTTTGAAGAAGTTTGTTCGGGAATTAAAGACAAAAGTCGACTTGTGTAACTTCAGACGTAAACGGTTGATGTTCGAAAACTCTCCCCTCTTAAGGTACTACAAAAGAATTTGTGTAAAGAATTAAAGAAATAAAAAGGATGTTTTCTTTCTTTCGAAGGCTTCTGTGCGGTTCGAGACTTTTAGAATCTCATATAAAAATATAAAACGTGTAAGCGTACGTGCCCGGGTCACTTTTTGACATTTGAAAGTCAAAAAGTTCACGCAAAGTTCACTTATCTGTTCTCTGAAGTGAAAATTAAAATAATAAAAAAATAAATAAAAACTAGAAAATTTGAAATTAATACTTTTCAAACTTATGTTGTTAAAAGTTTGGTTTTCACAATATACAAGGGTTAGTAAAAAGTGATCCGCACGCTAAGTTATTGTTTTTTTTTTACGGGAGAAAAAGTCTAAATATAAATAGTTGAAAATCTATACATATAAAAATCAAACGGTGTACTTATGTATTTATTTAATAAACTCCTAAGCTTATGGATAAATCTTCACTAAATTTGGAAAAAATATATGCTTTGAAATCTGGAGAAACTAAGTAAATCTTTAATTTTTTTAATATCGTTTCGCATTTCAATTTTTTCTATCGATCGCCATACGAATTATTATATAATGGTGTTCGGAAAGTGTAAGTGCACTTTAGTAAGTGAATGTGAATGTCGAATGGCGTACTGGTAGGTAAAAAAAAAATTATTTGAACTGTACGAGTTAGTGGACGGAAGTACGACGATGGAAGAGGAGGGGAGAGGTAAAATTTGAGGGGGGGAAATGAAAAATAAATTGTAGCCGATTTCATTCGGAATGGTATCACTCTCACTTCTCTATCGTGACTCTAAGTCACTTTAAATCCGATTAGAAGTTATAAAAGTCCCGGGGAAGACCCCGTATAACAGACGGAATGTCTTCCTTCGATTATGTCTCATAATAACATATTTATTTTTAATAATACAGGTAAACGCAACAACCACAGAAGTCCTACCGGCCGAAGAAGAACCGCAACCGACAACTTCCACGCAAAACCCTCAAGACGCCTACGAGCTGATGAAGGAAGCGAACTCCAACAGCCTTTGGGGAGGCTCTATGAGCATTCATCGTGTACCCAACGAGTTCATATGGTTGCCAGAGCTGAAGTTGCCAGAGGAACCGACGACGAAGAGGAGAAGGACCTCGACCCTGACGATGGTGGTGGGCCAAGAGAGCCTCAGACAAGGCACGTTGAGCCTCACGTGCAAGGCATCCGTATTCAGCCTTTACAATGCGCAGGCTGAGTTGTTGTTGGCTGCTGAAAGGCCTCAGATCGCGCCTGTCGTCGTGCTGGCCACTGGACATACTCATAGCGGTTAGTATTTTGGGCTTTTTGTATTTTTATTTTATTTTTATGAAGCTCCATTGTGGTGTGAGAGACTGTGTTAACGTGGAGCCTCAAAGGGGCGGCTCAAATAGGGAGCAGAGTAGGCACTTGCTTAAAGTTAAAGGTGCGCTTTGTGCCGCTCTCATTTTTTCTTCTTTGGTTATGAAATTGAAATATTGTAATTTATATTTGGCCTGTATTTAATTGATCAGTAAAAAATACTATTTTGATCAGTAAAAACAAAGTATATGGTTGTTATTCGGTTCTGTGCACGTGGAAACCTGTTTGAACTTGTTGGATCAAGTCTCAATGTAGTCACACGTAGTAGTAACCTAACCTAACCTAACCTAAACCTAACCTAACCTAACTGATCATTTAACAATTTTTTACTGATCATTTTAGTTATTATTAACCAGTCAAATAATTAGTTGCCAAGTTTAAGGTGTGCTTTGTGCCGCTCTCATTTTTTCTTCTTTGGTTATGAAATTGAAATATTGTAATTTATATTTTGAAAAGTGTCGAATAATTTCGAAAAGCGTTGAATTTATTTTAGGAATTAATTTTTGTTTAAATTTCACAAATTATATTTAAATTTCACAAAAAACGTCAAGATTTTTTGTGTTTCGTAAAAACCGCAATTACACAAAGTAGCATAACTTATGTACGTTAAATACGATGAGAATTTTATTACAATTAAAATTAAAATTTTCCTTAATTCCGTCAAATTGTTAATAATATTTTCCCAGAAATCACTTTTACTTTCTAACGGATTGTTAATTATTATTTCAACATCATCATATGCAAATTCTTTTGATAACCATCAGAAGTTTAAATAAAAAATAATCATATTCTCAGATCAAAAGTATGCTATATTTTTATTAACCAAGTTATAATACATATCGTTTTACTTTTAAAATCGATCAAAACTAAAACATTCAAAAAACTAAACCATAAATATTAATTAGCCATATCGAATCACCGATATTTAACATATTTGGTATATATAAAGATTTACATTTAACAACAAATATTTTCAATAATCAACTCCTTCAATTATTATCACTTTCGCATAAAATTCAAAAGGTTTCATTTTACATAAATCAAACACGACTAATCGAATAACTCGATTAACATACATCACATTTTCATACACCTCCAAAACTTTCCAATATAACACACAACTCCCATCCAATAACACATCAAAAACACACACACGAACTAATCACATCACACATTCCACAACAAGAGATAATTTGATGTTGCATTTCGCACACAAACACGAATCTTCAATCATTTTCCACGAACATGCGTGACTCTAAGTACTAGCGCATGTACTAACATTGATTTAATTTCGCGAGCTCATCGTTGTACGTACTAGGAATGTTTGCGTTAATTCTAAGCTTATTTTCATACAACGTACGCACATAATATGATATAATGTGCGCAAATACGGGCCTGTGTATTGTTTTAATTACGGCGAATCGTTCAAATGTTTGCATGTGGAATTAAAACCGGTTTACTTACGGTTCAATCTGGGAAGTTTTTGAATTTGGAATTCTGCGTTTTAGTGGTTTTTGGCTAGTGAGTGCAGATACCATTTGGCAACAAAGTGGGTGCAGTCGTTGTAGGTTAAAAGTTGCATATTTAACAGGGTTGTGCATTTGCTTTGAAATTTAGCGATTGTGATGACGAAATTGACTTTTGCATTATAATCCGGGGAAAGGAGATATATTTTTTTGTGAAAATTGGTGTAAAATAGAATTTTTGTATGAAATTTGATATTGTGGTTTTTAATAGAATGGAGAAAAAATCATGTCGATTTGAGCAGGGACGGATTTAGAGGGGGGGCGGTAGGGGCAACCTAACCCAAGTATTGGGAATATTTTTGCGAATTTCTCACCCAACCTAACCCAACCTGTTGTTGTAGGATGAAAAAATTCGCGTGAACCTAACCCAAGTATCAGAAATATTTTTGCGAATTTCTCACCCAACCTAACCCAACCTGTTGTTGTAGGATGAAAAAATTCGCGCGAACCTAACCCAAGTTTCGAAAATATTTTTGCGAATTTTTCACTAAACGTAACCCATCCTGTCGTCGCAAGATGAATAAACTCGGGTAAACCTAACCCAAGTTTCGAAAATATTTTTGCGAATTTCTCCCTAAACGTAACCCATCATTATATATTTGCGTGAACCTAACCCAAGTATGGGAAATATTTTTGCTAATTTCTCAGCTAACCTAACCCAACCTGTCGTTTATTACAATTTTTCCAATAATCTTAATCTTAATTATTACTATAAAATATTCAAATGATTAATTTGAAACCAATCGGTTGTTTTATTTTTTATTGAGGCCCACGATTTATTTAGAAATAAGAAAATTATTGGCATATTAAGCAAAAAGTTTATGAACCACTGTTATAGATTTATAAAGATTTTGTATTTATCGAAAAAAATCTTTAAAATTTAACAAATAAAAGTAATTCTGAAAAATCACCCCCCTGTGAAAAATTTCTGGATCAGTATTAGATTTGGGGTCAATGGTTACCGACAACGGTTTTTCGTAAATATCTCGTTGACTGTCACTTTTATAAAAAAATATTTTAAATATGTGGCTTTGAAAATTTCCTACAAAAAGTATATTATAATATTTATTCGTAAGGGTAACTGTTTTGGAGATAATTTAATTAACAGAATTGGTACTATTTTGTGTGCATTCCTTAACAATATGTACGTAGGGAGTTAAAAAAATTCTAAGAAAATGTTTTTAATTTATAAATTGAATATTTTTTTTTAAATTAATCATTAGTCTAAATAAAAATGATTTTTTTATTAAATAAATGTATGTTTTTGTTGTTTTCAGGTGTTGCTTCGTTGACGATCAGTGCTTGCTTGGTGATCGTTTTGTCAACGATTTATTTGAAGACTGCTATACGGTAACGTCATAGACGATATTGAGGTTCAGTTTTTATGTCATATTATTGAATAAAAAAAGTTGAATAATGTTTAATACGAAAGAAGAAAGGCTCTCGTGAGCTGGAGAGAGAGAGAGTTTCTAATTAACTTATGAATTAAAAAAAAATAATTATTTTCGTTGATGTCAAATAAAAAGTGATAAAATGTTTCAATAGATATATTACATGATATGAAGAAAAATTGTATAATTATTATTAAAAAATAATAAAATAAATTATTTGTGTTTAGATTAAATGTATTGCATAATAATAATTAGATAATTCAACATATACATTATACATATTAAAGAAAAATAAAATAAAGACATGTTACGTTCGTTGTATGAATTTTATCGAATATTTAAGTAGCGACTTTCCGAAAGCCTAAATAATATTTGAGAAGAAACCTACATAATTATAAAAATCTCTATGTGCAATTTATCTATGGAATTTATCAACTTTTATTTGTTATCCATAGCTATTAAATACATGTAGTATTTTTAAACAATAAAGATGTTTTTTTTTAAATAAATCATCATGTGTTTTCATTTTCATCTCAACGTAATATTTTACATAACCAACCTTCTCAAATGTCCTAGTTTCAAACAAGTTATCAATAAGTAATACCTATAATCAATAGATGTATTACGCGTCGTTTGCGAAATTGCAAAATTCGCAAAATTGCAAAAAAGTTTTGCATGTATGCGAACAATATAGTAGAATGGAGTTTTTGTTTTTAAATCAAAATTTAGACTTATTCTTTTTAATTGTTTTCGCTTTTACACTCTTTCCTTTTTATGGTCTTAGTCAATGTTTATATTAAGTTAGGCTTTGTTTTTTTTTTTAGTTTTTAGTTTTGATTGTTAACAAGTATAAATTTTCGTGAGGTAGAAATAAGGGCAATAAAAAAGTAGTTAAAATATTAGATAATGAAAATGTTTAGTTATGCAAAATATTAACTATGTCATATATGTCAAATATTATATGTCAACTATTTTACTATGTTGTTCGCAAACGATGCAAAACTTTTTTGCGTCGTACGCAAACGAAGCAATTTCGCAAAAGACAGATGCATATAATGAACATACTACAGATATTTTTTCATTCTCAAATATTTTTCCTTATTCCGAAATCCAAATTCAACTCAATTCCATTTTATTATCACGATAGATTGATTCAACGACACAAACTGCAACCCTCCCAATTTTTTTGCATCGTACACAAACGATGTAATTTCACACAACACATACATATAGTGAACATACTGTAGATATCTTTTAATTCTTCAATATCTTTTCTTATCCCAAAATCCAAATTCTACTCAATTCCATTTTATTATCACGATAGATTGATTCAACGACACAAACTATAATACTCCCAATTTTTTACGTCGTATAAAAACGAAGCAATTTCGCAAACTACAGATGCACATAATGAAAATACTATAGATGTTTCTTTAATTCTTAAATTTATTTCTTTATCCCAAAATCCAATTTCAATTCAATTCAATTCCATTTTGTCATCCGATATCACGATAGATTGATTCAACGACACAACAATACGACACAAACTGCATACTCCATGACACAATACCATAAAAAAACTCATATTAACCAAACAAAAACCCCACACAGGACGCAAATTTATCAAGCGAATATCGAACTGTCAACAACACGAATATCATCCGGAAATGCAACAGCAGATCGACTTTTTCTCCATAACAACAAACACACTCACGATGACTTATTGGCCACTACTGGATATATATTTTTCAATCGACAAAGTATTGATTCACCAGACAACATACACGTATGCCGTACATGTGGTATTTGTAGCACACATTCTGGGACACGGTGTGTAGCCAGATATGGTACACGAGTGTGTGGCATGCGAGATTGCACCAACATGAGTTTCAAATAAATCTTATATCAAGATCTGAAAGCTCGACGTGGCTTTTAGCCGAAGAAATCTCTGCTGCTTCTTCTTATTCTCGTTTTCTGCAGAGTAAACAGTTTGAGTACACCTCATTTGTTAGATTACTTTTGTGTGTGTGTGTGCGTACGTTTTCGCTGATGGCTCCGAAAACGTGGATTCTAATTTATTTTGAGTCGTTTAAATTTTTTTGCTAATCAGACTAATGGTAGATCGAATGATTGATTTGATTTTTTTTCTTATATAGATTTTTTAATTTAATTATTTTAGATATGTGTCGTATATAAAGATAAAGGAAGGTTGGGTAATTTCACGATAGTTTGACTAAAGTAAATTTTTTTCTTATAAAGTTTTTTTATAAAATTATTTTAGATATTTGTCGTATATAAAGATAGAGAAAGGTTGGGTAATTTCACGATAGTTTGACTAAAGTTGATTTTTTTTCTTATATAGATTTTTTTATTTTAATTATTTTAGAAATGTGTCGTTATGATTGATTTACAAAGTAGTCTTACATATATTTTTCAATTTAATTATTTTAGATACATACGAGTATATGTCGTATACAAAGATAAAGGAAGGTTGGGTAATTTCATGATAGTTCGACTAAAGTTTATTTTTTTTAATAATACCAAATTATTTTCAAGAATAATATTTATTAAAAACTTCCTATTAAATATACAGATTCATATTGATATAATTTAATGATAAAAGTTTATGTGCGATGCTAATATAGACATGTTTAGTGATGGTTTTTTTGACATGCAGAGCACATGTATAATTCAGAAGAGTTCAAAAAGGCTTTCGATCTGCATAAAAAATAATTTTTACTATCAATAGATAGAATAAGGTTATAATTAAAATTTTGTATCATTTTTCTATTAAGATATGTATATGACAGTCTTTAGAATTCAAATTGGCCGAAGTAGCACGAAATTAGACATATCTGATTTGATTATTTGATTTATCTGATATTATTTGTCCCACAAAATTGGTAAAGATTTACATCTTAATAGTAGTTCGATATAAAAAAATATAGATGCTTTATGATAGTAAACTTTTTATAATTATTTTATATTTGAATATAAAACAATGCCAAACGAGCTTTTGATATTAACAAATTACTCGAGTCTCCCCTATCTATCGAATCTACAGAATTTTATACAAGTGATAATTTTTTGTCACATTCCTCATTACGTATTAATAAAAATTCATAAAAAATATATTTCCTATAAAAAATGAGAAAATTTTTTTAGTTTTCACTATTAGTGGTTGCAGAAATTAGCAACAGTTTATCGTTCATATTTATGGGATTTTTAATATTATTTTTGTTCAAAAATTTATTTTTATAAGTTTAGTCTTATCAAATATGACATGAAAAGTATAAATCAATAAATATTTATATTCTTATAAATATAAAAAAATATATATTTTCATCAAACGCGTCATTTTCAATATTAAAAATCGACGAAAAGCAAGAGGGCATCTTTTAAGTCGAAGATGTCACGATACCGTCTCGAGAAATAATTGAAAATTTAATTGAAAATCCGGAAAAGCTAAGCAAAGGAAAAACGTTGCTCCTCATCGCCAATGGAAATTAACCCCTTCGCGCCAAGACGAATATCGCGACGACGATTTATCGCCCCTTTCGTTCCGCACTTTCCTCCATTTTTTCTACTTTTTTCCTCCCGTTCCACTTTAGGTACCTCTCATACCGATATCGCTCTTACAATCCTTCCAACTATACAGAATGTCCAAAAAATATTGGAAAATATTTTATTATTTATTATCATCAAAATAGATTTTTTTGAATTTTATAAATACGCTCAAAACTCTTTATATTATACATACAAACAATCCTCTTTTTATATATGGGGATATGTTTCAGAGACTACCGTGTAAAAATATATATGGTGGCCATACAAAAATTGGAGATAGGTTCCATCACTATATTTGGATAGAACTTCCATCCAAATGTACTTAATAAAAAATGTGTAATGTGAAAAATTTTCTTTTACACGGGGGTTACGTTCCAGAGACTACCGTGTATAAAAAATATATGGTGGCTATACAAAAATTGGAGATAGGTTTCTTCACTATATTTGTATAGAACTTCTATACAAATGTACTTAATAAAAAAATGTGTAATGTGAAAAATTTTCTTTTACACGGGGGTTACGTTCCAGAGACTACCATGTATAAAAAATATATGGTGGCTATACAAAAATTGGAGATAGGTTTTATCACTATATTTGGATAGGACTTCCATCCAAATGTACTTTATAAAAAATGTGCAATACGAAAAATTTTCGCTGTATAAAATCGTCGAAAAGCATAGAATATTTTATTTAATAACTATAATTATATCAGTATACTGGCTTGCACTGAATCTTACCATTGTGGCATAATAATACATATTTTTATACCGTATTAAAGTAAAAAATCCGTGTAAAAAAGTAATCGGTTCATCTTCCTTGAACCGTGTTATTTCGGAACCATATAAAAAAATCCGTGTAAAAAGGGAATTAGGTGCACATGGATTTTAAATTATACGATCCATGAAAAAAACAACTATTCCTTTAGACTGTATTTTTACTTTACAATTATAATAGTATACAATTATTGTTATTAAATGAAAATTGATGATGTGTTTTGATAATTTCACATGACGAAGTTTTGCCAAATAACAAATTTTTATGAAGTCCCAATCCTCTTTTTACACGGTTCAAGGAAAAAAAATTATTATTTTGATTACACAGTTTTTTCAATCTAACACGGTATTAAAAAAAAATTGTTATTATGCCCAAATGGTAAGATTCGGTGCAGGTTAATATACTGTTATTACAGTTATTAAATAAAAATTTTCGATGTTTTTTTGATGATTTTCACATTACACATTTTTTATAAAATACATTTGAAAGAAAGTTCCATATCAATATACTAAAGGAAATTTTCAATTTTTATATGTTTACTATAGATTTTTTACACGATAGTTTCGCGAACACATCCCTTGCATAAAAATAGACTTAGGTCTACTAAAAAAATAAATTATAATACAATTTTTGATATATCATCGATTCTTAGACACTCTGTATAGAGTCTTGCGTACATTCGGTATCCGTCGAATCAATTTACGCAGTTGTCGTCGTAAATTTTGCCGCCATTGCGACAATAGCACCTTTTTGTCGGTCATTGTTCTCGTCGAGACTTTCGCCTTTCTTTCGGGCAACACTTACGTACTAAAACGTCCGATTGGACAAAGTCGAAGAATGGCCAAATACCACATGGCCCAGAAAGGGGAGTCAAAAGTGTTATTGGCCGCGCGGGGCTAATTGAATGTGCAGTAATTTCCTTTTATGACAGAACCTGCTGAAGTGTTCAATACATTTTTTAATATATTTATTAATTTTCATGACATCGGGACGGTTCTAGAATATTTACCCCCTGGACAAGTACCCCCCGGAAAGTACCCCCTGACAAGTACCCCCTGGAAATTTATCCCCCCATACCAACTATTCCCTAGACATTACCCCCTGCAAAAATATCTTCCCCGGACATTTACCCCCCATGCATAACCCCCTGAAATGGATTAAAATTCAACGCTCAATGAAATGCCGCTTGTATTTATTATAGTTAGACCACTTTCATAATTAGGGACATACATATATACATATATGAACCGTGCACCGATTTATCGTAATGCATACATATAATATTTTTTAATACAGTGCAGAGTTTATTACTAATTAGTAATAATTTTATCGGAATAAAAAACAAAATATTATATATGGAATATCAAAACGGATGCAATTTGTACTTAACACGACCAATCACGGGTATCATAATTTTACATTTTTTATTATTGAAAGTCGTATTTAAAAAAAAAATTGTCTCAGAATTCTATATAAATGTGTTTTTTCTCATATAACCAAGTGCGATCATTCGTTTTTGCATAATATTGATTCGTTTTGGTATAAGTTTATATACAATATTAAAATCATTTAATTATTTTTTTATTTTTTTATTAATATAACAAAATGGGTAGAAATTACACATTTTTTTATGATCACACACAATATATTGCCATATATATTATTTATTTATAGATTACTATTTTCAAAACATATTTTTATCCATGACGGAGGTTAATCATTAAGAAGGTTTTTTGCACGGGGGGTTTATACCCAGAAGGTATATATCCAGAGGGGTTAACGTCCTAAAACCCAATTTAATATATTCCATCATTTAATACACATTTGAATAATATATATAGCACAATAATACACAACAAGAGGCGCATTTACAAGATCTTGGCTTCGAATCCGAGTTTCATCCGATTATAATAATCCCGTATGCGGCTAACGGCGAGATTTGGCACATTTTTGTCATTTCGAGTTTCTTACTTTTATTCCGCTTTTTTCTCCCATCTCCCATCTCCCGATTTTTATTCTTCTCTTTTCGCTGAATCGAAATGGAATCTTGTCGCGGAATATCTTCCGCCGAGAACGTTCGTTGCCTTTATTCGATTTTATTTGCGCGTACATAAGACTACTTAACCGACTTTAACAAGAACACAACGGACGCTTGTCTCCATTGTTTGTTCTTAATATTTTATAAATAGCCGTTGAAACTATGGCCATTGTGATCTTTTGTGCGAACAGTTTATTTGTATATTTTTATTTTTTTTATTCTCAATTTCGTCTGTATTGATCAATGTTTCAATTTTTATATATGAGACGTTCAGTGCACAGATTGATTAACTCCACTTTTTGAGAAATCTTGAATTTAAGTGTCAAAGCACTTGGGATAGTCATTACTATTTATGTTTAAAAAAACTTTTCTGAATAATGAAGATTAACACAAAAAAACGACAAAAAATTTTTGACCATTGAATAATAAATAATTTATTTCAGGGCCATTTTGATTAATTTCATGCTCTAATGTAAATCATTGCAATGATGCAACTCAAATGCACTAAACCTGTATTTATGCATTCTACAATATTTATTTGAATTTATATTATAAAGGGAATTTTAAAAAACAATAAACATTGTTTCATCGATTTTCTCAACTTTTTGTTTTATGGAGTTAGTCATTGTGTGCACTGAACGGCTCATATGAGTGTTCGGAAAGTGTAAGTTCAGTTTAAATGTAATATAAATTAAAAATAAAAAAATGTTCGAAGAAAGTATTTATTTTATTTTCAGTCTAAAATTATTGAAAAATTATTTCCTAAAAATTATGTTATCTAAATGGTATTTATTACTCTCCTGGCACTTTTCTAATCTTTTGCGAATTCCGGATTTCATAATGAGGACAAAACAAACGGTGTGCAGTAACGATAGAATAATTGTTTTGATAATACGCTCGGACTTTGGTAACAATTAATTAATAATAATGCTAATAAATTATTAATACTAAATTTCTATAAACCAAGCTGCTTAGTATTGTACGTCCTCTTACCCTTACCCGTGCGTCTTTCAGTAATTTAAAAAAAAGAAATAGCACTTGTCCTTTCCGAACACCCTATATTATTTAAATAATATAGGTTGTTAGGCAGGAGTTAACTCCTGCCTAACAACTTACTGCTATCAATTTATCAGATTTCATTTAACCCATTATAACATTACAATTATACTATTGTCTCAAATAATAGGGTTTTATATAACATGATTTTGATATAACACGGTTAATGAATTGTAACCAATTTTTGTACAAGTTTTATATAACACGGTTTTAGAAAAAAAAGATAATGCTTTACATAAATTATTTATTGAAAAATTTGCATTTTAATATGAATACATTATAAGTGCTTAAATTGAGATTCTTAACGAATTTCACGTATAATTCATTCATTATAAGGGCATGATTTTTTTTATCGAATTTCGCGTGTAGTTTGTTAGTTATATTTATATATTTTAACCATATCTTAACATGTTTCGGGTTTAAATGTTGTCCACTAGTACATTTTGCTATTCAAACTGTTAGCATGTGCAAATATAAACGATCTAAGGAAAAATTATTTGTAAAAACTGACAAATATAATCTTGTGCAAGAATGTGTTTTGATATCCGGAGAAACTAAGTAAGTATTCAGTTTTTTGAAAATCGTTTCGTATTTCAGTTTTTTATCTATCACAATACAAATTATAATATAATGTGCCGGCGTCACGATTGATTGTGACAATAATCGGTACAATATTTATTTTTATATAGTCCCGAGCATGCCGGGTACTACCCGCTAGTATATAATAAAATTTCACTATAATACACGACACTTAATGAAAAAAAAACTATAATTAAACCCAACCTGACCCAATTTATTTTATTATATAAACCCGTTAAATATGAGAATTGCAAACTGAGCGTCTTTCGCTTTGATTAATGCCACAGACATATGTACAAGATGATGCAAATCCTTCGTGGAACGTTCTGGAATGTTCGTCGTATTTATCGAAATACGGTACGTTGGTTGATTCATGTGAATTTCGACTCAAAGGATATCTCACTTCCGTATCCTTACTTCTGTATGAGTATTTTCGGAGTTGATAAATTAATTTCGGTTTACCCGTTTGGATGGAATGACGAATTCGGTACATTATTCGTAACGAAGTCTATATTTATATTTGAGAGAGAATTTTATTTAATTTTTAGAAAAAAATTTGAATGCGTATTATTATGTGTGTGTTGAAAAATTGATTATTCTAATAATGAGCCGTTATATTTGAAAGAGGTGTTATATCCATTTTTTTGTTTCGAGATATTAAAGATTTTGTGTTTTATAATGTTGTTATACTGTAATGAATTTATTTTTATTTTTTTTTAGATTTTAGAAATATATAATTTATAATATGATTATTTATAATTTATAGTGATGAAAATTTTAGATGAAGTATAACTGAAATAGTTTTTTTGGAACTGAAAATTGATTGCGCCATATTCATTTATAACCAAACTCATAAAATATTATGAACCGTTTTATATGAAAAAGGCATAAACGCCAATTTCGAAAAAAAAATTAAACAAGTATTAATTTAAGTTAATATGGATGCCATCTTTATATGTAAATAATAAACAAAGTCAATACAGTATAATATTCCCATAAAATGGACGGATTATATTTCACCGTAAATATGATATTTTTACTTGAACAAAAATGATTTTTGTACGTATTTGAACAAATTCGAGTAATTATGTAGTTGAAAATAGTTTATATACTATTATAATTAGCAAAAATAATAGTAAGTATTAAATTTATGAGTTCAAAATTTAACGATATAATTTTGGGTTACGAATGCAAATAGTATGTAAAAATACGCCACTTTCAAATATAACAGATATGCAATAATATTATATTTTTCAATGAAATATTTTTCATTCGTTTCATGAATATATGTATTACACTGGACTGAAACTGACACTGGACTTATACTGTTTATTATAAAAATACAAAGATAACATCCATTTTAACTTAAATCTAGGCTTAACTCATCTTATTAAAAATTGGCGTTTATGCCACTTTCATATACAACGGCTCAAATATCGAACACACGAAATAAACAACATCAAAACGTATTGCAATAACTTGATAAAAGCAACGATTATCAACTGAATCGCTTTGATAATTGCCGACATTGATTCGATTGCACTGGGCAAATGCAATCGCACATTCTCAAACTTCACAACAATAATTTTTGCCTATTCGTTATTTTCATGCTAATTTCAGCCGCGCTTTGATATTTAGCAATTTCGCGGTCGGCCCGAAAGTTAAATTGAAGTTTTTAACTTTTGTGTTCAAGTTATGCAAAATTTCGCCGCCGAGTGTAAAATTGTAATATTCCAAAAATCTATGCGCATACAAATGACTCGGTCGAATTTCATTTTAATTCGTGTAATTTTCGAAAACCGACCACGTCTTTGTGGCCAAAGTGTCTCTGAAACATGCAAAATATATATAATATATGTCGGACAAACGTGACGGTCTCGACTAGTTATATTGTCGTTAAGAAATTTTGGCGAAACTATTATGTACTTTGTCTATGTCACTTTCAATATTGAAAGTGTGAAACTTCAATGAATAACGATGACCGATTGTATATATTATATTTTACTATCTTTGTGTAATCGCTTTGTTCGTGGACGAAGTAAATAACCTTGCTTTATCTATGAAATTTAACAACATCTGGCGGTATATAGATGCCATATACACTGTATCATTTAATTTCTTCTGTCAAATATTACAGTTGATGTGCCTTATGACAGTGGTAGCGAACCTTTTTTCGCCCATTTACCATGTGGCCAGAAGTATGTACACTTTGAATTATAGGCTGTTTTAAAAAGACTTTTAGCGAGCTGACTTTTGGGGACTGGACTTCTGGAAGGCTAAAATCTGGCAAGTCGAAAAATGGCGACTTGACTTAAGACTTGTTGACATGTGGCGAGTTGACTTTTGACCACTTAGCGATGTCCGCTAAAATTTATAAATACTTTTCACGAAATATCAGGTGTGCTAATAAAATTTTAATGCTTTCTATAATTAAAGAGTCAACTGTCATATTTGACAGAAGACATTAACCTCCTCAGTCTCTATGCATATTACAATCTACATATATAGACTTTGTTGCCTTTTTTTGAAGCTATTTTAGATTTACTTTCATCAGGACTTTTTGTAAATTATAGTGTAAAATATGTTATTTTGTTTAATTTTGTCTGTTTTTCCATATATGTATGTAGGTGCGAAATTTTTGTTATATGGCAGTTTGGCTTGACATCTCGACGACGTCGCAATAAGTCACGTTTTATTTTCAATATTTTGTTATTAAAAAATCACTAACATAACATTTTTTTGGTACAATCATAAAAGAGAAGATTGTTTTTATCGATTAAAACCAAAATTTCATTGTATGTTGTGATGTACCATATCATAATTTTATATCAAACATGAATGTACAAAAGAACGTAAATTTGGTCTGAAGGGTCGTTTTTGTCACTTTAGCAGTATTTGTTATTTTCAAATAATTAGTTATTATTATGTGATTTAAATAGATAAAAAAATTCATTAAAGAAAAAATCTTTTTATGCTTTTTCAATGCTATAAATACGAAATAAATAAAAAAAAAAGTCAGTACTAAGGAAGTTAAATGATGCGTCTGAGCTAGATATACTTCCAAATGTTAAATTTCATAGAAAAATTTAAAATCCTTGCTTTTTTCATTACACAAACGTACCAAAAAATATACAATTATAACAATATAATACACTAAATGGTCCCATAATATTTTATTCTCTAAGAAACATTAAAATTTCGAAAGGATGGTCTCATTCTGAGAATCCTTGATAAATCCCATGGAAGGCAGTCGAACGTGTTGCAATGTTCAATTACGTCTTCGCGTTCCATTGACTTAATCAGTTAAGCAATTGCAACCGCCGAGTGCAATTAATTCGTCAACGTCCCAGCCACCAATGCACTATGCACATGCACACATAATATCTGCATATACTCATAAATACTGCATAGGGGTGTATTTAAGCGGCATTGTCATCGTGCTCGGTTGGTATTCTGAATTCATGGGTCAATAAGCATTTAAATTAATCAATATCGTCTACACATATAATATAATACCTATATATTATGTAATGAATTTTGGATCATTTTTCATATTAAATTTTCATTTTAATTACATGGGTACTGAGTACCTTGGTATAAAAATATTGATCAAAACTATTTTTTGTATTTTCATCTTAAAGTGGAGCTAAGTAGACTATTCAATCACATAAAAATTTTCAGTTGTTAATCATTGATTTGCAATGAAATTGTACAGCGCATCTACACTATGTTGAAATTCTATTGTACTCATTCTGTATTCATTTAAAAGGACATGAGTTTAAATAAAAATAAAAATAATAGTACTTATACTTGATTTGACTATCCGAACGAGTAAATAAATAAATCTCACGGAAAATAGCCCATTTGCCTAACGCACTCATGAGTTTCTATTTCTTTATACCAATGAAATGCCCATGCATGTTATGAATAGAGCTAATAAAATCAAAATAAATAGAACCAATAAACGAACCTATGAATTTTTAATTTACTTATTTCATTCTCACTCATGAGTATGGTCATTCGTTTGGTTGATATATCCAGAATTTCTGACTGAGAAATGAAGCATTTACCTTACACTCATTTTTTGTGCCATATCAGGTGATCCTGACAAAGGTGATATATTTTCAGTGATCATCTTGGGAAATGATAACTGTAGTAGTATTCAGTTGCCTTCAACACTCTACGTTTAGATATTTTCTAAAATTAAAGTGAAAGTAAACATTATAAATTTTCAATGTACGCGAACTTTACACTTTGGATATAAATTCAAGAATTGACAATTCACAAATGTGTGTCCTATTATAAAGGTGTCTCAAAATAGACGACAGAAGTAATTTTGATAGAAAACATAGATTTTCAATTAAAAATTGAAATTTTGTTATTGATTTACACAGTATACAGTGTTACAGTGTTAGTGTTACGTGTGGAGAGCATATCAGGTAAATGGCTTTACTGGAATATACGCATTTTTTCGTTGAAATTTTCCATGACTTTCTCGCGTAAATGTAACTGAATTTCATTGATATAGCGCTCAATTTCCTCATTTAAGGTGTGGAGGGTCGTGGGCTTGTTGGCATAAACCTTAGACTTCTAAAACTCCCTAGAGAAATTTAAGAAACTCCCTAAAGAAAAGAAAATAAACTCCCTAAGAAGCAATTCAATCATTGCATGATTCATTTCCTAGTCGTGTAATTTCCCATTTTGGTGATTAAAATTGGCCGGATCATGTGATTTAACGCCTTTGGTGGTTTTTGAAGTGTAAGGTTTATGCCAACAAGCCCATGATCACCCACACCTTGAAGGAGGAAATTTAGCACTATATCAACAAAATTCAGCAACATGTATGGAAAAAATTCATGGAAAATTTCAACAAAAAAATGTGTATGTGCCAATAAAGTCATTTACCTGATATGCTATTCCACACGTAACTCTATACTGTATACTGTGTGAATCAATAAAAAAATTACAATTTTTAATTAAAAATCTATGTTTTCTATCAATATTACTTCTGTCGTCTATTTTGAGACACCCTATATAACAACTTTTTTTTTAATAACCACAGTCACATTGACCCGAATATCACCCTTTCAATGACACATTCATATTATTATATATTGAACCGGGTACTGGCCTATGAGTGGATCTATGCACTGGCATGCGCACACTGGCAAAGTGCATGCACACATGTCGCAAATCAACATTATCGAAATGCCGACGATGCAATTGCCGCCGTTCATTCGAACGGATTAATAATAGTTGCATTGTTGCAGATGCAGTCGCCTATCTGACGGAGCTTATCGCTCGGATTCGTCGCCTGTGCATTTCCGAGCCATCTATCTGTATCTATCTGTATGTATCTGTATGTGACTTTAGAAAGTGAAATTCATTTGGGCATATGTAATTTATTGTTAGATGTGAGTTGATGCTTTTTTTCTTATGTTTAATCGTTATTTACAATTTGGTATAACCAGGGTTGTAAATTATATTAAAAATTTATTGTTTCCGAAATTGATTTTCGGGTTATACAGGGTCTTCCCCGGGACTTTGATAACTTCTAATCGGATTTAAAGTGACTTAGAGTCATGATAGAGAAGTGAGAGTGATACCATTCCGAATGAAATCGGCTACAATTTATTTTTCATTTTTTACCCCTCCCCCTCAAATCGAGAATACTTTGTACTACACTGGAAATTATTTAGCCTTTATATGATGACATATGTATGTATGTAAGTATTTTTAAATTAATCACAAAAAAAAACAACAAACTTTTCCTTGGTATTAAATTTTTCAATGAAGGGCACTGAAGATATCTGAACACTAATTAAAAACAACACATGAAACTTTCATTTCCAATCCGCGATAGTTCCAAGCAACACTTTTTCACCATTTCAATGAAATATCGAGAATACTTTGTACTACAGTGGAAATTATTTTTTATATGATGACATATATATGTAAGTATTTTCAAATTAATCACGAAAAAAAAAACAAAAGGGTATTGAAGACATTTGAAAATTTATCAAAAACAATACATGAAACTTTCATTTGCGATCCGCGATAGTTCCAAGCAACACTCATTCCCCATTTTAATGAAATTACTCATTTTTCAAATAACTCGCAAAGGTACACACTAACGACGTGACTTATCTCCGGGTACTTGAGTCTCTTTAATTAGGAGCGAATTATACCCTCAATCTTTTATCCTCCTCCAGAGTCCGATAACGAAATGCACGAGTCGATTTTGTTTGTCGCTCGCAAATTTAGATTCAGCAGGCGCACAGGACAACTTATAATAACTACCGTCTGAATATTCCGAAACTTGAAAAACACGTTCCTCCGTCTTAATTAGTCTTGTTGAAATTAAAGTTGTTCATGCGTGAAGTTTTTCCAGCGGAAAAGGCGGAAAAACTGCCGACCCGAGAACTGAATTTTTCCGCCCCTCGAAAATGGTGGGTATTATATTTTTTGCGTATCTTGTTTCGTCGAAGGTATAATATGGTGTGGTTGCCGTTTTTTGGTTGGGGACCGAAAATCCGATTATGCGAATGCCGTTAATAATTTAGAGCGAATCTCGTGTGCGATCGTAATCCCGAATTCGCAATTTGCACGGTGCATACGAAAAGTGATATTTCAATTGATAAATATTTGTTGAAATGTGATTTTGAATCTTTTTTGTATAATATACATATGTTATATTATATAACAGTCGATTTTTGTTTGTGTAGACGCTCATCTGTGATAATGTTTTATAAAATATATGTATACAATTAATTTTTGTCCATATAAGTATAGTAACGGGTCTTCCCCGGGACTTTTATAACTTCTAATCGGTTTTAAAGTGACTTAGAGTCATGATAGAGAAGTGAGAGTGATACCATTCCGAATGAAATCGGCTACAATTAATTTTTAATTTCTTTCCCCCCCCTCAAATTTTACCTTTCCCCCCCTTTTCCATCGTCGAATAGCGTACTGGTAGGTAAAAAAAAAAATATTTGAACTGTACGAGTTAGTAGACGGAAGTACGACGATGGAAGAGGGGGGAGGGGTAAAATTTGAGGGGGGGGAATGAAAAATCAATTGTAGCCGATTTCATTCGGAATGGTATCACTCTCACTTCTCTATCATGACTCTAAGTCACTTTGAATCCGATTAGAAGTTATAAAAGTCCCGGGGAAGACCCTGTATAACTTATAATAAACGAGTCCTTTCTTTGAATTTTAACCCGGGTACTTGCTTGGAAAATCAAAACTAGCACCCATCGATATTTAAAGAGCTACATACTACTTTTGAAATAATTGAGCCAGTCTGTTTGGATGCATTTCGAAATACACTAATCCTTTTTTTACACGGGGATACGTTCCAGAGATTACCGTGCAACAAAAACCGTTTAAAATTGTATGGTGAACATTTAAAAATTGAAGATAGGTTCCATCAATATATTAAATTTTGAATAAAACTTCCATCTAAATGTAATTTATAAAAAATGTAAGTTAAAATAATGTTTATGTAATGTATGTATACATTTAAAAAAAATGTGTAATGTGAAAAAAATTGTCATGTAAAATCATCAAAAAACATCATATTATGTGTCATCATATTATATAATAGCCGATTTCTGTTTGTGGTAACGTTGATTTATAGCAGCGATTCTCAACCTGTGGTATGCATACCACTGGCGGTACGCGGGTCACTGGTTGGTGGTACGCGAAAAATAATCAGTAATGGCGTACATAAAGAAAGTTCAGTTTTTTTAATTTCATAATTTACAAAAGAAAAATTATTCGTCACTATTCGAACGTGTTCGAGTCACAAAAAAAGGTCAACGCTCTTTGAAACTATTCGTCACTAATCGTCATTATTTGAAGCTATTTGAACCCCAAAAAAATTTTCCTAAAAAAAATGCTGTGCGCATTAATATAGCCCAACTTTCGGAAATATTTTCGCGAATTTCTCACCAAGCCTAACCCAATATATCATTGTTTAATGATTAAATTCGCGTGAATGTAACCCAACTTTCAGAAATATTTTCGCGAATTTCTCACCAAGCCTAACCCAACCTGTCATTGTTTGATGAATAAATTCGCCTGAATGAAACCCAACTTTCTTTTGAAAATCAAAACCTGCACCCACCGATACTCAAATGGTCACACACTACGTTAAAAATAATCGAACCCATCTGTTCGGTTGCATTTCGCAATTTGGCATTGTCGAAAGCAAACAATGGTCGCCCTGAATAACTTCGTGCCCATCGATTGGACCACTACCCCCGTTGGACATAATGGTTGACTCGATTGAAAGTGTGTCATCTGAAACGAGGATTGTCACAACAAAGTTGTCCCTATCTGCACGGGTTGTATTCTGGATTGCGAGTTTTATTTTATTATTTCCGAAGTGGAGAGGATTTGGAATTGTTTAATTTTATATGGAAGGTTCGTTTGTAAGAAGTCGCGATTTTGTTTTAATTAGTTTCGTTGAATTGAATCAAACTTTATAACTGGATGTTGTTAGTAGTTTTTAATAAATACACTAATTCCAAATCGAAAAATGCAACTGAACAGATGGGTTCGATTATTTTAAAAGTTGTGTTTAATCCTTCGAGTATCGATGGGTGCGGGTTTTGATTTTGAATATATTTTGTAACAATTTTGTACGTTTTATGAAATTTACTCTCTTTATATCCTTCGAAGATAAACCCTCAGTTAAAAAAACCCCAGAACATTAACCCCTTGTACAATTAAACCCCGCCATGGATACAAATTACTTAAAAATAGTAATAAATGAATCTATATAGTAATACGGGAGGCGATTATAAAAAATGTGCAACTTCCAATCATATTATAATAATTAAGAAAATAAATATTATATTAAATCAATGAATTATTTATTTTATTATAATATATAATGGTGGTTTATATGTATGAATCCTGCATCGATGAATCATAATATTTTTCATATTTCAAAGAATCTGTATTTTTCCGACTGAAATAAATTAGTATTGATATTGATTATTTTATTTAAACACTGACTTTTTATTATAAATTTTGAAAGTTTATATAAAATATTTATTTCTATCCATGGCAGGAGTTAATTTTCATGAAAATTTTTACAAATGGGGTTAATGAGAAGGGTATTTTTTTCACGGGGGTGGGGGGTTAATTTTGGGAAGAGGGGGGTTATTTTAGGGGGATATTTTTTTAGTATATGTCCTAATACCCTTTTGTATAATGGAAGCAAAACTTCATATCATCGAAAATTATTATGATTATGAAAAAAAGAAAATCCAAACGATTTCGTTTTTATTTTTTAAACACATATCTCTTGATACTCAATGGGTTAAAATCCAGTAATTTAAATTATAAAAAAATAATAAAATTAACATAAATAATTTTATTTTTCAATCAAAACAATATAAAAAAAACCAAACAAAAGCATTTCAAATTTTTTTATAGCGGTCAAATCCAGCAAAACAAGAAGTTACCCCTTCGCAAAAGCACTCTTTTGACCTCAAAACGCAAACGCGGCCCAAATTCAGAATTTGAAATTCATAATTTAGAAACGGTGTTGCCCGTACACAAACGTCGCCTGCATTGTATTTGTATACGCGTACAATTTTCGGTTATTGTTATGGGCGCGTATTGTGAGCCGAGTTGTTAAGCTTGTTATTCGTGAATTATTTGTTTTGTTGGCCCATGGTGTTTGTCACGTCCTTGCCCTATCCCGCAATATATACATATACATATATAGCAGTTGACTCCTCTTTCCGTTATGGTGTCTGTCTACTTGTGGCCTTTGGGAAAATTAGTCCGATGACGACGTCGACTACACCACCCCCACACTCCTTGTCTTGCGAAATCTATCTATTTCTATGGGTGGGTTTTGGGGTTGTGTTTGTGGATGTCGATTGGGAAATTTGTTTAGTGTGTATATATCGAATTGTATATTGAATGGTTTGGTGCAGTTTTTCTGAATGGTTTATGCGAAAAAATATTAAATTTATATGGGTGGGTGTTTGGGTTGTCTGTGGATGTCGATTGGGAAATTTGTTTAGTGTGTATATATCGAATTACATAGTATATGTCGAATGGGAAAAAATATTAAATTTCCATGGGTGGATGTTTGGGGTTGTGTCTGTGGATGTCGATTGGAAAATTTGTTTAGTGTGTATATATCGAATTATATATTGAATGGTTTGGTGCAGTTTTTCTGAATGGTTTATGCGAAAAAATATTAAATTTATATGGGTGGATATTTGGGGTTGTGTCTGTGGATGTCAATTGGGAAATTTGTTTAGTGTGTATATATAGAATTACATATATGTCGAATGGGAAAAAATATTAAATTTCCATGGTTGGATGTTTGGGGTTGTGTCTGTGGATGTCGATTGGGAAATTTGTTTAGTGTGTATATATCGAATTGTATATTGAATGGTTTGGTGCAGTTTTTCTGAAAGGTTTATGTGAAAAAATATTAAATTCTCAAAAGAAAATGAGCGGATGAATATTTTTGAAAAATAAAGTGAAACTACATAATGAACGTAAGTGTGAGTGAATTTCATGAGTCAAAAGAATAATAGAGAATATGTGCGTGTGTGTAATCGTTTAACGTTTAATCAATAACGTTTGTGTAATCGAATTTTCTATAATATTAAAACATATTTTCAGCAAAAGAAGTGACATGAATCGACAAAGATTTGAAATAGAAAATATTTTATTTATTTTGAAATAAAAAATATTTTATTTAAAATGAAGAATATTTAAATTGAAATAGAAAATATTTGGTTTCAACTTACAGTAAAAAAAACTGTACAATCCTTGTTTATACTTACGTCCATCATAAAGATTCATCTACATTTTTATCATAAAAAAAATATTACATCGATCCAGAAAATTTCCACTACTACAAAATAAGAAGCTTTCGCTCCAAAAACCATACCGATCATACATAACATTTCATCGAAAAAAACGAAAATAGGATTATTTAATATATAAAAAGACGCTCATAAACCCATCAAAGGACAATTTTTATCGTTTTTATTTATATTATACTATACTTTTTTTTTCAGAGGGTGAAATATAAAGGATAGTGAGCTCTATTATTATACCAGGTTATTATCGACGATCGCTTTTACACCCGCGTCGAAGTTTTACGGCGACCCATCGAAATTGCTTTCGAAATTTTCCACGTAATTGTATAATCTCTCTCGTAAAACCGTTGAAAGGGACGACTGTTTCACTATGCACCTCACAGAGTTGTTATATAACATATATACAATATAGGCTTTTGTTATTTTCGATGTTATTGTTAGGGAAATTCGGTTGATTATATCGAATTGTGTTGTGGTGCGAAAATTTGATTTTTTTGTATGTTGATGATTTTTTTTGTTGGATGTATCAAATTTTAAGTAATAAGTGGTCTGGATGATAGATAGATTTATTAGTTATTGAATTTTATCGATTTTAAATTATTTTATTACGTAAAAGTTACTTTTCCTTATCATTAGAGCATAAGAGTAGTATGTATGATCAAATGTTGCAAAATGATTTTATCGATTGAGATAAAATTGGAAATGTTTACAAATATGTATAGTTTTTTTATAAAAAATAATGAATCATTTATTTATTAAGATATTCAAGTAAAAAAAAGTAACATTTGATTATGTGTGACTCTTTTTATTATGCATTAAACGTCATATACATATGTCGTGACGTTTGTGTAATTGCGTTTTTCATGAAAAATCTTGCGTTTTTTGTTAAATTGAATATCATCTGTTGGCATAATGTCCTCCTATGTTGGTGTTATTAAAAAATAAATTTTTAATATCATCTGTCAAGTATGATAGTTGACGTGTCTTACAAAATATCTATAAAATGCTGAAAAAAAACTTGTGTCTGATACTCAAGTATCTCAATGTTATTAAAAATTACGTTGAGGACGAAACATGCAAGGTTTAGTTTTGTTAATTAAAAAAGAGCTTATTTTAAAAGATGAAATAGTTGAAAAAAATCATTTAGATACTGGATATCGAATATTGCTTCAATTTTGTTTGAATTTCACAAAAAACGCAAGATTATTTGTATTTTTCATAGAAAAGTCGATTACAATAACATTATGTAATATTTAAGTTGTGAAAATTATATTGTATTATATTTTATTTATTAAAATTTTTATTCATATTTTCAGGTTAATAATGTTTATAATATGAAAATATATATTTTACTTTACTACAGCTAAAGAAGTTTCTCTTCAAAATATATTTAAGTATGAATTCAAGTACTCAAAATCCCATCTCTCTCATCACAAAATTCATCGAACATCCCTTCAGAAAATTATATAATTCAATACGTATATTCAAGTAGTATTAGAATACGACACGACGATCTAGATCGGCTGTAAAATTTTACGATTATATGCGTTTTATTGCGAAGCTATGTGACATGAGTCGATCACAATGGCTTGTCCCGACTATACATCATTTTCAATATACAAATATAATGTATAAAATATCAAATACACTTGGGTCTGTTTTTATGCGATTTTGAAGTCATGCGGTTTTTAAAAGTAATGGAATCTTTCTCTCATTTTTTTATAGAGGATAAAGTTTTTTTTTATGCAAATGTGTATAAAAAAAATCTAAAATTAACACTAGTGCATGTTACAATCGTAGTGTAAGTTAAAAAAATAATGGTTAAATCGTCGCAAAGTTTAATCAGCGATTACATTTTAAAAATTACGAACTTAATAACAATTCTAATTGTAAGGAAAACTTGCCTTCAACATCTGTATGTAATGCACTACTAATTTCATCCAGTGATGAAAGTAATCTGGACCAAGTTCATGAACCATGCCGATTATTATCGTTTAGTGATGATAGTTCTGATATATAAATATGTATGCTGACTGATAACGATAATTTGTACAAATATTGTGTAAAATAAACCTTAAAAATAATAAAGAAATTCTAAGATAAATATGTATTGTTTTTATTTATATGAATTTTTCATGCAATTTTTGGTACATTCTATCACATTGATTAGAAGTTATGCGGTTTTTAAAAATAATGGAACCCCAGTTTTCTTTGTAGTTCAAGTCTTTTTTATGCGAATTTTATGGAACGTATCTATTACATAATAATAGACCTGAATGTATCAAATAGTGACATATAACATTGAAACGAATACGCGATCATTAAGATATTGTTACTCTATAATAACTAGCGGAATATTGATTCCGTAAATTCGAACCGACCGAAACGCAGTCAATTAGTAATTCGAGTCAAAATTCGACATTCGATTATTTGATCCGACTATTCAATTACTACAAAATTCGATGGAACGAATACTGACGTGACGGTAATTCGTTGTGGCTTCCGATCGCCATTATTGTAAATGTGCTTTCGATGTTCATATTGACGGAATTTTTAAAACCGTGTATTTTCGAAAATCTGCGGAAAATCGATGGGAAACGTATCAAATGAAATTTCGATTGAACAAATATTTTTTCATGGGAGTTTCCGAGAAAACAGCGGTTCGAAAACACCTCAAACTTATACAGTTGTCAAAGTGGCGTCCAAACTTTTGACAGTTAGCAGAGGGAGGGGAGGTTGCGAGAGATAAAAATGTCGGCCATAACTTTGTGTATTTATATACATAACAATATAAAAATATGAATTTCGTTTGTGTAAATGTATAAAAAAATTGTATCAGTGGTGTATGGCCCATGGATTCGGTTGATGCGCAGCATGCCCTACATCTATTGAAAAATTATTTTTATTTAATTAAAAAAAACACGATAAGTTCTATTAATAGGCAATATTTGTAAAAAAAAATTGAAGAATTAAATAAAATATTTTTAAAATAATTTTTTGGCAACATGTTTTGGTTAAAATTGTACCGCCCGTTAATTATTCGTATACTTTTCATATTTCCAAATTTTTTCACAAATTAATTGTATTGAGAATTTTAATAAATAAAAAATATATTGACCATATAATATATTTTGTGAAAGTTTATGTGTATTTTTAAGAGTAGAGTTTCTTTTTTTGATTTTTCACAACTTGTCAAAGTGACCAGAATTTCTTAAATGTTTGAAAAGGATGTGTCACGTGGAAAACTTGTGAATTTCCCCACAAATTTTCGCGGGAAATACGAAAATAGTATATATGTATATATGTTTCGCGGAAAGCGAACGACGTTTCCTTTCCAAGTTCTTAGAATCAATTTTGAGAAAAAGTTTCAGTTATATTCAATATACTCAGAGGTAATAACAAGAATTCACCTATAACTGAATTTGCACTATTTGGATTTTATTCCATCACGGTCACATTTCACATTCGGTCCGATTTCATATTTTGTCTATAACAGCGGTTCCCAACCTTTTTTTGACTTGGGTACCACTTTTTGGTACATTACGCGAAACTGTACCACCCAGAATCTTAGCAATTTTTTTGACGTCCTCTATTAGTTTTTTATTAAAAAAATATTTTTTTTATTACTTACATAAGAATTTCTGTCAAAAAACTAAAAAAAATAATTTTTTTCTTACTATTATATAAATGTACGGCGACAAGGTAAGTAATGAAAGAAAAATCATGCTCCGGAGAAAATTGTTATTGTGAACCCCCTCTTTTCGATTTTTATTTACCCCACGATTTTAAAATATAGAAAAAAATCTAAATTGTCTGAAAATAATAATTTGGAAATTTTATGGTGAAAATTGAATGTTAATTTATGAAAAAAAATTAATATATAAAAATATTGAAGAAAAAATAATACCGCAGGTGAAAATTTTTTCGTTTTTTCCGGATTTTCGATCATCGACTGTACATATTGACATCGACTATGATTAATTAAGATAATTTTATTAATTAAAAAATACATGTATATTTTTTATATTTGAAAATAATTCATTCCTGTATGTACGCCATTACTGATTTTTTTTTCGCATACCACCAACCATCAACCACGTACCATTAGTGGTACGCGTACCACAGGTTGGGACCCACTGGTCTATATATTATACGGTATTTTTTTGTTATAGACTCCACAGCAAAAAATAAATGCTTTGATTCACACAACCGAGTTGAATTAGTTCGGAAAAAATTATGGAAACGATCGTTTCGTTAGGGGAAACGCGTATGTGCGGCTCTAGTATGACCATTAACCCAAATTTTGGCGCTTTCGAAACTTTTCGAAATGTTTGCAAAATGGCGGTCGTAGAATTTTCAACCGTAACAACGCTCGTTTCAACTCGTTCGACAACTTTCGGTCAAACGCACATTATACGCACACGCATGTACGTGTTGTGTAATGTACGTATGAAAATTCGAAATTTCAACTCTCAAAGCGAACGTTATGTGTGCGAAAATAATGCGTAAGTATATCTCGATGTATGTAAAATTTTCGATGTTTTATGCGTCGTTTGTGAAATTGTTCAGTTCGTGTACAGACTAAGCAAAAATATGCGTCGTACGTGTTGTGTAATGTACGAGTATGTATGAAAATTCGAAATTTCAACTCTTAAAGCGAATGTTATGTGTGCGAAAATAATGCGAAATTATGTCTCTAATGTATATAAAATGTTCGATGTGTTATGCGTCGTTTGTGAAATAAGCGAAAAAATTTACGAACTAAGCAAAAAAATGTGTCGTATATGAACTGTATAGTGAGAAGGTGCTTTGTTGATGTTTTTCAAAACTAATCAGCTTCATTTTCAGAAATTTGTACTTATTTTTCAATGCCTTCTTTTTCAACTAACAAAATTTTAGATTTATAGATTTTACGCGTCGTTTGTGAAATTGCTATGTTTTGTGCAAAAAAGTTTTGTGTCGTATGCGAACTATATATGTATAGTGGGAAAGGTGCTATGTTGATGTTTTTCAAAACTAATCAGCTTCATTATCAGAAATTTGTATTTATTTTTCATTGTTTTCTTTTCCACCTAACAAAATTTAGATTTATAGATGTTACTGTTTGCAAAATTGCTTACTTCACGAACGATACAAAAAAGTTTTCCATCTTATGCGAACAATATAGTGGAATGGCGCTATGTTGACGTTTTTCAAAACCAAACCTTTTCATTGTCTGAAATTTTAAATTTTTTTCCAATTTACAAAATATTAGGCTTGTAGATAATAATTAGAGTAAAAAATTAAAAAAAATCAAACCTAAACAAATTTAATCATTGACACTTCCAAGATCATGAATAGGAAGGGATGTAAAATGAAGATATTGAAAAAATAAACAGTTCAAATCTTAATAAAAAAACGTAAACAGAGCACTATTTTACTGCAAATTATTTACAAATGTATCAATTTCACAAACGATGCGCAATGTAGATGAAAATAATAACTTAAAATAAGTGAAACAAATAAACTTAACATAATCTTACATAAACAAACTATTGACACTAATAAGACTATGAAAAGATAGACATGTAGAACCGAAGAAAATGAAAAGGAAGAAGTCCAAATTTTGATTAAAAAAAATACAATATCATAGCGCCAACATAATATTATTCGCATTAAACTAAAAACTATTTTGCATTGTACACGAAATAAGCAATTTCGCTAACAAAGTATAACAAATACATCAAACTGTAATGCGTGGTATTGACTCATAAGTCGGAAGTGAAAACTTCGCATCATCATTTTTTGAATAAACATAATCCTTTTGTCGTTTTCGATACAAAGCGCGTTTCAGGTTATTTTGCTGCGTCATATTTTGATAAAATAAATATATAAAAATGTTCAATTTGTATTTTTGATCAAATTGATTTCACCTTGAATATGATATAAAAGTTTCACTTTAAAAATATTTTCAATTTTTTTCCGAACTTACCATACAATAAGGAAATTTCACTCTAACTTACATTTATATCATAATCGATGCATTTTCCGTTCGATTTCAACCGACGTCATTTCCTCAGATATTGCATAGCAACTGCATACATTCGCACAGAATCGTTTTGTATTTAGATTTCAGTGCCGTAAATAGGCTTCTTAGCGATGTTCTTCGCATCGTGAAATATGCGCTTTGCAAAACGACTGCACCGGGAATATCAGCGTTCGTTCTGGATGAATTCCCAATCTGCATGTTCTGGATGAGTTCCCAATCGGAATAAAATAAATTCTTTCAAGATACAAGCGTACAAGCCATAAAAAGAGATGGACGAGTGCACTCTTCCAATTGAAAACTTTTAAAGTTTTTAAATTATACTAATAGCCTTTTATACTGAAAGTAAATATCGTTGAAAAAAATGACTCTTCTTCATTTCGTCTTTAATTTGGGATATTGGGACAATTTAAACGCGCATTAATAAAAAAATATTGTGTATTAAATAAAATGAATGTGCATTCAAAAAAATAATTTGGGCATTTAACACGAGCATTAAAATGTGTGCATTCAAAAAATATCTGTACCTTAAATCGAATAAATGTGTATTGAAATGAATGTAAGTAAACGACGGCAACGTTGAAAATGTGACCAGGACAAAAAATACCAACCGCACAACCATTATTTACAACTTTCATAATAGAATCTATTCGCAATAAATCGAATTCAAACAAAATCAACATTGATTCAAAAATGGATAAAATTGTTAAAATGTATAACATTCTGTCATTCCGTTTATACGTAAACAAATGTAAACGTTGACATTTTGACAGTTGACAATTGTATTGTATTGCCTATAGAGAAAGACAACGTTACCGCCTATTGTCATTTTAATACATAAACTATTCATTCTATTGCACATTTCATATTTTTTTAATACTCACTTTATACTGCACAATTTTTTTTCTATTGCACACTATGAATAAAATAATGCTCAATACGAGATTCTTTAATGCACCAGAAATAATGCACATCGTATATTTTTCTATATACAAGTAATTTGTTTTAAGGCGCCATTTTTTTTTTAATGCACAGTTAAATCGCACCCTATTTTAATATCGTAATTGCGTCTATGTTATGTACTCGTTTTACGGCTCGAATACTTTTTTTGGGATATAAGAAATAAATTTTTCTTGATGAAAATTTGGAAATGGTCCAGGTACGTACGTTACGCTCGATCAAGCTAAATCGTTAACTGAATGCGAAAATCCTTTTATACATGTATTTTCTTTCGTAATTTATGACTTAAAAAGTCGATTCATAACAGTAAAAACGTCATACCAAAAAAATATACTTGATTTTTTTCGAAATGGAAACATCTCATTTTAAGCCAGTGCAAATTTGCTCGAACGGTATAATTTTTCTTTAAAGAAAACATTATCATTATATTAAAATTTCACAACGTAACTATTTAAAAAAAGCATTTTAAATGAAAAATTGGATTATAATGTAAATTTTGCACTTTTTTGAAGAAAGAACTTAATTTACTGTAATATAGATTCACACAAAAATTTTCATAAAAAATTGATTAATTTTATTTACGACTGTTGATTGTTGATCAAAAATGGCATCACAGTTAATATTTCATATTGTATGTGTTACGTAACATTTGTGGAATCGTATTTTCCATGAAAAACGCAAAAAGTTTTGCATTTATTGGGAAAATTAATGTCGTCTGTTGATTTTTTGTCCCCTTTATTAGGCGTTATTAAAAAAATAATATTTAATGTTATCTGCCAAATATGAAAATTGACGTTTCTTACGATATACCTATAGAAGACTGGGAAAAACTTGCTTTTCTGAGACTAGTGTCGCAGTATGGTTTGAAAGGACTTTGAGAACCACATTTGCAGGACTTGAAAAGTTGAAAAAACAATTTTGATACAAACTTCAAAATTTACTTCAATGTTTAAATGGCAGTCGTCATTTCGATAGGTGACATACGTCACTATGACTTCGATGACGAGACAATACTTGTTGCTTATTTCGCGGCCTGGATCACACAAGCATTATTTTATTTAGCCCATTAAGTGATTTAAGTTGGCCATCCATGATTTGAACCAGCCATGGCCAACCTAAAGCCCGTAGGCCATATGTGGCCCGATTGAAGGTTTAGATTGGCCCTTTCGAGGTATGATTTTAAATATAATAAAATATCTTAATCGTAAGCTGTTTTAATTTTTTTTAATATAAAAACTATTATATTATTGTAAGATTTTACAATATTTATGTTTGGACCTTCAAAGACACGTTATTAAAGACAATGTTATTGAAACGCTCTTTTTATGCACATTGCGACGCTCTAGTCTAATGGTGGCCAAACCCGGGCCCACGGGCCACAAGTGGCACACTTGATGTTTTTATGGGTCCTTTTGTGGGCAACAGCGAACTAATTCGTAAACAATTTTTTTTCTATAGGCACGTTTTCTACAAATACATAAAAAAGCGCTTCGATGTATTCGATTGGTGCGTGGCACTCTCTGTCTTGCTCAATCGGCTAGCGCTGTCTTGCACATTTTATTGACATGTCCAAGACAGCGTTTTTTTTATTTTAAATATGAAAAGAAATAAGATTCTACAATATTTATGTTTGGCCCTTCAAAGACATGTTATTAAAGACAATGTTATTGAAACGCTCTTTTTAAGCACATTACGACACTCTGGTCTCACCAATGCGAATTTTTCTGTATGACATCGGCAGCGGTCATTTTAACAAACACGTCACTACGACTTCGATGACGAGACAATACTTGTTGCTTATTTCGCGGCCTGGATCACACTCGCATTCTTTAATTTGGCCCACCGAGCGATTTCGGTCGGCCAAACTTTGCAAAAAAAACTCAAGATTCTTTGCGGTTTTTCACAGAAAACGCAATCGCCCAAACGTTTGACAAACAAACACACCATCATTCACCGCCCGAAGTTAACCCACTGTCGCCCGACAAACGACCGCCGGGGACGTCTATATTCGCATTGGCGAAAATCTCTTTTCGAATATGGCCGTTTTAGCACTCGATACGATCCGGCGTACATTATAAGCGCGACGACGGGCCAAAATGAAATATGACGGCAGGGCCCCTTTTGGGTCGTCGGTCCCCGCTCCCATATTTCACACCACGGGCCGTAGTACACGAGAGGACAGTGGCGGGTCAAAAATTTGGTAGCGATTATGATGTCGGTAACGCTGTGTTTGTGAAAAAAAAATTTTGTAAGTTTTTAAAAAAAAAAATTTAAGAATGTAATGATATTTTATAAATTTTTAATGTTTGGTACCGATTTTGATGTTGGCAGTACTGTTGTGGTTGTTTGTGAAAAAAAAATGAGGTCCAAAAAAGTTATGGTGACGCCATTCCACTTTCCTTACAAAAAAAACTGAACGTGTGGGGTTGGGCCAAACGCCGCATTTCTCATTCATAGAAAACTAAACGCACTTATTTAATGTCTCAGTCAAAAGTCTAAACGTATTTATTGCTAAACGCGTGTTTAGTTTAGGTTAGGTTAGGTTAGCGTTTTTTACGTCACATTTACTGAACGTATTTTATTCAATCAGTGCTGACATTTAAACGTCATGTGGCAAGTGATACCTAGTGAGCGTTAGCAAAACCAATCACCTAGCGGGCAGTAGAGGAACTATCTCGCCAACCGTTGGTTTTCGAGTGGGTCAACGGCGTCACTTTGACATTTGAGAACCAAAAATGATAATAGTTTTTGGCGAAAAAATTTTGAAATGTCATGAAATTTTATAAATATTCACTGTTCGGTGTCGATTTTGATGTTAGCAGTACTGTTGTGGGTGTTTAAAATAATAAAAATTGTATAGATTTTTGGCGAAAAAATTTAAAAATGTAATGAGATTCTATAAATGTTCACTAATTAGTGCCGATTTTGACATTAACACTATGGGTGTTTGTGAAAAATTTATTTAGGTTTTTGGTGAAAAAATTTAGGAATGTAATGAGATTCTATAAATGTTTACTAACCAATGCCGATTTTGATGTTCACCAGGCTTCAAAGGGCCACCACGGTGCCAAAGTGGTCCCTACTTTTCATACAAAAACAAACATAACAAACAGCATTTATTCCGAAATGTACTCATCGAAATAGTTTTATAATGGAAATTAATAACTTTACTTATTACGATATGAATTTACAACAATTGAAATTTGTAAGTGCCCCCCGATATTGGAATTTTGGACAAGCCTAATGTTTACAATATTGTTGTGGTTTTAAAAAAAAATACTATAGATTTTTGGTGAAAAATTTTAAGTATATAAAAAGATTATATGTTCACTAATAAATACCAATTTTGATAATGACAATACTGTAGGTGTTTATGAACAAAAATTGTATAAATTTTTACGAAAAATTTACTAGTAGAAATGTAATGAGATTTTATAAATGATTACTATTTAAAAATTTATAGTACAAACTTTGACCCCTGAAAGTTGATCTTCGATAGTTTTCCCTCCCATATCATTTTCACCCCGTATTGGTTTCATTCCAAAAATTTTTAACCTCTACATTTTCACACACAAAGATCATTTTAGAAAACTGACATTAAACAATCCGCCATTTAATATCAAATAATCGTTAATTTAAGACAAGACTTTTATTACCGTACTTAATGTGTTGAAATTTTCTGGTTTTATTTTAAAAAAAATTCAATCAATAGATATTATTAGAACAAATGATGGATCTAACTTACAGAAATATTTTTTATATGAACATTTATCATGCTTATTCAGAAAATCCGAAATTTTTCAATAAGAATTTATAAAAATAGGATAAAATTTTGATCATTATAAATGAAAACTGATCAAATATTCTTATATCAATTGTATTGAATTATAACTACTCGTATGTACTGATTATACGATCGATACGTTTATTGCTCAATTTCAATCCATCCATCATCACCATTAAACAATATTCTCAACATTAAACACCTTTACAAAATAAAATTAAAAAAACACCCATTTTCAACAACACCAAAAAAAAACCCAATAAAAAAACGATAATCCTTTCAACATTATTTATCAACTTCCCATTCCGACCCCACCACTGTCAGTAAACATCATAAAACGGTAAGGTCGCAAAAGTGGAAAGGGGCAGGACACAGCCCTTTTTCATAAAACCCCGCCAAATCGAGGGGCAAGGGGGGGTTAAAGGGGGGTATGGGGGGGTTAAAGGGGGGTTAGCTTTCGCGACTTGGCCGTGATCCGGCGCGTGTTTGGGCCTCGAACAAAAAGTCGCACGCAGGACAAAGGAGCGCCGCCGTGTATTTCCGGTTTCCCCTCCCCCCTCCCGTTTTTCCTTCCGTAAATCAGACTCGCACTTCCGGTATTACCCCCCTTAACCCCCCTCTGTGCTCTCGTGTCCGTTTAACGGCGTAATGTTTGGAAATGTAGTATAATGGACGGGTTTAATAGCTTGCTTATTTCTAGTGCTAGGGTCGTTTGTATGACGTATGTGTAAATTATTTTAAGTGAAAAAGTTTTTTTATGTTAGTGATTATGAGGTAGTAAATTTTTTATAGGTATTTGATTAAAGTCCATATTCTGTCAATGTTCTCATTTGGGGATGTATAGGTATTGAGATATGAGAACTTTTTTTTTCTTCAGTTGATTGTATTTTTTGAAATGTTACAAATAATAACATATTTAAGTAAAAAAAAAACTCTGAAGTATAATTATAAATAATTAATAAACTATATTTGTAAGTATTGTGAGATAGAAGCTAAAATTTTAAGGTGAATCGTAAAATAATTTGAGAGGTAATTGGTTGCAAGAATCTAACTATACATATTTTATATGAATCATATATGTAGTATACTCTCGATTGCATACATATATTCAAATTGGTACCATATTTTTCAATTTATTATATTTTAATTAGTTATTATTAAAAACGGTATAATATTCATAAGTCCATTTGTAGTTAAAAAAGCGATTATTTTCTTAAATATTTTTACTAATTTTTTCTTGTACAATGAACTTCAATATGTTGACAATTAAAAAAAACACCCGAATTGATTAACGTATGTCAATATTTTTATACTTACACAAACGTATACTTTTAAATATCTCATAATATAAATAAATGGATATATGTCACTTCTAAAAACAACCCCTCATATGACAATATATTTTTTTAATATAATATGTAAAAAGTTGAGAACACTTGACCGGTAAATTCGTATTTTTTTAACAATAAGCGACCGAGTTATTTTATTATTTTTAATGTATTGAAAATTGTCAACATCTAGTAAATGTTGATATTTTTCGTTCGCATTGAAAGAGTAAGGTAATCATCCATCTCGTTTTGGCCAAGACATTTTTTTTCGTGCTTTTCGTTTGTACCGTCGTTTTTGTAACATTATTTAATTTGTACCGTCTACCAATAAACAAATGTAAAACGTTATTTTCGTGTTTTATTCGTGTTTTATTCTTGAAGTGCAATATTTGCGATTTATTAGGTGATGTTTTTGAGGTTTAGATGTATCAGAAATGGTTCTAAATGTTTCGATATAGAAGTTTTAACCTTAAAAATCGTCCTTGAAGTGAAAGACCGATGATTGTGAATGAAGACATTATAATAGTCGAAGTTGAAGCAAATTTAACTGCAATTGCAAATTCTCAATTTAAAGATAATATGACAGATGAATTTTAATTTTTTCTTGCTTCTTATATATTTTATCTTTAAATATTAATACAAAAGTTTAAATCAGTAAAAATATATTATAAATACATGATAAGTTATAATATCAAATATTACTGAAGTAAAAGGAGATTGAACTTTTTGACGTTTATTGTTTAAAAAAAGTACACCTAATCCTCTTTTTACACGATTCCAAAATAATACGGTTCAAGAAAGATGAACCGATTACTTTTTTTACACGAATTTTTCCCTTTAACACAGTATAAAAATAATAAAAATATGTATTATTATGCCGCAATGGTAAGATAAGATGCAGGCCAGTAAACAAGTATAATTGTATGTATGTAATTATAGTTTTTAAATAAAAATATCGATATTTTTTGATGATTTAACATGTAGAAAATTTTTCACATTGCACATTTTTTATAAAGTATAATACATTCGAATGGAAGTTCTATCCAAATATAGTGATGGAACCTATCTCCAATTTTTGTATGGTCACCATAATTTTTTTTAAAGCTCTTGTTTAAAGCTCTTTTGATCATTTTATCAAACGTGTATCATCAATGATTTGAATTAAATATGATAAAAACTTTTAAATTTTCAAAAAATTAAATAAGAAAATATATAATGCAATTAGGGCTTGCAATTCGGTAAACTCGTAAACCGGTTTACCGATTAACCGGCCCAAAATATGCCTTTGGTAATTACCGGTAAATTGAAAAAATTACCGGTAATTACCGGAAACGATTTTATTGCGAATTAAGGACAGATACAGGTATATTATGACGAAAGTTTATTGTTATATGTATGCGGAATGGGAAGTTTTGCTTTTCTATATATGGATTTATATGACATTATTCATCTATAACGTATTTGAAATTTACGCTTGCGTCGTGTGCGCTTGAGTCGTGTACGCTTGAGTCATATGCGCTTGAGTCGCATGTGCTTGCGTTATTTGAGCAAACGTCACCAAACCTGAAAATATTTAGGTTTCAATCAAGAATACTGTTTTTAGTAAAGGTAATCACGTGCAGTTATACTTTAATCATCTAATCTACGAACTTTTTTCTTTTTTTTTACCGGTAAATAACCGGTAAACCGGTAATGAAGTTAATTATTTTCCGTTTACCGATAATCGAGTTTTAACGGTAAATTGCAAGCCCTAAATGCAATATATTATTTGGAAAAGACGTAAAAGATTCAAGGGAATATTCGAAAAAGTGCAGCAACACCGTCAGTATCGGCAATCGCATAAATTTTTGCATATTTATGGCAAACGCCCGAACCGAGCACCATAACACACGGACATAGGTAAAAAGGACACACATAAATTCCTTATCGGCCATTTTTATTATTTTTACGCGGCGGCAGAGTATAAAATTTTTCGAAAGCTCACTTAACCGACAAAAGAAAAAAGGGATTAGCGATAAACCCTTTAGTGTGTCGGTTTTTCACCCAGAAAACTCGTCCGTTCCATTGTGTTGCGGAAGATTATTTTCGACGAGTGATATTCATTACATGGTGTATTCGAATGGGTTTTCTTTTATTTTTGGTGCATAGAAAACTGGTGTTGAATCACGAATATTATATCAAATTCGTTTGCTTTGTGCGGAAATACTGTTGTGACAATTTTGATCGCGGAATATAATCTATATACACTTGGGTTAATTTTTATGCGATAGATACGTTTGCATATAAAAAATTTTCTTGAAAAAAGACTTGAATTGTATAGAAAACTGAGGGTTAGGTTCTATTATTTTTAAAAACCGCATAACTTCAAATCAATATGATAGAATGTACCAAAAATCGCAAAAAAAAATGTTTATAAAAAATTCATATAAATAAAAACAATACATATTTATCTTATGGTGGCCATATACTCTACGAGAAATTGTTCCGCTCAGACTGTACAGTTCGAACGGTACAGTTTATCGTACATAGCGTACAAGCTATATACGCTACGAGAAATCGTTACGATCAGACTGTACAGTTCGAACGGTACAGTTTATCGTACATGGCATACAAGCTATGTATATACGCTACGAGAAATCGTTAACGAGCGCATACACATTACGATCAGTCGGAACAGTTAATTCGATTCCGATTAATCAATTGAAATTTTCGTATTGTTCCGTTCGACTGCACAGTTTTAAAAAATCGGACGAAACTGTACAGTTTTATAACATACATGTAGCGATTTATCGGTACCGTTCGAACTGTACAGTCTGATCGTAACGATTTCTAGTAGCGTATATGGCCACCTTTAGAATTTATTAATTAAAGTCAATTTTACACAATAATCGTACAAATTATCGTTATCAGTCAGCATACATATTTATGAACATATATCAAAACTATCATCACTAAACGATAATAATCGGTATGGTTTATGAACATGGCCCTGATCACTTTCATCACTGGATGAAATTAGTAGTGCATTACATACATATGTTGAAGGTAAGTTTTCCTTACAATTAGAATTGTTATTAATTTTGTAGTTTTTCAAATCGGTGATTAAACTTTGCCACGACTTAACCATTAATTTTTTAACTTGCACCACGGTTGTAACTTGAACAAGTGTTAATTTTAGATTTTTTTATACGCATTCGCATAAAAAAAAGCTTTGTTCTCTATAGAAAAATGAGGAATAGGTTTCATTATTTTTTAAAATCGCATAAAAACAGACCCTAGGTACAAACCCGATTTGGCTGATATTCAAACTAATGTGACTTTATAAAATATGTTTTGCAAAAATCGCTACAGAATTTTTTGTCGAAATGATAACACCATTAAAATTAATACATAAATTTACAAAAATAACTTTTTTAAATGAAAATATTTTTTATATATAATTGTAAAAATTCAGTTTTTATAAATAAATTTCACGACAAAAGTTATCACACTATGTAATAAAACGTAAAACTTTTCAAGCGAAAAATACAAAAAAAGTATAACGGAATTGTATAAAGTGGCGATATCGTTTTTTTTAATCATTTCGAATACAATTCTGCAAATAATTCCATTAAAATGTTACTGTGTATTGATACAAAAAAGTGGAATATCAATAAATCCGATAAACATAAAATTTTTATTCGAATGCATTCAGTAGTGGGCTTTTAAAAATTCAAAACGACCCATTCGGACAATGCGAATAACACACAGAACACCTGAGTTTGAAAACGAACTAATTGATTTCGATGTTTTACGACCGCTGAAAAGTTTCGTTTTTCAGAAGGGGAAAATGTCTGAAAAAAATATGTTGAAATAAAAATATATATATATCGAATTGCTGGTAAACAAATTTTTCGAGTTTTTGTCTATATTGAAATCGCCTACGGATTGAATTAAAAACAATTTGTCACCGTCGTCGCTATACTTACTGAAAACTACGCAAATATATAGGGGAAAGTTGGTGAATATCGTGTTGTTATTTTTTTATTAGAATAAATTTGATCGTAGATAACATTTTGAACGGTTTTATAATTTTTTAGTGGATGCTTATATAAAATTAATGTAATTATTACGTTAAATTTATGTTAAAATAAAATAATATAATTGAAACTTGTTCGAAATAAACAAGAAATTTAAAAGTTAATTTGATGAATAGAATCCAAAATATTTACTGTACACTTTTAATGTACTGTACACTTTTTTTAATGTATCAAATGCCAATAATTTTTTTTTAACTTCAAATTCAGCCTTTGTACATATCCGATAAATTCATTCAAGAATAATACTAAATTTTTTTAATCAATTTTTTTTATCGATATATATGTATGTATAACAATAATAAACTACACAATTAAACCGATAGACACACGATACTAAAATCTTCACTATTCAAGAACGTGCTTCTTTTCGTGATCGCTTCTGACATCAAAATCTGGAGAAACTCAAAATATGTATTCAGTTATTTTTTTCCGAAATATCGTTTCGCATTTTTCGCATTTTTTTTTTTTTTTTTTTTTTTTTTTTTTTTTTTTTTTTTTTTTTTTTTTTTTTTTATTTTTTTAATATCGTTTCGCATTTTTGTTTTTTCTATCGATCGCCATACAAATTATAATATAATGTACCGGCGTCAAGATTGATTGTAACAATAATTACAATCATTACACAATTTATTTTCACAGTCCTGAGCACACCAGATACAAACCTCTAGTAAAATCTAAAAACCATCAAACACACGATACTAAAACACTCTCCCTCAACACACACACATCTCTATTCAAACATTATATCGTCCAGCGGGAAACAATCGCACCACACTCCCGGTGCATTCTTTCGTGATCACTTCTGACATCATATTTTTTTAATCTATGTATATAAAACTCAAACTGTGTATGTATCCAATAAACTGTTAAACCGATAGACGAATCTTCACAAAATTTCTCAAGAATGTGCTTCGAAATCTGGAGAAACTAAATAAGCGTTCAGTTTTTTTAATATCGTTTCGCATTTTAGTTTTTTCTATCGATTGCCATACAAATTATAATATAATGTACCGGCGTCACGATTGATTGTGACAATAATTACAATCAGTACACAATTTACTTTCACAGTCCTGAGCACACCAGGTACAAACCTGTAGTAAAATCTAAAAACCATCAAACACACGATACTAAAACACTCTCCCTCAACACACACACACACTCACACACTCTCACATACAAACATTATATCGTCCAGTGGGAAACAATTGCACCACACCCCCGGTGCATTCTTTCGCGATCGCCTCGAAACAAAGGATTCGCTTCGAGTTTCCCAGCTCGCGTCTTAACGGTTGGCAATTCCTGCGTGATTAACGACCCCGGATCCTGTGCAAGTTCGCCTGGAAGTCCTCGCATCCTCGAAAAGTTGGTCTTGGGCGAGTTATTGCTGCAAGAACTGAAAGCACTTGTCGCTTGTACGGCGAAAAATGCAAATTAAGTCATCGCGTAAAGAGCTGTCCTGTGTACGAGGATGAATTCGTGTTGTATGGGGTGGTTTTCTAAAGTAAAGGTTGTTTGGTTTTGTTGAGTTTAAAATTTGAATTGGGTTGTATTTTTTTGTTTTTGAGTGAAAATGTGTATAATATGATTAATTTTGATGATATGTTTGAGTTTGTATAAAATATATTTGATTCCATATCATAAAGTTTTGTAGTAAAATATTGAATTTATTGAGTTAAATATTCTTATTAAATTATAATAGACGATATCCGTTTGTATTATATGCCTATCCCTCGATTTACACGGTACTTTTTTTGCACGTTTTCGCTTTTACACGGTTTAAAAAAATAAATAAATAAATGTTGAAAATAATCAATAATAATAACATTAATAATTTTAACATTGAATTCTATCACTAACTAAAATAGAAGAACCACTGTTAGGTAAACAACGAGGTGCGTACCCGCATTTTTGTTATTACGTCGTAGTTTGACGTTTCAAGTGTAACCTCAAAACAATACGTCGACCACGATATTAAACATTTTTATAAATTGCTTATTAAAAATTAGGACTTCGAAAATTAGGGTTCCGGACTAAAATTAACATTTCAAGCTTCAAATCAAACCTTTTTCGAATCGAATTCAAACCTTGCAAATTTATCTTTTGCATTTTTCAATATTTTAAAATATATTATATTAAAATAAACATCAGGTACTTGGTACTACGGTACTTATTTTCAGACAGATCTTTTATAAAATTTAATTATTTAATTATGAACTATAGTATTTAGAAATTTATAAAAATCACCAACTGAGATCATTTAAATTAAATTCAAGGAAAAATTATTTATTATATCATTAATTGTGACAAACAATTTATTGATAAATTTTTCATGGTTGAATTCGATTTGTAAAAGGTTTAATTTGAAATTTAAAAAGTTGAATTTGGTTTGTATAGGTTAAAATTTGGAGTGTGAAGGCTGTATGAAAGTAAACTGCTTATATTAAATTTCGTACTCTATTTGACGATGACTTTTAGAATTCATATTTCATTTTGAAAAAAAAATCAAAATACGTCCTTTGATAATAAAAAAGCTATAATAGTTAAGTAATAAAAATAACATATTAACGATTCGTTAGTTAATTAAAAATAAAATAGTAACACACATAATTTTTTTGTATTAAAAATATTTATCGTTTAAAAAAATCTACCTTTACTTCAAAACCATTTTCGGTTCTATTTCGCCCTTTATAAATTTAACTTAAAAAATATTTCATTTTATTCAATTAAGATGTTAAATTATATCTTTTCACATAAGACTAACAAAAAAAAGTGAGTGTTAATGTCGGTTACAAGAGTCAGTTATTTCTTCGTGTTAAAATTTCCTCTTCTCGAAAAGTTGTATAAAGGAATAATTTGTTAGTTTTTTTTTATTATTGCGGCGAAGACGTTATCTTTACACGAACACTTTGTTCCTGAAAAGAATTTCAGAGCCCCCCGTTGTTTTATTTAGATTAAAATGTTTTTAACTGAGGACGTTAAATTTGAAATATGAATTCTGGCGAGGTCAAAGAGTTAATGTTTTAAATGTGTCCCATATAAATCGCGCGAACGTTGAATTTAATTTTAACACCTTTTTCCGCATTGTGAATTTATTAGGTGCACGAAAAGATACGTTTATACAAATTTGTATTTAAATTTAATATTTTCATTTGAATAAATTCACCAGAATGTATGATATGGTAATTCGGACGTAAGTACGTGATTAATTAAGTGAAAAATTATGTTTTATTTGAACCGAATCATTGTAAAGAATGACTATTGAATTACTTGGAAAGGACTTGGAAAAATCTTTTTGTTTACTTTCAATCTTTTGTTTTACTTTACTTTAGTGTTATTCTATGGTTTTGATGAAGTTAAACGATATTACTTTTATATATTCATAGATATAAAAATTGATAAATTGAGTCATATTTATACAGAGTGGCCACTGAAAGGTTGAAAGGTTTGTAAAGGTCGAAACTTGTTAATTTTCAATCATTTTCATTTTATTTTTTCACAAATTGTAAAGAAGCTTTTGAAGATTAAAATGGCTACATATAATGTTCCAAACGTTTATCTATGTTTAAAAAAATAATAAAAATATATAGTGAAAACAAACAAGTTACGTTTTTTTCAAAACCTTCAACCTTTCAGTGGAATATATAAATATGACTTAATATTTTGTCAATTTTTATATGTATGAATATGTGAAAGCATTATCGCTTAACTTCATTAAAATCATTAAATTACACTAAAGTAAAGTAAAGTAAAATTTGAAAGTAAACAAAATGATTTTTTCAAACCCTTTCCAAGTCTTTCAATAGTCACTCTGTACAATGATTCGGTTCAAATAAAACATACTTTTTCACTTTTTCAGTGGACTACATATATAAATATGACTTAATATTTTGTAAATTTTTCAAACGACGAGTTTATAAAAAGCATTTAGCGCTCAACTTCATTAAAACTATTGAATTATATTCGAGCAATTTTTAATGTAAAACATTTTGAATAGTCATATAGAAAAATAGGATTGTGTAGTCGTTCTGTTTGTTGCATATTTCCGTAATTTAATCCTTCGAGTGAAATGCACGGCAAAAGTAAGTTCGTAGGAAAAGTAGTTTTCTGCATCGTCAGAAGCTATCTCGGTTGCATTTTGTTTAATTCAGTCGTCAACTTTTCTCAAATCCGGAAAGTAAAATATAAACGTCCACAAATTGCACTGTCATTTTTGCATTTGCGCATCCGCAGCGGAAAATAAATATAGTTGCTCAAACGAAAAAAGTTTCGCGTTTAAAAATTACACAAAGAAAATTAGTCATTTTGAGCGAAATGAAACGATTTTTTTTTATTGTGTAGGGTGACACGGAAAAATGGAAATGTTCGAAAATATATGTATAACCGTACAAAAAAAACTTTTTGAGAAAAATCAAAGTGCTGAATCTTGCCATTTAAGAGAGAGTAATCCAAATTGTATTTTTTTTTTAATTATGTCTTTTATATGTATGAGATTATTTTCTATGAGTGCATTATTTTGAACTATCGTAGATGTTTTTAATTGCATAGGATGTTACACATCTTAATTGAAATTCAATGAATTTTTTCTTCATTTTTTAATTAAAATTCATTCAGTATCTTTGACTAACTATAAACCTAATTTTAAAGATAATCCCATAAAAAATTACAAAAGGACAAAGTCGATGATCTTAGGAGCTATCACTGAATCTAAAAATGACATTGTTACTGAAAAATTCTTTCAGTATCTTTGGTTAACTATAGACCCAATTTTAAAGACAGTCCAATAAAAAATTAAAAACGAAAATATCGATGACCTTAGGAGCTATCACTTAATCTTAAATTTACATTGTAACTGAAAATTTCTTGCAAAACTAACTACTAATGATTACAAAGTATACCATGTAGTATCATGTTATTAAAACCATATTTTGTAAAGTCAATGAAAATTATTTCAAAAAATTGAGATAAGATCGAATTATTTCATCTCAATATGCCAATCCGAAAGGAAAATTATTGTGAACTACTCTTTATTTATGAAAAAGAAAGATACGAGTACTCAGTGTAAAGAAACTGTACAAAATATTATCATTTTAGATGATATGGTATCCTTATGATATCACTTTAGTATCCTAGTTGAGATATCACAACACGTAATGAAGAATTTCAACGGCAGATTGGAAAAATGTACTCGTCGAAGAAAATGCTATTTATAGTATATATTTTTTTATAAATTATCAATTTAGATTTTTGTATCTTAAATGGAAAGATATAATGGTTCAATTTTTATTAATAATTTTTTTAAATATTTTTACTGAGCATTTCAAAAGTTCACACTTGTCTATTACATTCTGCATAATAAAAAAAAATCATCAGAACATCCTCTATTTACTTTAACGTATCATAAAAAAACGCATGAACGTTTTCATCATATGAAATTACACATTTTTCAGGTAAATACATTTCGCATGCGATTTTTTAGCGAAGAGGTCCCCCAACAAAAAAAAAGCACAAAGTGCAACGGATGTTGTTGCAAAAAAATGCACCGGCATTAGGCTCGCGACCTATGCAATAAATTCATCCTGAAAAATTTATGACGGCTTTTTTTCACGGTTATGGTATTCCATAAATTTTTGGGGCAAAAAGCTGTCTTAAATATCGCAAACGGTCGACGTTTTCGCTCCAAAATGACAAACTTTTATTTATTATCTGCGCATCGCTTCAATATTCAGTGTTTTTCGCGTTTTCCGCATGAAAAAGTGTCGCGTTGAATTCGGGTCGTCGATGTGTATCTGTTTTCTGAATATTTTATTGAAAAAACTGTGTCAGCTGAAGTGGAATTTTTCGTTTTAGTTGTGTGAATTTGTTGTATCGTCTTTAGAAAATTTGAAACGTTTTTTTAAAATATATTTTTATCATATAAATCGTTATATTTGAAAGTGATGTATCTTTATTCATCCTTGTTTAAAAAAATTTAGGTTTTACGTATTTTAATATTTTAAAATACTGAACTTAATGAACTATTGAAACTTCTATCCTCCTCAAGCCCTGTGTACATTACAATGTACATAGACTTTGTTACCGTTTTTTGAAGCTATTTTAGATTTATATTTATCTGGACTTTTTGTAAATTATTGTGTAAACTATGTTATTTCGTTTAATTTTGTCTGTTTTGAAATATAGGGTGCGAGATTTTTGTTATATGCCAGTTTAGCTTGACATCTCAACGACGTCGCAATAAGTCACATTTTATTTTCAATATTTTGTTATTAAAAATCCATTCACATAACATTATTATGGTGCAATCTTAAAACAGAAGACTGCTTTTATCGATTGAAACCAAAATTTTATTGTATGTTGTAATGTATCATATCATAATTTGGCATCAAACACGAATTTACATTAGAACGTAAATTTGGTCTGAAGGGTCATTTTTGTCGCTTCGGCAGTATTTTTTATTTTCAAATAATTAGTCATTATTATGTGATTTAGATAGATAAACAATTCAAAAAAGAAAAAAAAACTTTTTATGCATCTTCAATGCTATAAAAACGAAATGAAAAAAAAAAATTTTTAAGAAAAAAAGTCAGTACTGAGGAGGATATGAACTTACTGTAATGAACCTATTTTTCTTTTCCGATGTACTAAATTTATCAAATTCAAAATTTTCAATAAAGTGTACTGAAAAAGTGTTTTGGAATTGAAAATCGATCATGCCAATTACACTTAAAATTTTTTTTTAAAAATTATGAGCCATAATATTTGTTGCACTACATGTGTGTAGTCGCTTTGTTCATGTACAAAGCAAAGAATCTTGCTGTGTTTATGAAATTTAACAATATTTAGTGATGTATGTATAGGCACCGTCTAGAGTAGATGCATCATTAAACGTTTTTTGCTAAATATGATAGTAGACATGTCTTATGACTGTTATAGTGAACCTTTTTCGTTTACATGTTAAAATTTCTGAATATTTTTTATTGAGTACCAAACGTGTCAAGGAAATTTGAAATCTATAAATATCGAATGACACAAAGTCAAAGTATAAGTTAGTCAAGTAAATCGTATATATTATATTATATTGTTACTACTATTTACTGTTAATACTATTATATTGTTAAATACCAGATTTTGTTAAATTTCATAGAAAAAGCAAGATTTTCGCTTCACTCATGATCAGATCAATTTCACAAACATATGATAAGTCAGTTGATAAGACTTCATCCTGCATTAGATTTTTTAGATATAAAAGTATCGTAAATGCTAATTTAAAAAGTAATGAGAAAGTGATCTAAAGATCTATAGTATGAAAAAGTGATCTAGTTTTTAGATCACTTTTTCATATGATATCGAAAATACATACCGTCGGAACGCATACTGTTTTCAGCACCGTAAGGGAAAACAACAAAACAAACAACTAGATTTAACACGAATATCCTCTTTGTATGAACAAAGTCAACATATATTATACAATCCTCATAAAATAAACGAAATATATTTTTCTATTATATAAAATATCGATATTATAACAATAATGAGCCATCATAAAAATTAATAATACTGACCCTTCAAAGCAAATTCAGATCGATCCAAAAATAATCATAACAACCGAAATTTAAACGATACCCTTCAAACGAACGAACCCCTCCCCATCAAAATCCACACAAACGTGAGGATAGTTCAGAAAGGATCCTCGAAGGAATATCGAGGAACCGACCCTTCGCCCAGCTATCAAAATCGACTCGATATTGCCAAATATCGAAGTGGGCCCCTCAAGCCCTTAATTGCGTTGCTTATACCCGGAGAGGGGCCGCGATTAGGCCCTTGAATATTCACGGCCCGATAATTGTTTGATGGGATTATTACTGTTATTATTATTATTAATATTATATCGTCGGAGGGTATTAATATTGTAGCCGTTGTGTAGTGTTGTGCCAATATTGACGTTTTTCGCTTGGTACTGGCACTATCTGAAGGAATGGGGTGCACTTAGTGCGTGTTTGCACTTATTAATTGTCGGATTAACCCTTCGTATTGGAAAACTGTAATGTTTTGATTTATGCGTGTGCTTTTAAGCGATTCATGGCCGTGGAAAATTGTGGGAAGTTTGGAAGCGTTTTGGAGTAGTACTGTTTTGTGTTATGTGATGTGTTATTGGAATTTGTATGTAGTAGGTTTTTTGATGCGCGATGTTTGTGTGATTGTATTGTTTTGTGAAAAATTAAAAAAAAATATTGTTTTTTGTGAAATTTTAATAATTTAGAACAATTTTCTCAATTTGTATCAATGATTTTTTTCAACTGAATCTTCTAGAACAGGGGTCTGCTAACTTTTTTTGGAAAGGGCTGAATTGTAAAAGTTTGAGATTTGGTGGGCCGGATCGCAATTTTTTTTTTCGTATTTAATTTAATTCTATCGATAACTACGTAAAATTTTCTAAAATATTTTGGAGAAAAATCAATTCCAATTGAGGGTCTGACAGAAGCTCCTCAATTGTACAATTAAATGGATTTTGAAATATGGAAATTTTTTGCTTGAATCAAGATCAAGACCTGAAAAACGCTATTGTAACTATAGTTTAACAATAAATTAAAAATATATATGTATCTGCTGCATTTTTCGAGGATGCATATACAAAATGCGAAGTTGCATATATAAATAGCCAATTACATATACATAGTGCATGTATAAATAGCCAATTGCGTAAACATACCGCATGTACATATGAATAGCCACATCCTTTATTTTTTTAATATCATTAATAAAAAGGAAAAATATATCAACACATAATGTTTAATTTTACAAACAACGCAAAGATTTTCAAAACATAATATTCTGATTTTGTTCAAAAAATATTTAAATAACATTTTCAATGTAATGAGTTATTAAAAATTGTGCTATATAATAAAATGTGCTATATGTATTATACATAACATACGAATGATATATAAAAATCAACCGTCACAACAACCTTATGGTGGCCATATGCGCTACGATAAATCGTTACAATCAGACTGTACAGTTCAAACAGTACAGTTTATCGTACGTGACATACAAGCTATATACGCTACGAGAAATCGTTACGATCAGACTGTACAGTTTGAACGGTACAGTTTATCGTACATGGCATACAAGCTATATACGCTATGAAAAATCGTTAACGAGCGCATACACGTTACGATCAGTCGGCACAGTTCATTCGATTCCGATTAATCAATTGAAATTTTCGTATTGTTCCGTTCGACTGCACAGTCTTAAAAAATCGGACGAAACGGTACAGTTTTATAACATACATGTACCGATTTATCGGTACCGTTCGAACTGTACAGTCTGATCGTAACGATTTCTCGTAGCGTGTATGGCCACCTTAACGAATTCAAAAACATTTTTCCCGCCAAATCACGTCAGTTTTTCGACCAATACGTTTCTCTCACACTATACAACCATTTTGCGATACAAGGGACCATATAAGTGGGAACTAGGGTCACTAAATTATCCGAAATTATTCGACGGTACGAAAGTGGGTGGCGAAAGGGGTGTTTTCGGACAAGTGGGGGGGGGGTAGGCCACTTTTACACGTACCATACTCATATAAGGGGCTGGGGATATTTACAGGGTGGTTCCGAATAAACGGTCGCTTTTTACAGCCTTTGTCCGGAAAGTTGCAGACACTGAACGAAAAAGAGGCCCCCGTTTATTATATTATACATTTTATGCGTTCGGTGTGTGTCTTTTATGCGATTGACTCCGCTTATGTTCGGGAATAAATTTAACCGGTTCGGGCGGAGTGGTTTGGATGATTTGTGGATGGAAATGCGAAATTTGGGTGTTTTTTTTTTGTTTTGTAGAAATTTTGGTTTAATTGTGATTAAATAGTGGGATAGAATATGATTTTATTTTTTAAATATTTTTAGATTTTTCGGAATAGAATGGTTTTTTAGCGAAACTATTAAGCCTCAATGAGTTGGTTATTTTATGAAAAAACAAATATTCGTGTGCTGATTTAGTATAAGCTTTTACAATCCAAATTAAATTCAACCAAATTTTTTTTTATAAATCTATTTATAAAAGGATATGAATATGTAGAAATAAGTAGTAGTTAAGACAATATGATTAGCCATAAGATAAGAAAGATCATATTTATGTTGTTTGTATGTAAAAATTTGTAAAAATCACCAACTGAGATTATCAAAGTCAAATTGAGGAATAGATTGTATTTCATTGATTACTGATTGGTTTACATTCCAAATTCAATTTTTCACAAATTAAACTCAACCATTTACAAATAAAATTCAATCATTTTCAAACAAAATTCAATCTTTTAAAATACATTTGTATTGAAAAGTTTAATTCAAAACTTGTATGGCAATACTTTCCGACTGTTGTATTTGATTTGTAAAAGACTGGATTTGATTTGTAAAAGATTGAATTTCGACTACAAAACCTGTATGACAACGATCTTAATAATACTTTCCGATGGTTGAATTTGATTTGTAAAAGAATGAATTTTGACTGCAAAATCTGTATGAAAACGGTTCTAATAATATTATAATTTCCGACGGTTGAATTTGTTTTGTAAAAAGCAGAATTTGATTTGAAAAATATTGAATTTGATCTGACTGTATTTAGAGAAGGTAAAAGTTACAGTCTTTTCTCCCCAAGTTCAATGTTTTCTACTTCGATCCAAATATTTTTCATTTAAAATTAAGTATTCTCCATTTCAAATAAAATATTTTTTATTTCAAATTAATATAGCTTATAACATTTTAATTAATATAGCATTATTATACAGTTTTTTTAAACCAAGTTCGATGTTTTCCACTTCGATCCAAATACTTTCTATTTCAAATGAAATATTCTGCATTTTAAATTAAATATTTTTCAATTCAAGTCACGTTATTTGTTGAAAATATATTTTCTGATTATCATTCGCATTTGTAGTACTGGTAAGCGATTTGATAATGGTAATAGAGAAAAAAATATTTTCAACAAATAAAATGTCCTTGAATCGACGAAGATTTGGAATGGAAAATATTAATTTTGAAATGAAAAATAATTAATTTAAAATGCAGAAATGGAAAGAATTTGGATCGAAGGGGAAAACATTGAACATGGGGTGAAAAAACTATACATTTCAACTAACAAAAATAATATGAAGAAATTTATTTGATTATAAAAATTATCTAAAATAAAAGCAAAATATAAGTGAAAAATATAACAAGGCAAAAACGTAAACATAATCAGCGAACAAAAATATCAAAAACTCCACCTTTACGAAAACCAAAATATGAACACAACTCCATAAATCAAAATCAACACTAATTAAAGCGTAACACGTAAACCATTTTATTGCACAGGCAAACCCTTCGCATTGTCGGCCCAAGGCGCAATTAGGCGGAAAATTATCGTGGTCCATTCATCAATCACGATCCTTCGAACCACCTGCTCCTGGACCCGAGTCCTGCTCCATTATAAAGTCATTGGTCAAGAGCTATCCCGTGATTCCTGTCGGATAAGATATCCTTCGTTACGAGGTCCCCGTTTTGCTGTAGGTACTTTGACGTGGGAGTTCGGTTTCGAGTGTTAATTGGTGTTTCTGTGTGTTTGTCGATGGTTATTTGTAGGTTCGGTTATGGTGTGTATTGTTTGAGTTTGGGTTGTTCGTTTGGATGGGGTTGGTGGGTGGTGGGGGTGTTGTGGAGGATGTGTTTTTGGTGGTGGGTTTGTTTGTTTTTATTTTAAACTAGTGGGTAGTACTAGGAGTTGTTTGGGACTCTGTGAAAATAAATTGTGTATTGATTGTAATTGTCACAATCAATCGTGACGCATTATATAAGATGTTCGCAAAATGTGAGTGCAGTTTGAAAGCGCTCATTCACTAAAGTGCACTTACACTTTTCGAACACCATTATAATTTGTATGGCGATCGATAGAAAAAATTGAAATGCGAAACGATATTAAAAAATTGAATGCTTACTTGGTTTCTTCGGATTCCAAAGCATATTCTTGCCAAATTAGTGAAGATTCGTCAATCGGTTTAGGAGTTTATTGGATACATATGTGATTTGTATTTTTTTTCTGTTGTTAGTTTATATTGAAATATGTATGTTTAAAAAAAAAGTGTTAAAAAAGAACGTTAGTGATTAATGTTGCACCTAATTCTTAGTTTGAAATATTAAGCATAAAGTATTTTTGTGTATAATTAATCAAGTATCGTAAATATTTTTGCGAATTTTTCACTCAACCAAACTCAACTTGTCGTGGTATGATGAATAAATTCGCGTGAACCTAACCCAAGTATCGGAAATATTTTTGCGAATTTCTCACCCAACCTAACCCAACCTGTTATTGTAGGATGAAAAACTTCGCGTGAACCTAATCCAAGTATCAGAAATAATTTTGTAAATTTCTCACCTAACCTAACCCAACCTGTCGTCGCAAGATGAATAAATTCGCGTGAACCTAACCAAAGTATGGGAAATATTTTTGCTAATTTATCAGCCAACCTAACCCAACCTGTAGTTTATTACAATTTTTCCAATAATTTTAAACACAAAGGTTTTTTTTATAATCAGCTAATAATTATTATAAAATATTCAAATGATTGATTTGAAACCAATCGGTTTTTTTTAATTTTTCATTGAGGCCCATGAATTGTTTGGAGATTTGAAAATTATTGGCATATTAATCAAAAAGTTAATGAACCACTGTTATAGATTTATAAAGATTTTGTATGTAACGAAAGAAATCTTTAAAATTTAGCAAATAAAAATTATTCTGAAAAATCGGCCCCCCTCTGAAAAATTCCTGGATCCGTTGCTGCTAGCTACGCTACTGATTTCTGCATAATAATAATCAAAAAAAATTAAAAAATAAAATATTCACACAAAAACTAGCAATATACGCCAAAAGACTTAAACGCGTAATGGGCAAGGACGACGGCGGCAAAAAAAGCGAAGCGACATTGATATTCGAGCGCAGATTTAATTTTCTTTAATTTTCCTATCCCGTGAACTGACAGTAATTCGGTATGACGTTAGCAAATGATTCTGTCATGAAATTATATTTGTCGCAGGATCGCCGAAATTGTGAGCGAGGACATTCCGGGGTTGTTATTAAAGATTTGTCCTTTCGCGATCGCTAAACACTTGACAGGGCACCGAGACGTTATTAAAATGTATTCCGTTTTCGCTAAATTCGCGCTTTTTTTGTATCGGATGTATTTACTTTTCGTTTTTGAATAAAACGAGACGAGGTTTGTTTTTAATATGTGTCAGATTAGTGTGCTAAATTTGGGTGGGAGTAATTATTTTTTGGTTTTGATGTTTCGGATTGTTTTGAAGAGATTTCGTTCGTTAGTTGAGTTTTATTTTGAATGATTTTAGTCTATTTTCGGAAATAAAATGAGTTAATTTACGTTTTGGTTAGATAATATACATATTTGTATCATCTTCATGATGGGTGTTCAGAAAGTGTGAGTGCAGTTTAAAAGTAAAATGAAAAGAAGTAGCACTCACCTTTTCTGGATACCGTATAATTACAATATCCTTTTTTTCAATTTTGATCAAAAATATCTTGAACTGTATTCCGTTTTCGACAAATTCGCGCTTTTTTGTATCGGATGTATTTGCTTGTCATTTTTGAATAAAACGAGACGAGGTTTGATTTTAATATGTGTCAGATTAGTGCGCTAAATTTGGGTGGGAGTAATTATTTTTTGGTTTTGATGTTTCGGATTGTTTTGAAGAGATTTCGTTTGTTAGTTGAGTTTTTTTTTGAGTGATTTAAATCTATATTCGGAAATTAAATGAGTTGATTTACGTTTTGGTTAGATATTATATGTGTATCATCTTCATGATGAGTGTTCAGAAAGTGTGAGTGCAGTTTAAAAGTAAAATGAAAAGAAGTAGCACTCACACTTTCTGGACACCGTATAATTACAATATCCTCTTTCATTTTTGGCCAAAAAGAGTTTGAATTTTATAATGTTTTCGTCAAATTCACGCTTTTTTTGTAACACATGTATTTATTTTTCGTTTTTGAATAAAACGAGATGACGTTTGTTTTTTAATGTGTCAGATTAGTGCGCTAAATTTGGATTGGAGTAATTATTTTTTGCTTTTGATGTTTCGGATTGTTTCGAAAAAATTTCGTTCATTAGTTGAGTTTTTTTTTAATGATTTAAGTCTATTTTCGGAAATAAAGTGAGCTGATTTAAGTTTTGGTTAGATAATATATGTGTATTAACTTTATACTGAGTATCTAGGAAGGATGAGTGTAGTTTAAAAGTAAAATAAAAAACTCAATTCATAAAATTATATTGAAACAATCAAATATATCTCAACTTAAATAAACAGACATACACTGCTTTCAAAAACAATTGCTCAATTTATAATAACAATCATATCGAAACAAATACATACTTTTCCAATAATACACAACGAATCATTAAAAAGGTCACATTTTTAACCCATCCCATCACATCTCATTACAGACACAATCGAAAACCTATAAATTACGTCCAAACTCGACACTCGAAGAACCGGGCATCCGCATCGGACCGGAAGTGACAGTTAGCTGACCGGAAGCAGGTGACGGCCGGCACGTAACGTTACGCGTAACGCAACGCAACGCGAACGTTCCTCACGTCCCGCGCAAAGTGACAGTTTCTATTAAAAGACGAAGGGACGCAAAAACGGCGGAAAAACTTTGACAGTGATCGATCGTAATATGACGTCCGCTGTCCGTGACCGTTTACCGAGACGCCGCCCCTTTTTATTTTTTTTTGTTTTATCGCATGTCTTTTATTGAATCGTGTTTAATACACTGTTTTTATATTAAATATATATTTATTTTACGAAATTTTGGTGTGATTGTTATCGAAATGATCCAGGTCGCGAAATAAGCAGCAAGTATGCCTCATTGTCGAAGATGTGATGACATCTGTTATCTGTCAAAATGATCGCTGCCGATCTTCGAGAAAGAAAGAAAAAAAGAACATCGAGAAAGAAAGAACATCGAGAAAGAAAAAAACATCGAGAAAGAAAGAACATCGAGAAAGAATCGCATAAATGTTACACAATGTTATCGAAATGATCCAGGCCGCGAAAAAAGCAGCAAGTATGCCTCATTTTCGAAGATGTGATGACATCTGTTATTTGTCAAAATGATCACTGCCGATCTTCGAGAAAGAAAGAACATCGAGAAAGAAAGAACATCGAGAAAGAAAGAACATCGAGAAAGAAAGAACATCGAGAAAGAAAAAAACATCGAGAAAGAAAGAACATCGAGAAAGAATCGCATAAATGTTACGCAATGTTATCGAAATGATCCAGGCCGCGAAATAAGCAGCAAGTATGCCTCATTATCAAAGATGTAGTGACATCTGTTATGTGTCAAAATGATCGCTGCCGATCTTCGAGAAAGAAAAAAAAAAGAACGTCGAGAAAGAATCGCATAATTGTTACGCAATGTTATCGAAATGATCCAGGCCGCGAAAAAAGCAGCAAGTATGCCTCGTTATTGATGTTGTAGTGAAATATGTTTTCTGCAAGTGGCGGCTCGTGAAAATTTGTAATGGAGGGGCTGCAAAAATGAAATTGAAAATATAATAGTATACATGTTTTCATGTAAAAAATACGAAAACGTCATCATCAACACATACAAGAATCAAAATATGTATTGCATTTATACACCTATACAAGACGAATATGAGAATTAAAAAAAAAACTTTATACATGGAGGGCTGCAGCTCCGCAGCCCATTAGGATGAGCCGCCACTGATCTTTTGTCATTAGTGTGCAAGTGTGAGATTTTAGATTTTTTTTTTAAATTAAAAAAAAAAATTATAACTCAAAATCACCGAGCACATTTTATATTCACTAACTTAACCAACAGTTGTACAAAAACTAAATAACAGATCGTACTCAAACTCCGCATCTGTATAGAGAACAGTTGTGCCAACTTAGCGAAAAAAATAATTTTGACAATACCTTTAAGTGGGCTTTTTAAATTACCAATTCCGAGAACTTTTTTAACAGAATGTATGTGGCTTATAACGTTCCAAATAATATGACCTATCACCTATTTAAAATTATTCCCAAACATTCGGACCACCCTGTATATTAACCGAAAAAGGCGCACATTCGTCACCGTTATCGAAAACCGCCACTACACCCTATAGTTCCGGTTCGAACTGCGAGATTGAGATTAATTAAACGTCGCTCTTTTGAAAGCTCAAAATCCCACTCTGCCTTCGGACACTAGGCCACGTATGTATGTGTGTTGTGTTTGTCTGTACGTGTGATAATGTGTGTGTGTGTGTGTGTGTGTGTGTGTGTGTGTGTGTGAATGTGTTTTTGTGTCTGTGTGTGTGTATCTCTTTCTCTGTGCCTCTTTCAGTGTGTGTGTATCTCTTTATCTGTGCCTCTTTCGGTGTGTGTGTCTCTCCCTCTGTGCCCCTTTCTGTGTGTTTATGTATGTGTATGTGTATGTGTTTTTGTGTATCTGTGTGTGGGTGTATATACATATGTGTACGCGCGTGTGTGTGTGTGTGTGTATGTGTGTGTCTCTCTCTTTCAGATAAAGCTCTTGTGTGTATGCTCTGTGTGTGTCTCTCTTTCATAGAGAGAGCTCTGTGCCTCTTTCTGTGTGAGTTAGTTTATGTTTCTGTGTTCGTATCTCTCTCTCTTTGTGTGTGTGTATGTGTGTGTCTCTCTTTCTCCTTCTCTCTCTCTCTCTCTCTCTCTGTATCTGTGTGTCTGCCTTGGGTTCGGTGCATTTTCGCGAAATCCCCTTTTCGCAATCCCCGCCGATTGATAACGTCACGCGTGTCACCCTGTCTGCGACACAGCTTCGTTTTGCGGATCTCCACGGCTTTTTGAGTCGTTATGTACCGATGCGCATAGTTGTGGATTTTTGGTTTTAATAGACTCGTTTGTGTCGAGTGGGTAGTTGGGGATTTATTTTTTGAGTTGTGGGCAGAGCCGGGTTTGCGCGGATTCGGATGGGTGCGATGTTTCGAAGTTGTAAATAGGGTTGTGGATTCGTTTCGAAATTTATCGATTCGGATTCCGAAATTGACTTTTGTCTTTGACTCCGATTTCTCACAATAGAGTAAATTTCAAGGCTGTATATATGCTTCAAAATTTATCGACTCGGACTCCAAATTTGATTTTTACCTTACAATTAGCTTTGACTCTGACTCCAATTCCTTACAGTAGAGTAAATTTCAAGGCTGTATATTTACTTTAAAATTTACCGACTCGAACTCCAAAATTGACTTTTGCCTTAGCTTTTACTCTGACTCCGATTCCACATAATAGAGTAAATTTCGGGGCTCTAAATTCGCTTCAAAATTTAACAACTCGGACTTCGACTCAATTTATTATTTTTTAAACATTTTTACTTTTTGCTTTGACTCCAGCCTAAACGATTTTAGTAAGACCAAAATTTCTTACCAATATAAATTTGAAATTAGGCTATAGAAATAAAATTTAAAAAAATAAATAAGTGCCAAAACACTTTTATAAATGAAAAATTTGAAAAAAATACTTACCCCAAACTTTTAAATTTTATTATATTGACGAATCAATTAAATTTTGGAAGTATTTGATATTGAAATTTTTTTTCCAAATAATATGATATTTATGTTAACAAAGAAGCAGAGACGTATGTAGGACTATGAATATATCGATGAAATATTACGGATTTTTTTTGACAGTTTATACAAAACGGAGAAAGAAAAACAGTTTTAACTATAAAATAATAAGAAGTAGTCGGAATCGATTGATTTTCAATAATTTCAACTCCGATTCCGCATAAAATACAGTCAGCACAGTTAAGTTAAGTAGAGATAGTAAATTAGAGTAAGTACAGTTTTATTCAATAGTTAAATTAATATCGTCTGATAGTTTCCGTAAAAACCACTTTTTCTCATTCGAATCACAACGAAATACCTGTAGTTGTATAAAAAAAAAATTATTTTCAACCTTTCAGCACTTAATTCAACACTTTATCATTGCTGCAATGTTTTAATTCGAATTGCGTTATTTCCACCGTAAGAAAACTTAAAATTTTCCACGGAAAACTCTCATTAAACGAAGTACATAAATTATATATTAAACAAAACGAGAAAACCGACGCAGCGAATATACATAACACTTAATCAACGTAGTGGAGCCAGCAGATCTTTTATATTAGAATTTCAGTCTCGTCATTGCGAGTTTCATTATCGGAGTTCTGAAACGCGCTGAAAGTGATTGATTCGACGAATAAATATCCTTGGCGAGCCCGCGTTTTATATTCGCTGAATTTCAATTTTATCACTGTATACGAATAACAGTTTTCGGATGTATTTTCCGAATGTGACCGAAAACACGTATTACGAAACTTTTTTAATACATTTTTTATTTTATTGGATCAAAGAGATTTTGGTGCTACTGGATTTAAGGTTGAACTAAATTTTTTTTAAAACCAAGTTTTTTTTAACTGAAATCAACCTAGTAGTTATGTTAGATTAAATTAATTTGGGTTAACAAGGAGAAGGTACAACGACGAAAATCAACTTCGATATGGGATATTTTTTTTCGATAGATCACCTCTATTGATTTGATATGGCAAAGTATAAGCGCGCACCACCGAACCAATTTGATTATAAACGACATTAAGTTTCGATAAATCAGTATATGCGATTGGACGCCATCTCGATATGTGGCGCAAAGTATTATACTATAAACTCCTCCCATTGTAGGCGTCACCACAGATACTTACGTGCCAGTGATTCGGCGATTTAGATCTTACGCCACATATCGAGACGGCGCTAAATGCTAAACGAAGCTATACACATTTTTTCGAAACTTTAAAGTCGTTTATAGTTAAATTGCCTCGGTGGTGCGCGCTTATACTTTGCCATATCAAATTAATAGAGGTGATCTATCGAAAAAAAATTTCCCATATCGAAGTTGATTTCCGTCGTTGTGCCTTTCCCTTGTAAGTAAGATTCGGTTTAAAAAAAAAAAGGTTTGAGTAAAGAAAATAAATACGCTTCAACCTTAAACCCAGTAGTATCAAAAAAATTTTATACCTATCAAAAAATATTTTTTATGGAAACGTATACATAATTTGTAAACTTTCTGTCGTTTTTACGGCTTGTTTCCCGATTGCGTTAAAATCGTTTGTGTTTCGGATTGCGTTTCGGAAATTCTGAAAAAATGGATATCGATAATTTCGAAAATGCAGTCTGACGACATTTTGTATTTATGAATGCATGTCGAACCTTTCAGCCGTAAAACCGTTTCAGTGTTGTATGAAATTTGCGCATTTGGTATTGAACAAATATGAATGGAACTCGTTTACTGTAAATATGTAATCAAATTGATGTTTACATGAATAACGCTTTTCATCATCGTCATTATGTGCAAATCGAATTTGTATACCTATCAACTGCAGGGCGATAATTTCATATTCTCTTTGAAAAAAATTATGGAAACAATATTTGATAAAACAAGCTATTGATCGCATTGTTTATTTATTGACTTACATACATATGTATGTTTAGTCTTTATAGCTTATAAGCGAGATGTTTTAAGCTATAAGTTTTTCAAATACATTGAAAAATTTGTACTATAGCGAAAAATTGTCATACAAAATATTTTATAAGTGCAATCGGGTATTGTTGTTAGATAGAAAGACATTTCAGAATTTATATAGTAAAAAAAATATTATTAATTCAAAAAAAATAAGCAGATAAGGATAGCAAATTTTTATTATTATATTATTCTAGTTACTTGTAGAGATTTTAGTAGCTGAAATTAACGATATTTCAGATTTATATAATAAAAAAATATTATTAATTGAAAAAAAGCAGTTGGAGATATCACATTTCAATTATTAGTTACTTGTAAAAAATTTTAGTAGCTGAACTTATTATAGAACTAAATGTTGCTTATCAACATTTCAGATTTATATAAAAAAAAAAAAGTAATGATAATTAAAAAAAATAAGCAGATAATAATAGCACATTTCTATTATTAGTAACTTGTAAAGATTTTAGTCGCTGAAATTAACAATAGTTTGTCGTCCATATTTTTTGTCTTTCGGCGACTATATAAATTAGTATAATTAGATCAAATCGTTTATAATAAATGTCGCAGTCCATGTATATTATTAGTCTATATATCCCTTACCCAACCTTATCTAATCCAAATCAACCTCCAAAACGTGCATTTATGACCGGTCCAAATATACATGGACTGAAATACCCCTGGACATATATGTATATGTACTTACGTTATGTGTCATTTACGAAATTGCTTAGTTCACGTACGACAAAAAAAAAAAATATGTTGTATACGAACAATATAGATTGCACTTTTATCATGTCTTTTTACCAAAATTCGGAATTTTTCCTGTTCATCTTCTTCGTTTTTTTATACCCCTTTTATTCCATGGCTTTGGAAATATAAATAGTTAAGTTAGATTGTACTTGATTTTTTTTATTTTTATAAAGTTTTATTTTCGTTAGATAGAAAGGAAGACAATGAAAAAAAAAAGTTAAATTTAATATTTTAGGGTGTCTCAAAATAGACGACAGAAGTAATTTTGATAAAAAAATAGATTTTTAATTAAAATTGAAATTTTTTAATTAATTCATAATTATACAGTATAGGGTTACGTGTGGAATAGCTTATCGGGTAAATATCTTTACTGGCATATACGCATTTTTTTTATATGCCAGTAAAGTCATTTACTCGATATACTATTCCACACATAACCCTATACTGTATACTATATGAATCAATTAAAAATTTTAATTTTAATTAGAAATCTGTGTTTTATATAAAAATTACATCTTGCGTGAATTTTGGGGACACCTATATAAGGAAAGGGTTTAATTTTGAAAAAAAAATCAACAAAGTACCATCCCACTATATTATTTGTGTCATACACAAAACTAAGCAATTTCGCAAACTATACACAAAATACACATTATTATGAAAATTCATACAATATATCACTTACACATACAAAAAAACGCGAATACACATAAACCCATGCGAACCCATGCGAATACACACAAGTCTTTCATCTTCGACGATACAATCAGTCTTTCTACGTCGCGGTTCATACGTTGTCCGAGCTTATGGTGGCTTTTCTCATTTTCAATTGGCCTCGTACCAGGACTTCAAAAGATCTGGAAATTTCTCGAAATTTCTCGAGATTCGAGAAAATCCGGAAAATCTCGAAACGGCCGAAGGACGCGCGCCTAATCGGCGGGATTTATTTTGGCGTGTGTTAATTTTTAATCAAGGATAGGTATTAATGTTTGATTTCGAACGATGTATTGTATGTTAGCTTATGAGATTACAAAAATTAGGTATGTGTGTATTTGAATTTAAAATGTTAATTTACCTAATCCTCTTTTACACGGGGATATGTTCCAGAGACTACCATGTAAAAAAAAAAAATGGTGACCATACAAAAATTGGAGATAGGTTCCATCACTATATTTGGATAGAACTTCCATCCAAATGTACTTTAAAAAAAATGTGCATTGTGAAAATTTTCGCCGTGAAAAAATTATAAAAAAACATCGATTTTTTTTTATTTTAAAACTATAATTATATCAGTATATACTGGCCTATATTGAATCTTACCATTGTGGCATCATAATACATATTTTTATTATTTTTTATAAAATGAAAAATCCGTGTAAAAAAAAAAAATCGGTTCTTCTTCCTTGAACCGTGTTATTTCATAACCGTGTAAAAAAGAGTATTAGGTGTATTTTATAAGTCATAGAAGAAGAAAGAATCAGATTAATTAGTGAAAACAACGTTGTGATTAAGCCGCTTTGGATTGGATCCAACTACTTTAACTTTGTGCTCCACTTTATATGTATTTTTGAACCATACAAAAAAAATAGTGCATAATATAACATCCGATTTTCAACTTGTTTATATAGGGTGGTCATTAAAAGACTGAAGGTTGTGAAAAGTCTTAACTTTTTTTTTTTATCTTTTTTTTTTTTTCGAGTTATAGAAAAAAGCTTTGGAGATTAAAATATCCAGGAATTAATAAAATTTATTGGGTTTTCTATTCCCGTAAATCGTATAATGGCGAATATGACTGGTACAAAATCGTTGTTTATATAATATACATTATTAAAACCGATTTTGGGGACTTTGATCATATTTTAAAATATTGATGTACATAGAACGTATTTCTGGCATAAAACTGATTTTGCATTTTTTGACCCTGAAGTCTTTTTTTTTTATTTTTGGTATCCAATTATTGAAAATCATATAAAACACTGCATCAAATTTAACATAATAGTGTATATTTTGGGAAAGAAATTGACGCAGATATTTTTCTTTGGTATTTTCAGTATCCCAAAGTCAGCAGTTTTATCGTTCGTTTTAATGAAAGTGGATCTCATTCACTCATTATCACTCATGTCACACATTATAAATTTTCTGCATTAATTTTATTGCAATTTGATGTATTGTCGGTTTTTTTTTTTGAGTTACTATAACTAACCTTTCACTGGAATAGAAAACAATAAGTTGAACTCATTACTGGATATCATAAGTATCCATTTTAATCTCTAAAGATTTTTCTATAATCTGTAATAAAATACAATTAAAATGAACATGTAATGACTTTTCAAAATCCTTTAATCTCTCAATACCCAATTTTTTTTTATAATAAACATTTTTTCATCAACCTTGAAAATTTTCATACATAAAACCACACAAATCAATTACCCATTCAATCGACCATCAACATGTTGCACAAATGCACATATCCTACATGTGACAAACCGCATTCCCGCTTTCGGATTGTGCACGACAAACTGCACACGCCACGGGAATTACACCTTTATTAAAAGCGGAATAAAGCATAAAATAGTACGCGGTGTAAGCCCGTGACGTTTACCGACAGCAGTGCATAAATCTTCCTCCCGTTCCAGATTGCGTGGGATTTGTTAGAACGGGAGCAATGACATGACTGGTTTCCACGGCATATATACACAGGTATATATGTCCTTAAATAAGTATAGTGTGTTTGCGGTGTGGAGGGAAACTCGGCGGGTTTCGTGTTACGTTTGATATCTGAATAAATATGATTGTGTCGTGTTATATGTGGATATGCGTTTGAATTTTGATGTGTGGTGTGGAATGTGGTTGTTTTGGTGTGAATGGGTGGATTTGTGTTCAGATAGGTTTTGAGTTAATTTTATTAAATGAAATTATGGTACTTTTTCTCTCGAAGTGGTGCAACGTGGTTGGTATGCTCATACATATACAAATCGTATAACATATTAAAGTTTATGTTTATATTATATGTCTAAAATAAACTTATAAAATGACTAGTTGTCAAATCGTGAATTTATATTCAAAGTATAAAATTACTATTTTGAAATTGTAAAATGTTAACTTCGGCTTTCCTTTTTAGAAGAACTGAACGTAAAGGTTGGGAAAATGACACATTTTTTCAGTCAGAAACACGAAGTAATTATGTATTTTGCCGTATTTCTTAGTCAAAAAATTCTGAACGTATTTATTACTGAACGCATGAGTGGGTTAGGTTAAAAGGTTTTATTAGTAAAATTTACTGAATGCATCGATTGACAACTGTTGATTTGAATGTGCCAGGATGTTAGATTTACAAAAAAATTTCATTTGCCAAGTAATCCGGTATTTTTTTCTAATTACTGATTCACCGGAAAATTACTGGTATATTGAATTTTGAAAAAAAAAAAAAAACCGAAAAATACTTTTCCGAAAAAAAAAAAAAACAAAACTTTTCAAAGAAAACCGTTAAAGCATTTCCAAAAAATTCCAAAAAAAATTCTAAAAAACAACACAAAATATTCGAAACACAATTTTTTTTGATTACCGGTAAATATTGAAAATTTTACCGGAAAATTATCAAAATGTTTTTTTGGATCATTTACCGGTAAACAGGAAACCCTAGTACGTGCATGAATAAATCACCTTTTGAGAAAAAAACACCGAAAATAATACTTAACATTTCAAATCGATATAACCCCTCACTCTTATACAAACACCCCCCTTATCTATATTCAATATTTTATTAGCTATTAAAATCACACGATTCTTTCTTTAAATAAAATTAAAAATAAATCCTTATCTATATTCAATTATTTTTTTAGTTTTAAAATTATACGATTCATGCTTTAAACCAAAAAAAAAAAAAAATTAAAATGAAAAAATCCTTAACTTTCAATAATTTTTTTAGCTATTGAAATCACACGATTCCTGCTTTAAATCAAATTTGAAAATAAAAATGAAAAATAACTTTATCTATATTCAATCGTATTTTAACTATTGAAATCACACGATTCCTGCTTTAAATCAAATTTAAAAAAATAAAATAAAAAAAAATACGGAAACGGACGCATTCACCCGGCCATGTATGGGGAGCGGGGAAAATCCCGGGAACGGGTTTCCGACAATGGGGAACGCTGCACTTTATCCCGGCATCGTACGTCGGGGCTTTCAGCTCGGTTTAAATCTCGCGGTACATGCACACACTCCCCTAGTTATTGTATGAAACTCGTTATGAAGGAAGCGCGATGCCGTCGTCGATTATGAATCATTATGGATGAAAAGCGACCCCGACTTTATTCTCTGTCCGTCAAAACCTTTGAACAATATGTTTCTAAGTGATTTTGTAATTATACTGTGACGTGGATAAGGTTTTATTATGTGAAAATTATGTTGAGTTTGAGAAAAGTTTGAAATTTTCGATGATGGTTGGGTATTGTATATTATATGTGGCATTATCGCATTGTCTGAACAATGTTTTTAATATATGAGCATTATACATTATATGTGGTATTATGGCATTGTGTAGAATTATGTTTAGTATATGAGTATTTTACATTATATGTAGGGTGACCATGCATCTCGTTTTAGCTGGGACAGTTCCGTTTTGTTTGGGACAATCCTGTTTATTTCTTGCGGTTTTGTAAAATTGTTTGATTTATCTGATTTAATGAGAAAAAATTTAACATATTGTTTATTTTAAACGTTCCAGGAAAAATCACCTTTTAAATATAAACGTGAAATATTATATTTAAATTTTTTCCTTGTAAATGTCATAGTCCAAGCATTTCAGTCCATGTGTATTTGGATCGGTCATTAATACACATCGTTGGGGATTGATTTGGATTAAATAAGGTTAGGTAGGGATGGTTTAGATTTTTTTTTACAATTTAATTTGTTTTGTTCAAAGGTTTGTATTGGGTTGGATTGATTGAATATATATGGACTAATAATAATAAACATGGACTTCGACATGTGCAAAAAAATATATATTTAAAAAAAATATATGTATCCTTCAAGACATTGATTACTCTTCGACGGAAAATTTGTAAAATTTCGGATTCGCTACACATTTATCACATTTTTTTTATATAAGGATACAATTTTTTTGCAAAGTGTCCTATTTTAAGCCTTAAAATATGTTAATACTAATTATATAGGAAATAGAAATCGATTTCACATTTAAAAAAAAAGCCTAGAAACAAAATTTCATAATCGCTCCACAAAATCGATACATTGAACCACACAATTTAGCCACCATGAAAAAAAAAAATCAGTTAATTTATTACACATCGGTTATTACACAACGTATGCGTATTTCTCACGATTATTGGCGGAATTTATTTTTTTTTGAGAATCCAGCATCTGATAAAGGATTTACGAACGGACCGTTCGGAAAGCAATCCGCCCTGTAATTCATGAGATGCCTCCGCATATTCTTATTTATTATGTTTATACAGTATATGCCGGGAAAAAAAATATGAAGATAAATAAATACTAGCATGTACCGAGAGGAGAATACAATATTTATTTATATAAACCGCCGAAGCTCGGGATAAGGAAATCGAACGCGCAAAAAATAAAAGCGACAAAAGAAATATCGCCGGCAATATGTTGCGAACGTTATTAAAAACAAATACGAACGGAAAAGTAACGTTACTACTCGTTTTTTTTTTTCGTTTTGCCTGTTGTGTGCGAGGGGTTTCAATAAATTATTCTCGATCTTTGTCTATATTAAGTAATTGTGTCAAAATGCTTATGCGTGGTACTCTTGTGCGTTGGGATTGAGACGGTCGTGTCATATTTTCATTTTTTTCAAATAACTCGTTAGATTTTCGTCGTTTTAAAAAAAATCAGTATGTGTGATTGGATTTAAATCCACATATGAACCGTTCATTGCATACATTGATTAAATCCATTTTTTTGAAAAAAAATTGAAAATTTAAGTGTCAAAGCACTTGGTATAGTCATAAATTTTATGTTTAAAATAACTTTTCCGAAAAATAAAGATTAATATGTACAACATTTTTTTTGGCCGTTGAATAATAAATTATTCATTTCAGGGCCATTTTGATTAATTCCATACTCTAATGCAAATCATTGCAATAATACAACTCGAATGCGCTACATATGTATTTATGCATTCTTCAATATTTACTTGAATTTATATTATAAAGGAAATTTAATAAAACAATGTACATTATTTTATCGCACTCCTCAATTTTTTGTTTTATGGAGTTAATCAATATGTGCAGTAAACGGCTCATATCATATTTCTTCGGACTATTCATTAAATTTTTTTTTTAATTGGGGCTGTATCAACTCTAACTTCAATTCTGCTGGAGTCGATGAGTCATAGCATTTTATGTGAAGTCAGAGTTATAAAAAAATCAATAAACTTCGATTCCTTTTTATTATTTTATTTAAGTTATGGCTAAAACTGATTGTTTCCTCCATTTTTACGAACTATCAATATAAAAGATAAGCTATGTTTTATTGACATATTCATACGTCTTGGACGAATTTTTTTTAAACGTCGAAATAATATTTTTTGAAAAAAAATTTCATTAAAATTGATCGATTTATCATTACAATAAAATATAAAAGTTTGAGAGCTATTTTTTAAATTTTAATTAATAATATTTTGGAGTACATACATACATACAAATGTTACTTATCTATTGTGAAATTCGTTAATATGCATTTTAACCGACTGCGAATTTTATACTTGGCAAAAAAAAAAAAATATCGTACTAAAATCGATAAGTCAGAGTCAATCAAAATCAGAATCGAGTCGAAATTTGAGTCAGAGTCGAAGTCGAAAATGAGACAAAATTTAAATTTAAACAATAAATTTTAAAACGAAAGTATTATAAATACATCCCTGAAATTTTTTTCTACTGTGAGAAATTTCAATTTAAAAAATTAAACATGTCACTTTGAAAATAAAGTTAATATTTGAATTCGTAATAATATTTACTAAATGTATGAGTATATATTTTTTTTCTTTTCAATTGAGTTTTATTTGACGTTTACTTACTGAAAAACCCTTTAAACGCACAAGCATTCCAACAAAATAACCCGTTCATTTGAACCGATATAGAAAGGTCGAGTTCAACGATCGTCCGTAAAGTGTTAACGCGAAAATTTAGCACCGTATTGACATTTTTAATCGGACCATAAAGTTCAAAATAATTTTAAAAGAACCTAACTGCACCAATATTTCACCTACAACCTTCGTATCTCACGACAACAAAGTGCACATTACACTTCCTACGAAAACTCAACGATTGGCCATTGCTTGCACATATTTTAACGGGTCGTTTTAAGGAAAATGGGGAAATGCCCCACACGTATTTCTCGTAATAAATATATTATTATGAACAGCTTTAAAAAAAAAAAAAAAATGTTATATAATAAAATATTTGTGTATGGGAAGGCTATCTGCCAGCAATGGCAGATCCACGGTCTTTTTAAAAAAAGTTTAATAAATAAAATATTTGAACACAATAAGATTTCTTTATTTCTTCAGATATAATTTCACTAATGAGGTATATTTTTGATTAAAAAAAAATCTGCCTGCGGCGCTAATGTCTGTAATTTTAAGAAAATGTACTATCCAACCATCTCGTTTTCATCAAACAATTTTAGTATATCTCTTTAATTTCTTATAAATTTTATTAACATCAACATTTTTTTGTGAAAAAAAAAAAAATTCGCCTGCGGCGCTATTAAAAAAATAAATAATAAAAAATCTTGATAAAAAATGCGTACTGGCACCTTTTTTTCAAAAAAAAAAAAAAGACTAGCTATAAGTCTTACTTTGAAAAAAAAAAAAGTGTATTAAATATTAGGAATTGCTCCCACCCTGCAAATTTTCTGGATCCGCTGTTTGCCTGCCAGTGGCGTAGTCAGAGTATTATGTGCCTTAATACAAATTATGTAATCGGCGCCCCCACCCAAATTTTAAAATATAAAAAAATCAAATTAAATCTTGAATGAAAAAAAATGTTGATTTAAAACAAAACATCGATCACGTATTATTGTAAGTAAATGAAAAATTGGCGCCACAGGCGAAGCTTTTTTTTTAGTTTTCATTAATATATTATGGAATGATCTAAACCAAAAATTATATATGTATTTAAAATGGTATTTTTTTGCCCCTCTCAATTTGACGCCCAATGGTATCTGTACCCCCCCTTGCCCCTCCCCTAGCTACGCCTCTACTAAAGGTCTCATTTGGACATATTTTTTTATACGATTCGAAAAAATACACAATACCGTCAATTTTTTTCGATATTGTATCTATATTTTACAAAGTATTCCTATCCCTTGATTTACACGGTAGATAAGTTCCTGAGAAAAACGTGTAAATCAAAATTTTATATTTTTAATTTAAAATCGTGTAAATCGAAAAGTACACAAAAAACGCATAATTTGGTTGTTTTTTCAAGCTTTTTATTAACTTAGGTTAGGTTAGGTTAATTTTAGTCGTCCGAAATCCTAATTTTCGAAGTCCTAACTTTAATAAGAATTTTATAAAAATGTTTAATATCATGGTCGACATATCGTTTTGAGGTTACACTAGAAACGTCAAACTACGACGTAATGACAAACGTGCGAGTACGCACCTCGTTGTTTACCTAACAGTGGCTCTTCTATTTTAGTTAGTGATACAATTCAATGTTAAAATTATTAATGTTATTATTATTGATTATTTTCAACATTTATTTTATTTTTTATTTTTTTTTAAACCGTGTAAAAGCGAAAACGTGTAAAAAAAGTACCGTGTAAATTGAGGGATTGAGGGAATTCTTTAATTTTCAAAAATATATGCATGTACTAATCATAATTTAGATTTTTTTTTGGGGAAAAAATTAAGGAAGGGACTTTACACCTTGTGTCCCGCTTGTTTTCATATTCACGATCCCTTAGTTGTAATGATTTTATTTCGGGATGATTTGTCAAAGGGGATACGTTTAGATCGCGTACGTTGACTTTTTGATAAGGACGAGAATCCCCATAGTCCCGAGACTTGCTCCCGGGGATTTCCCGAACGAAACTTCATAAATCTCGGGATGTTCTGGATTTCGGGAGAGCACACTAAATTTTAACCGTTAGCAGCAACGGTAGTGGAGATCTCATATTTCCAGATGGAGCCAGTCGGAAAACAAATAGGGTTCGTATTGCTGCAAACTTCGAAATTGGCGATTTCGTATTAGTCGATATGCAGAAATATAATATATTGGCTGTTTTTGAGTATATTTGTTTTAAAATTATTATTTTTTTTAATATTTTGATTGAATTCGGACATTATATAATTGAATTTGGCCACCATAGCAATGTAGTGTGACCTGTTAGGCTATGGTGGTATATGTGTACTCATACAGTAATGTATTTATATAATAATAATAATAATAATAATAATAATAAAAAAACATTTATTTATATTAAAAAAATACAACAATACTACCCTGGCATGACAGGTTTCCCCAAACCACCAAGGTGGTTAACAAAAGAAATAAAAAAAAAACAAAATAAAATATGTATTTGTATAAATTATGTATTTATATGAGTAAAATAAAATAAATAATCTGTTTTTTAATAATGCAATTGGACATGTAATAATGCAATGCAATGTAAAGCATGAAATTGATGGAAATTTTTAATTGAATCCTTTCTGAGGTATGTTAAACTGGAACTGCCCATTAGTTGTTAATAAATTATAAAAAATATATTGCATGATACTTTCACATCGATATTTTCATAATATGCTTATTTTTAAATGAGTTTAATTTGAAACGAGTTCATAATTTTATGAGTTTAACTCAATAGCTGATTTTATAAGCTTAGTTAATGAGATATTTTCATGAGTTCAACTTATGAGCTGATTTAATGAGTTCAATCAATGAGCTTGTTTCATAAATTTAAATTATGAGATATTTTCATGAGTTCAACTTATGAGCTGATTTAAAGAGTTCAATCAATGAGCTTGTTTCATAAATTTAATTTATGAGCTGTTTTAATGAATTCAATCAATGGGCTGATTTCGTGAGTTCAATCAATGAGCTGATTTCATGAGTTTAACTTATGAGCTGATTTAATGAGTTCAATCAATGAGTAAGTTTAATAAATTCAACTCATGAAATCAACAAATATAAAAACGTTGCTAATTTTCATGTTATTATACAAAAATATATGTTTTATTTTTATTTATTTAATAGATCCAATTTGGTTTATATAAAAAAATCACAAGTATACAAAAACTATTCGATTCAGTTAAAAATTTTCAATTCCAAAACAAACTTCGAATAAACACAGCCTCTTCGATTTTTCAAACCCGAAATAATTACTCAATCCTAGACAAAACTTTAATAAACTTCCAACCCGGATTTGAATATAAATCCATTCTTAAAAGACCGACCGTAGTTTAGATACTTTAGTCGGTATTTTTTCGAAACAAAGTCGAATAAGTTCCGTGCTCCAGATGATTTTACGGCAAAATTGGATGTGGTAAAGTGGTCAAGTGTACACCCATAACATAAAAGAAAAAGACTGAGGCGAAAATTGAGTTAATAACTGTTTTATCAAAGAGCCCATGCTTTTTCGTACACATAATGCAATATTGCGATGAAAAGAACCGATCTTGACGAAACTCGCGTCGTAAAAGCGTGCTCCACATAACAATGGGATATGCGTGTATGTGGAAATTTAATTCAAAATAATCATTTAATACTTATATTTTTATTTTGTTGGTATAAAGTCAATTTAGGGATAGATTTCGAATATAATATGGAGTTTAAGATTGGAAAATTTTTGGTTATAGTGGTAAATTATATTATTTCCCAGTCTTGTACGTAACAAGTAGGACTTTAAAAATAATCCTTAAAAAAATCTATTATTTACAGCTGAATGGTGATAAATTTTCTAAAAAAATGTAAATAGATTTATTATGTATTCAAAACTAGTCGTAACTAAAAATATGAATCTATAACAGTACTTAAGATAGCATTTAAAAATTGAGTTTCATCGAATATTGTGTTCTGTATTTTAAGAATTTTCTACGCAAATAATAAATAAAATTAGAAAAAAAATACGAAATCGCTTAAAAAGTACAATCTTAATTAGATAAAGATAATTTTACCATTTGGTTTTTATAAATTTAAGTATATACTAAAATTATTTGTTGAGAGTTAATAGTAGAAACTTTTATATTTTTTTTTTTACTTTTACCACCTCACTATGGTAAATATTAAAATTATTATAACAATTTTTTAGATATAATATATATAATAATATTTTTATATTATAAAACTTGATTACGTTGCTAAACAATAATCATATAACTAAATGTGTTTAAAAAAATAACTATTGTATTTAAAATATATTAGAATTTTTATATTTTTTTTACCACCTCGTTATGGTGAATGTGGAAATTCACCAATTTTCAGACACTTATAATTTTTTTTTATATATTATTTTGAACTATGATTAAATTGTTTTATAATATAATTATTACTAAATATGTTTTAAAGAAATGATTATAGTATTTAGAATATATTAGATCATTTAAAATGGAAATATTCGCAATTTTTTATAATTTTACCATCTCAGTATGGCAAATGTTAAAATTCACCAATTTCCATCCATTTATTATAATATTTTTAAATTTTTAAACACATATTGTATACTTTCATATCACTAAATATTTTTTGAAAAATAGTTACTTAAAATATGTTAAAACAATACATCAATCACGCGTCCTAAGCATAGATTTCGCATTGAATTTTTTTATCACCGTAGATAATATGGAAAGTACGGTCGACTTCGGTTCCTTTGATGTTTCCAGGACATGCGAAAAACAAGGCTTTTATCCGCGAATAAAAGGAGATCGATTGATTTTGCGAGGATACAAGACACGATAGCCACATCACAGGAATTCCGAGGAGAATTCCCCGCGTTCAATGTACCATAATACGCACTTACGCAATAGTGTGAGCCTAATATTGTATCTATATTTAAATAATAGTATCGAAAACATATTTTAGCTATCTATATACATATGTATATAAAACTTAAACGGTGTACATATACATATATGTATCCAATAAACTCCTAAACCGACAGACGAATCTTCACTAAATTTGACAAGAATGTGCTTTGAAATCCGGAGAAATTATGTAAGCATTCAGTTTTTTAATATCGTTTTGCATTTCAGTTATTTTATCGATCGCAATACAAATTATAATGGTGTTCAGAAAGTGTAAGTGCACTTTAGTGAGTGAGTGCCTGTAAACTGTACTTACACTTTGCGAACACTTTATATAATGTGCCGGTGTCGCGATTGATTGTGACAATAATTACAATCGGTCCCGAGCAACGTCGGGTACGAGCCGCTAGTAAAATATATAAAAAAAATTGATTAAAACTTGCGAATGTGGAGAAATTACGGGGAAATAATACGTTTTTAAATAAATGTTTCAACAGTGAGATAACAAGGCGGGAGATAAGCGAGAAGAGATTTTTTATTTTCATTTCGGCTGAAAAATAAGAAAGATTTTTTTTACTTAATCCCGGGCACAAATAAATGGACAGCGTGCAGGTTAATGGAATTTCGAAATTAAAATCTCACAAACGAAGAACAGAGGTGAAAAAATAAAAATAATCGTGTTTTCGTGCTACGCAACTCAGCGATTATCAATCTTTTGTATCACATCGTTTTGTATTCGAAATTTCGTTTTGTAAATATTTGATATTTAATCATTTATTTCTATTATTTACATTACAAATTCAACTTTTTACTAATTAAATTCAATATTTTTCCAATCAAATTCTGCCTTTTACAGATTAAATTCAACAATTGGAAATGTATTAATAAGACCATTGTCATAGTAATTGATGAAATACAATCTATTCTTCAACTTTGACAATCTCATTTGGTTATTTTCACAAATTTTTACATACAAACGACAAGATTTTGAACTTTCTTTTCCTATGGATTATCATGTTACCCTAACTAATACATATTTAAAATCTATAATCGATTTAAAAAAATGCAATTCTATTGATCGAATTTAATTTGAAAAAGGTTGAATTTGATTTGCGAAAGGTTGAATTCAATTTATAAAAGATTGAATGTGGATTGTAAAAGCTGTATATAAAGTTAAAAAATTCAAATAAGTTCACAATTTTTGGAGAGAAGATTTCTTATTTCATGAGAAATTAAATTTGGTCAGTCGTAAAAAAATTACATATTTTCGAAAATTGTTAAAAAAATTAATATTAAAAAAGTTTTTCATTTAAATATTTTGCGAGAATCTTTCCTTTAAAATGTAATATATTAAATCTCAATATGCAAAAGGTCTCGATTTTATAAAAAACGAATAAAAAAAAATACGGAAGTTTTTTTTTAACAATACACAAGAACCCATACAATATTTTTTAATGATAACAATCCCACACACAATTCAAAACGAAATCCTGACTTCCTCAACACACACAACAAAGAAATATCATCTCCTTCAAATAACACGAGCCACAGCTTGAGGAACTTTCCCTTTGGTACGTTTGGATTCCTTTTGTGAAGGCGGCGCTGTTTGATCACGTATACACAATAAACGGTTTCGTTATACGAAATGTATATAAATAATAATCATGATGGATGATGTTTATTCATTTCGATCCATCATTTATCTAAATCACGCTCGTCTAGCCTCTGAGGGCTTGGCAGCTTCGCAACATCCACCTGTGGCTAAAAATTGGTTTGTTTTTAAACGATGACCCTATATTTTTTAAGTCGATTTGGATTTTTGATAATTGGGTATAATTTTGGTATAAAAACATTAAAAAAAATTGTAGTTGATATTATAGAACACCTAATTCTCTTTTTACATGGGGGATACGTTCCAGAGACTACCGTGTAAAAAAATGTATGGTGACAATACAAAAATTAAAGATAGGTTCCATCACTATATTTGGATAGAACTTCCTTCAAACGTACTTTATAAAAATATGTAATGTGAAAAAATTTTACCATGTAAAATCATCAAAAACATCGAAATTTTTTATTCAATAACTATAATTATATCAATATACTGGCCTGTACTAAATCTTACCATTGTGGCATAATAATACGTATTTTAATACCGTGTTAAAGTGAAAAATCTGTGTAAAAAAATAATCAGTTATTTTTCCTTGAACGGTGTTATTTCGGAACCATGTATCAAAAACCGTGTAAAAAGACGATTGGGTGTATCTTCATGAGTTGAATAAAATAAAAATAAAATAAGGCAAAGTAATCGAATCTTAAATAAATGAAATGACAAAAAGTTATATTTTTAAGTTGATTTGGATTTTTGGCAATTGGGTATAAAATTATGGTATGAAACATTAAAAAAATCGTAGTCGATGAAATTTCATAAGTTGAATAGTAATTAAAAAAAAAATAAAAAAGCAAAGCAATCGAATCTTAAATAAATGAAATGACAAAAAGTTGAATATAATTATGGAAAAAAGTGAGTTGAAAAAGCTTCGAGCAAATTCGGTCTGACTCTCTCGTCTCATTTTGACGAGTGCTTTCATCAATCGTACGTACACTTCGATAAGCTTACGTACGTACAACGTATTTACGTAGCTCACGTATATGTGGACGAATTTACGTATGAGGTATATCGAATTAAAACTCTCAATTTGGGCAAATTTATGGAAATTCATTAAAAATATTAATTATATATAATTTTGAGTCAAATTATTAAAACATTTGAAGGATGGGATTTGGGTACGTTGATTGTTTTAATAAATTGAACTTTTTACTATTTAAATATCAACAATTTGTTTTTTTTTTGTTTCAAATTTTATTATTTGTGAAAAGTGATAGAATCAGTGAATGATACATATTGAATATTGAATACTTTGAATGATACATATTGTGAGTTTTATCATTTCATCAATTTTCTAATATTTTAAAATTTGTCTCCACCCTCAAATCCTATCCCCAAACTCATCCCCATACCCAAACTCACCTTCATTTTCTCCCCCAGTTTTATTCTAAACACCTCAAACACGTAGCAAGGTAAATAAGACAAAAATAGGTTACGTACATAATTTTCCTTTGATCGTTCACATTGTGAGTTTTCACACAGCACCCCTCATATAAGTAGGAACAAATTCACGTGCATACTTACCTACAGACGAATCCAGGTACCTACTTACCCACGAACGAATTTACGTAGTACGTACGGAATCGACCCAATTTTCCATCGGAGTCCAACCCTTTTCGTACCGTAATACGTCCCGTGATATATCGCAAATCTACCGTATGAAAATAAAGCGAGCGAAAATGAAAAAATCCCATTGATTCATTACGTAAATATAATTTAAAAATTGGCCGATATGGAAAATATTATACTACACGGTGTGCTTGAACGACATCGTCCAAATAAAATTAATAGATTTTATATGGTGTCACTATTGCTACTTCTGCTACTTCTCTTGACTTACTTCTCACTATTCTTGTCGCTATTGCTGTCGTTACTATTATTACTGGTACTTCTTATCACGATTGCTATGATTACTACTATTGTTGTCACTCTTATCATTGTTTTTGTTACTCTCGTCACTATTGTTCCCTTACTGAAATACGACTTGAACTAGTGCGGTAAGGTGTACCTAGATTATCGTGTTTGTCTGATAAGAACTTTTCCTGCAATGGATAATTATTACGAATCATTGTAGTCATTGGTGTTTTTACCATTGTTTCTATTGCTAGCGTTACCATTGCTACTGTTACTTTTGTCGCTATTACTATGATTACTACTATTGCTCTTACTTTTGTCACTATTTCTATTGTTGTTATTGTTGCTGTTACTCTTGTCGCTATTTCTCTTAATACCACTATTGATGTTACCCTTATGACTATTACTATTATTACCATCGTTACTGTTTTTCTCTTCATTATTGCTGTCATTACCATTTTTGCTGTTACTCTTATGGTAAGAGTAAAAAAGTAAAGTATAATATTGGAGTAAAATAATAGAGATACAAGTCATATCGCTACTACTTTTATTACCATCATTATTGTTACTCTTATTGCTATTGCTGTCATTACCACTATTAGTGTTACTTTTGTCGCTATTGCTGTAATTATTCCTGTTGCTGTTACTCTTGTTGCTATTTTTGTAGTCAGAGACGTAGCTAGGGTATTGTGCGCCCGGAGGAAAATTATATAGTGGGCGCCCCAATTTTCACGTATATAAAAAAATTAAAAAAAAAGGAAGTTTATCTTTAAAATAGTAATATATGTATACACCTATAATATAGTAATATAAATATCCCTCGATTTGTACGGTAGATAGGTTCCTGAGAAAAACGTGTATATTGAAATTATATATTTTTAAGTAAAATCGTGTAAATCGAAAAGTACACAAAAAAACGCATAATTTGGTTGTTTTTTATTAACATAGGTTAGTGTTAGGTTAATTTTCGTCCGAAGTCCTAATTTTAATAACCAATTTATAAAAATGTTTAAATATCATGGTCGACATATCGTTTTGAGGTTACACTTGAAACGTCAAACTACGACGTAATGACAAACGTGCGGGTATGCACCTCGTTGTTTACCTAACAGTGGCTCTTCTATTTTAGTTAGTGATAGAATTCAATGTTAAAATTATTAATGTTATTATTATTGATTATTTTCAACATTTATTTTTATTTTTTTAAAACGTGTAAAAAAAGTACCGTGTAAATCGAGGGATAGGTTATATTTCAAACCTTGTTTTTACCACCCTCACAATTCGGCACCCTAAGATCTCTACACCTCCTTCCCCTCAACCCTACCTCTGGTTCAAATCACCACCATCGCTGTTACTCTTATCACTTTCACTCACGCTTATCATAGAGCCTCGCCCTTTAAAAAAAACAAACAACAAAGCTCGGCGGCTTATAATGGTACGTCGACGGAGCACAATAGCAAATCGCCGTATACCGGATTGATTAAGCGGCGGTGAACTGTGGAAGATCGATGCCAGGCCATACAGCGGCAGATGAAGCCACGGCGGTCACAATGGCATATTCAATATAGGGCCTCCCTGAAAGAAAAACCTGAAAGATGTCCCGTCATGTCGCCGCTGACGAGGGTCCCCTGCTTGACCCACCCACTCACACCCGTCGACTTACTCACACCGCTGCCGATGTCGACCTCACTAACGTTTCATTATTTTCATATTATAAACTTTGATGTTTTTTATTTTTTTTATTACAGAAATTTTTGATTTTTTATGTCGGGTATTGGTGAAGAATAACTTGTGGGCCAAATTTGGACTGCGGGTTAATATTGTTTTTTTTTATAATTTCTCATCATCGAACGATTTTCATACTATAAACTTTTATGTATTTTTTTATTTTTTATATCGGGTATTGGTGAAGAATAACTTGTGGGCCAAATCTCGCCCAAGGGTTAATATTGATTTTTTTTACAAGAAAAAATTAATTAATTAATTCTTATCATCAAACAATTTTCATACTATAAACTTTTATGTATTTTTTTATTTTTTATATCGGGTATTGGTAAAGAATAACTTGTGGGCCAAATCTCGCCCAAGGGTTAATATTGATTTTTTTACAAGAAAAAATTAATTAATAAATTCTCATCATCGAACGATTTCATACTATAATATAAACTTTTATGTATTTTTTTATTTTTTATATCGGGTATTGGTGAAGAATAACTTGTGGGCCAAATGTGGCCCAAGGGTTAATATTGATTTTTTTACAAGAAAAAAATAATTAATAAATTCTCATCATAGAACAATTTTCATACTATAAACTTTTATTTTTGAAATTTTAGATTTTTCATATCAGGTATTGGTGAAGAATAACCTGTGGGCCAAATTTGGACCGCGGGTTAGTATTGATTTTTTTTTACAAGAAAAAATTAATTAATTAATTCTTATCATCAAACAATTTTCATACGATAAACTTTGATGTTTTTTATTTTTAAAATTTTTGATTGTTTATATCGGGTAGAGGTGAAGAATAACCTGCGTGCCAAATTTGGACCGCGGGTTAATATTGTTTTTATTTTTTTTTTTTTCAAGAAAAAATTAATTTATAAATTCTCATCATCAAACGAAATCGCAGTAGATATATTTTTTGTAATAGGCATTTCCATATTTCAAATTCCATTTGATTGTAAAATTGAGAAGCTTTTGTCAAACTTTTAATTGAAAGTGATTGATCTGCAAAATTATAATATGCTAAAACTTATTAATTTAAGCTGATCAAATGTTCTCTGTAAGGATTGTTCTATCTTTGAGAACCTTGTTCTTTTCAAAAATTTTGCCCGTAAGGGAAAATTATCCTTCTTTAATTAATTTGAAAGTAAAGCAATCAGAATGCACCTTAGGAATGAGAGAAAATTTTGTCAACATGGAATGATACGTATATTAATACTTAAAAAAAATAATGATTTACTTTTAAAAAAATCAGGAAATCGACAAATAATGAATTTATGGTAGAATAATTTTAATTTTTGATTAAGTTGGTGAAAAAAAAAACGCCGAAAAGAATTCTATTTCTAATCTAAAGCTATAATAGTTGCAATTTTGATGACATATTACATATTGTATTATATTTTAGAAAATTTTACATCGTCATCGATAGTGTAGATTTAATCATTAAAAGATTTACCTACGTCGCTACTCATTAATACTCATTTTCCGATAAGAATACGAGCATATATTTTTTTTAACTAGCACTGTTTTACAACTAGAATTTTCACATTCACAAGTTTTACCTTTTTTAAATTTTGAGCCCTTTTTTACTGCTATTCATTCGACTAGAATTACTCATTTTCGGATTTGCTATATGGCCCACCAAGCCTCAAATTTTTACACTCCCTTTAAAAAAATACCGAACCCTGATTTATATGAAAAAAATTTAAATATACAAACAGATTCAATATAAAAAAAAATCACTTAGACACCTCACATAAATGAACCTTCTCCCCTAAATTGAACTTCCAGGACCTCGCAGGGCGTCCAGAACCTTAACACTCATCATCCCCCCCCCCACCAAACGCACGTACCATAAACCACTGGACTTCCTAATACTTCCTCCCCCCTCCCCCCTATGTCCACTGGACGAACCCTTCCACCCACTAACTCATGGTGATCGGAAGGAAGGCTGGTCCTGGGATTATGGAGGAGGATGATAGCGGTCCAATTACGCCGCTGATACGTCATTGGGTAGCGTACCTGCGATGCGGAGATAGCGGCGGTCTTTGCGGAGGTGCGGTTCTCAAATGTTTCGAAATAATAAAAAAAATTTTTTTTAGGATATTCGGGGTGGAAATTTTTGAATCATATTTGAAAAAAAATGATGAGGTTTGGAATAAATGTGGAGTTCTGTCAAAATGTAGTTTTTGGAATGGTTGAAATGAAATGAAATGAAATGAAATGAAATGAAATGAAATGAAATGAAATGAAATGAAATGAAATGAAATGAAATGAAATGAAATGAAATGAAATGAAATGAAATGAAATGAAATGAAATGAAATGAAATGAAATGAAATGAAATGAAATGAAATGAAATGAAATGAAATGAAATGAAATGAAATGAAATGAAATGAAATGAAATGAAATGAAATGAAATGAAATGAAATGAAATGAAATGAAATGAAATGAAATGAAATGAAATGAAATGAAATGAAATGAAATGAAATGAAATGAAATGAAATGAAATGAAATGAAATGAAATGAAATGAAATGAAATGAAATGAAATGAAATGAAATGAAATGAAATGAAATAAATAAATAAATTAAATAAAATAAATAAATAAAACAAAATAAAATAAAATAAAATAAAATAAATAAATAAAATAAATAAATAAAACAAAATAAAATAAAATAAATTAATTCAATAAACTAAATTAAATAAATAAAATAAACGAAATAAACGAAACAAACGAAATAAATGAAATACATAAGATAGATAAAATAAAATAAAATAAAATAAAGTAAAGTAAAGTAAAGTAATATAATATAATATGATGGTTTGGTTGAAATCGTATGAATGTTGATTTTTGAATAATGTTATTGAAGATTTTAGTTTAACTGGGTCAATTTTGATTGATTGATTTTTCAATGAATTTTGATGATATGCAAATATCTGAAATTCAGAATAACGTGGCAGTGGTTAAAAATTTTTTTTTTTTAAATAGGAAAGCGTTAAGTGTTAGTTAAAATTTATAATAAAAAATTATTTGTAAAGACAATACACTTTTTACATGATGCGTTTATCAATAAAATCTGATCAAGATATTAGTAACTTGAAAATTAAATCATTCTGTTTTTTTTTTGTAATTTTTATTTGTTTCTAAAAAAAATTGAAATTTTTCCAACAATTTAACGAAAGAACTCATAGTTGTCTTAACAAAGAGAATACCTATTCTATTTTATAATTTAATTTGACTTTGAAAATCTCATTTGGTGATTTTTATAAATTATTATAATACATACATAATTAATTGCATTTTTTAATAAATCAATCAGACAATATAAAGAATAGATATGTATCTAACGTTTCTATAATATTTTTCATGAAATTATAAAAATAAATTAAAAATGAAAAAAATAAATTTGCGATGTATGAATTTGATATTTAAAAGGTCTAATTTAATGTTTAAAAGGTTGAATATGATTTATATACGGTTAAATTTGAATTGTAAATGCTGTAAAAACCATTCCAAAAATTTATACATCAAATTCAATCATATTAATGAAAAAAAGAGTAACTTCATGAGTTTATTTCTAGAAATAAATTATAAAAAGAGTATTTTGATTAATCTAAAATTTTTAAAAAAATAAATAAAAAGACCCATAGATTGAGAAACGATCCCATGTTAAAAATCGCGACAAATTTCACTCTTCAATATATGCAGAACATTTTCAGTGTCAACGAGCAAACGACCCTCTTCAAAAAAAACCCACGCGGAGATTTCAACGCGCGATACTACATCCTCACAATTGAAAACTCACAATCGTCATATTCCAAATATACACGATATATATTAAAAAACCGATCATATTAAAAAAATCAATCATGTTAAAAATAATAAAAAGCTTGAAAAAAAAAAACAATATTCGATACTTATTGCATCGGAACGTTTTCCGTACGAGGACGGCAAAAATCTCATTTCGAATATATCTCGAGACGAACATAAGAATATTTCTAGTTGGAGAAAAAAGCTCCAAAAGAGGGAAAAATCGGAATAGAAGGAGATCGCACTCGACCTACATCATTTACGACATCTTTTGCGAGGATCTATCTCGCCATAAATTCAGAGATTGCGCATCATACGCAAAAGACGTAAAACGTGTGCTAAATTAATATACATATCTCGGATCTGTATACGTGTGAAAAATGAATGTTTTATGCTCCCGAGTGTGTTTTATTAGTGTTTTGAGTCAAATGTTTTGGAAAAGATTCGATGATTGAGTTGTTTTTTTTTTTATAGAGATGCGAGTTTTAATTTTGACATAATGAATTTTTGAATCAACATATATTGATTATTTTGTCCAAAAATGAAAAATATAAATTAATAAAAGTCTGGAAAATAAAAATTATATGTTACGTAATGTTTTTGTAATCGCGTTTTCTATAAGAAATGCAAAAAAATCGTACGTTTTTTGTGAAATTTTAATTTTATATCATAACGTAAAGTCTCCGGTTGTAAGTTTTATTAAAAAATTACATATTTAACGTCATATGTCAAATATGACAGTTGACATGTCTTTCGATATACATACCTATGAAAGATTGGGAATTACTTATAGTGTTTTTGTTAAGAAGTGTGTTGAGAACCACAGGTGCAAGGTTCGGTTTTGTTAACCCTAAAATAGCTCATTTAAAAAAATAATATAAGATAAGATATTTGATGCTTCAATACTGTTTATATTTCACCAAAAAATGCAAAAAATCTCATTTTTTTGTGAAATTTAACGCCATCTATTGATATGTTGTCCTTCTTCATGGTTTTATTAAAAAAGTAAATGACAACACCACAACAACAACAACACAAACACCAACAACACATTTTAAACATTTATTTGATGATATCTGTATTTTGATGACAGTTAAACGTCATCTGTCAAATATGAAAGTCGACGTGTCTTATTATATACCTATGAAAAGCTAGGAAAGACTTAGATTACTGACACCAAAGTATCGTAACGAGGTTAAAAAGGATGTTAAGAAATATAGACGTAAAATTTCACTTTGTAAATCATAAAAGAACTCATTTTATAAGATAAAAATCTGGGAGTTACCTGTCGAAAAAATCAATTTAATTCAAATATTAATTATTGTTTAAATTACCCAAAAAAAGCAAGATCTTTTTAAATTCAATTATACAAATGTTACATAATATTAAACATATTTTTCAATTGATCGAAACGCGATCACTTGTAAACATTTCCAATTTCATTCATCGAATTATCAAGCGCCAAAAAGCGACACAAAAAAATATTTTTTAATTAAATCAAACGGCCACTAGCCGCAGTCCGAATGCGAAATTAAAAACAATCGCATGCAAAATTCAAATGAAAAGTACAAAAAGCGCCCGGGAAAAAAAAAAAAAAACAGAGAAGACGTAGAAAATAAAAAGCGGGACCGACGGTATAAATCACGCAAATCCCTTTGTAAATAAAATTTAGAGAGTCACTTCATAAATCTGAAAAACGCTTCGCTGGCACACTTACGCGATTATATGCGCATATATACGAATCGAATTAAACGCGTATGAGGCTTAAATTATTATTCGGCCAGTATATTATGTCAGTATTTTGCGGTCGCGTATGAAAAAACTCGACTGTTTTGTTTATAATCGATTTTTGTTCGTTTCACAATTTTTATATTCCGATTTCAATCTTTTTGTCTTCAAATTCGGACATTGAAACTTTAAATGAAACCATTTTATCTTCAAAATAAACTATTCGAATTTCAAATTGAACCTTTCACTAATCAAATTCAAGCATTAGAATGTATTATTAAGACCGTTGTCAAAATCAATGTCAAATTGAAGAATAGATTGTATTTCATTGATTTCTATAACAATGGTCTTAATAATATTTTCCAATAGTTGAATTTGATTTGTAAAAAGGTTGAATTTGAAGATGAAAAGGTTGAATTCAAAGTGTATAATCTGTATGTAACTTAATTCATTCAGATGGTATTTTTCAATATATTTGACATATTTGACATATTTTATATGATTTTAGACATATGATTATGATTTTAAATATAATTCATAAACATTTTTTATTTTACAAATGTCTAAATAGACATAAGGTCCAAAGGTCTTTTACATTACGATTCTTTTGATATCATTGTTACAGTCGAGGTGTATTTTCAGTCCATGTATATTTGAACGAGTCGTAAACATACATGGTCTGATACACGTATAAAAGCGTTTTTTCCCATACTAAAAATAAAACTAATCCATTATAATTATAGAATTTAAAGGGGGTGTTTCAATTTTAAATATTTTTTGACTCATACTGCTACTTTTATACAGAAATATATCTAGTGGGATGAATGCATGGACAAAGTAAGAAAGATAATAACTTGCATGATCATTTAGTTAATTTAAAAAAAAATCCTTGGCGATGTTGAAGACCAATGACGTGTGTTTTACCGAGGCTTGAGCCATACAGGAACAATAGTCACGCCTTGTCTGTCAAACTGGTGATCATTGCGATCGCAAAGTGGTCAGCGAGGGCGCAGTCCGCTTAGTCTTTAACTCGTCTGTCCCGCTAGTGGTCATTGCAATCTTCTCAGAAGACAGCAATCACAAAATCTAGCACATAGACATACGTACCATTGGTCTGAGAGCCTCTTCCATTGGCTCTTATGTTACATGTCCCTTATAGAAATACGACTTGGGCTAACGCGATAAGGTATAACCTAAACTGCTGCATTTTTCTGGTAAAGCATTGTCCTGCAGTGGATAACTAATACGTTTCTAATGATGATGATGATGATGATGACTACTTTTGTCAAAGTTTTATTTAAAAAAATAATCAATTATTAAGCATTTGAATATGTAAAGGTTGATGCGAAGGATACGTAAAATACGCACTCAGTAAAACGCCATTACGCCAAATCGCGCATACATTGATATATAGGTACGGAATTCACCAGATTTATTCGTGTCGCCATTATTTTTTATTTTTCCATTCTGTTTTTTTTTACCAGCGATCGTCAGTATTACGTTTCAGCGTCGGAGCGTTTGTTATTTACACTAAGTAAATTTCGGACATTGATTGATACGAACGAAGCGTTTCACTAACTGGTTCGTTTTCGAAATAACTTATCATGGCTTATCGGATACGCTTTCCTATTATAAATATGTTATCGTGTAAGGTTTTTATTCGAGTTGAATCATCGTATATAACTAATATGAATTATATATAATAGTTTTTTTTTTCGATATGTAATGAAAAGATTGGTCTTTTTTGTATGGAAGAAGGAGAAAACTAAAATATTTTTCATTGTGAAAAAATATGTAAATTTTTTGCTAGGAATTACTTTTTGAATAACCTATTGTATAATGATTAGTGATTAATCAATCTTTTGAAGATCAACGAATCCATTATTTGAATTATTTTGAAATGAAACATAAAATTTATGGTATTATAAAATAATTCGATTCGAATCAAAAAATAAAGCTCAAAATATAATTTATTTGTTTAAATCGTATAGAGCGTTAAAACAAAAATAAATTGAATCTAATTATTATATTATTCAATGTTTATGTAATCTTGCATTTATTGTTAAACTTAATATTATCTCTTGATATGTTCTCTTTTATATTGTAATAATAAAAAATAAATACTAAACGTCATCTGTTAAATATGACAGTTGACGTGTCTTACAATATACCTATAAAAGACTTGTATTGCTGACATCAATGTGATTAAAAAGGATGAAGAAGAATATAGACATAAGGCTTTATTTTGTAAATCATAAAAAAGCTTATTCTAGAAGATGAACGTCTTAAAGTCGTCAATTAAAAAATAATTTTGATACAAATATCAAATATTGTTTTAATTTTGCAAAAATCGCAAGATTTTTTTGCATTTTTTTTCATGCAAAACGCATTTACACACATTATGCAACATATATAGAGACAAATCCACAATTATACACTAGGATTAATTTGACTATTTACAATTCTAAAACAGCAAACAATTCATTACACATTCCGCTGAAGCATTCAAAGCGTTCCCGCAAACACTGGTTTTCGGCACAATTTTTTTGAAATCGTTCCACACTTTTTTCCCGCAAAAAAGAATGCACCAACACGTGAAAGCGTCCAACATCCGTTTTTGGTTTTCGCCGCTAATGAGATTCCGGGCACACGCCAAGCTTTTGAAATTCCCGCGCTGCCTGCTCGTACTAAAAATAAAGTAAAGTAAAGTAAGCTGTGTCGGAAGTTGAAAGTTTCGAAAGTGCGGCACGTTTAATGCCGACCGCCGCTCGAAAAAGTGCTCTCTTTCGAATGTATGACACACCTGTGAAAATATTCGACGGAGTTTTCCCGTAATTTTCCGAAGCTTTTCAATGATAAGTTGATATTTTTTTATTTTTTTGTATGTTAGAACCGATGACGTAATCATAATATGCTATTTTTTATATGTATATGTTGCAGTCCATGTATATTATTAGTCCATGTGTATTTGACGCAAAGCAAACTAATCTAGCTCAACCTGAAACATCAGTCAAAACAAGCTTTCTTTCGAATGTATGACACACCTGTGAAAATATTCGACGGAGTTTTCCCGTAATTTTCCGAAGCTTTTCAATGATAAGTTGATATTTTTTTATTTTTTTGTATGTTAGAACCGATGACATAATCATCATATGCGTTTTTTATATGTGTACGTCGCAGTCCATGTATATTATTAGTCCATGTGTATTTGACGCAAACCAAACTAATCTAACTGAACCTAAAACTTCGATCAAAACAAGCTCTCTTTCGAATGTATGACACACCTGTGAAAATACTTGACGGAGTTTTCCCATAATTTTTCCAAGATTTTCAATGATAAATTGATATTTTTTAATTTTTTTATGTGTTAGAATCGATGACATAATCATCATATGCAATTTTTTATATGTATATGTTGCAGTCCATGCATATTATTAGTCCATGTGCATTTGACGCAAACTAAACTAATCTAGCTCAACCTGAAACTTCGATCAAAACAAGCTTTCTTTCGAATGTACGACACACCTGTGAAAATATTCGACGGAGTTTTCCCATAATTTTGCCAAGATTTTCAATGATAAATTGATATTTTTTAATTTTTTTATGTGTTAAAATCGATGACATAATCATAATATGCAATTATTTATATGTATATGTTGCAGTCCATGTATATTATTAGTCCATGTGTATTTGACGCAAAGCAAACTAATCTAGCTCAACCTAAAACTTCGATCAAAACAAGCTCTTTTTCGAATGTATGACACACCTATGAAAAAATTCGATGGAGTTTTCCCGTAATTTTCCGAAGCTTTTCAACGATAAATTGAATTTTTTTTTATATGTTAAAACCGATGACGTAATCATCATATGCAATTTGTTATGTGTATTTGTCGCAGTCCATGTATGTATATTATTAGTCCATGTGTATTTGACCCAATCCAATCTAATCAAACTCAACCCAAAACTTTGATCAAAACTAATGAAATTTCCAAAAAACCTAACTCAATTCAATTCACTATCAACTCAATCCCCAAAAATGGATATTTATGATCGATTAAAATATACATGGACTGAAATACACTTAAACTGCGATAGAAAATTCATATAAGATCATTTCGATTTCAAAATTTGCGAAAAAATTCTATAGCTCATAAAAAATCAATTATAGAACATTTTTATAAATTATTTTTTTAGTACAATCAAAAATATAACTTTTTAAATAATCTCATTTAAAAAAACTCGATTACGTCTATCTTTTGATCGCATAATTTGAGACTTAACTTTAATGGATCGATTCGTTTAACAATTCAAAATATTTGCAACAATTTTCGTTTCTTTATGAACACAAATTTGATTTTCAATATTTGATTATATTATATTATGAACCATTAAGATTTAAAGGGTTAACTGAAATTCATATACTAATCTAGTATATATGCATTTAACTATAATTCCGTTTAACCATAATGTAACTTTGATATTCGAAAGTTCTAGACTACTTTCTTAACACACTCCTTCGTTACCACGACATACTTCATCAATTTGCAACTATAAAATTTATAAGCTCCATAACTTTAAAATTTATTTGATACAAACAATATGAACTTAAAACTATTTTAAACTGAAAAAATTGCTATTTTATATTAAAAAATTAATCCATTTATGAACAGTACAATAGAAAAATTCATTCTTTAGAAAATCGAATGAAATATAAACGCGTTTATGTTGTGTGAGAGACTTCGTCTAACATTCGCCCATAAAAAATATATAAATACAATATAAATATTCGACATTGTGATTTTTCCCTGTGAAAAACACAATTTCGCTGATGGCCTTTAGTATATAAACGATTTTGCATATTTTTCGATTCTCCCTTTCGTTATATAGTTTTTTTCCCGCTCGAGGGTTTCAAATTCATATCGGAAAAACAATGAAAGCCCTCATATTTTTTATCTATCGCACAGGCCAAAAAAGGCGGATATTTTCACTCTTTCGTTTATATACCCTTCATGCATTTATATGTGCGCTTGATAAAACAGATTTTTCATTATAATCTAAATATTTTCTTCTCGCCTGACCTTTATTCTATTTTAGGTCGTTTTTTTCGATCCTTTTCTCTGTGAAATAAACGATGATGGAATCTCGTGTATGAATTATCTTCGTAAAATTTCGTATATGTATAAAACATGAATTTAAATAAAATTATTATATAATATACTCGATATATACGTAGGGGAAACTTGGGTAATTCGGTGATCGATTAAGCGCTTATTGTTTTTATTTCGTATTGTAATATGAAATAATTTAAAATAGTTTATTGATATAAAACATCTGCATTATTTTTTATCGAACAATTATTTAGATGTTATACATTTTTAACAATTTTAACAATTTCCATGAATGATCAAATTTAGTACGTCTAATTTTATGATACTACGGTCTGTTCAAATATTTAACCCCACATCTTTCTTATATTTTAATAAAAAAATGTTTTAAGCTAAGAATTATGTACCTCTATTCTTTCTATTGATAGTAAAAAAATCATGAAAATCCAAAGCCTTGTTTTACTCTTTTAAATCATGCATATTGTCCGTATAACAAAAAAAAATCAAAAACCAACACAAAACTTGTCTATACTAATATTTTACGTGTTCAGTTATCACTAAATTATATTAGCATAATTTTTTTTAATCTACTGACATGTTTTTAATTGATATTATTTAAAAAATATCGACTTTAAATGAATTATCGCAAAGTTATTCATATTACTGATTTAACCGAGTTTCCTCTATATATCAAATTATATCATATGTAAAAGTATAAGAAAAATCTTTAGGTTTATCCGTAAATTTTATAAGGTGGTAAATATAAAAAAATAATCGTATTAACTCTGCAACGAATTGTAAGGCTTTAAAAAAAACCGGGCTTTTTTCAAATAATATAATATTAGATAAAAATTCAACTTCATATTACTTATATTCGATTTATTTATCGTAATAAAATTTTAAAGATTGGCTTGAATTTTTGTGATAAATTATATAATTGCATTTATCATAGTGATGTAGTAAAAATCTGAAAAATATTTCAAACTTTATGGAATCATTTCATAAATGCCTAATAGAATATTTTGAAACAAAAATATTCAGAGAATAATAAAAAATAAATAAACTGAATACAAATTAACATCATGAGTATAACTATAGTGACTTTTACCAATTGGCGTCAATATTATAGATCCTATAATTTACAGAAATAGAAGTAGTCAAAGGCTTTTTCTTGGACATTCACCCTTTTTCTCTAATAAATACTAAAATTTACCAATAAAATTAAAATTTCTATTAGAATATTCTTCAACATGAATACTTAGGGAATAATAAAAAATAAAAAATAAACACTCATTCAAATTAAAAATATAATTATAATGACTTTTACTAATTGGCATTGATAGATCCTAGTATTATATTTACCGAAATATATAGAAGTATTTAAAAGCTCTTCTTTGAACATTCACCCCTTTTCTATTAAAAAATACCAAAAATTTATCAAAAAAACAACATTTTTCAATAATATATAAAATTTACCAATCTCCAAACATTCACAACAATATTTATTTATTTATTTATTTATTATTTATTTTTATATAACTGAATCGAAATCGTACCGGAGCAAAATATTAATTACACGAATGATCCGTCAACAAACGGCACCGCTTATCGTTTTCCTCTTAAAATCGACACAATTATCGCATCGATTACGTCATCACATAAATTCTAAGGACAATTAATTTTATTTATCGATTAAAAGAACGCCCCTGGGTCCCGCAAAGGGCCTTTGAAATCCCGAAAACAAAGAGGGGCCCAAACATCTCGTAGGCGTGGACGGCAACACGGCTCGTATATTCGCATTTCTCTGCCATAATATTCAATATAGAGATACGATTTTACAATATTAATATAATGCTATATCTAGCCGTATAATAGAGTGGGAGTTATAATGGGGTGAATGATGAGGGTTGCGAAATTATCGCGAATAAATGCTCCGGCCGGTCAGTTCATCACTCACGCTGTAGTATGGAAGCGCAATTTAAACGTTATGGCCGAGTTTATATTATGACATTGTAAGCAGTTTTGTTTAATAACTATGTTAAGATCAAAGGCGTGTTGCTTTGTTGGGTTAGGGATGTCTCAATTGTGTTTTAGTTTCGGTGGATGTTGAAAAACGTTTGATTTTGTGATACTTTTGTGTGTTGAATGTAGGGATGGGTTTATCGGTTTACTGGTTTGTGAGTTTACCGGTTTACATGTTTACCGGTTTATTTGATTACCAATTAACTGATAAACATGAAAACCAGTTAACCGGTAATCAAATAAACCGGTAAACACGTAAACCGGTAAACTCACAAACCGGTAAACAGATAAACCAGTAAATCTATAATGCAAGCCCTACAACTGGTTTTCATGTTTATCAGTTTACCGGTTTATCATTTTACCGGTTTATTTTATTACCCGTCAACTGGTTTTCATGTTTATCAGTTAATTAATAATCAAATAAACCGGTAAACTCACAAACCAGTAAACCGATAAACCCATAATGCTAGCCTTACATTCAACACACAAAAGTATTACAAAATCAAACGTTTTTCAACATCCACCAAAACTAAAACACAATCTATAATGCAAGCCCTACAACTGGTTTTCATGTTTATCTGTTTAACGGTTTATATGCTTACCGGCTCATCGATTTACTGGTATATATTGTATGTTTACCAGTTTACCGGTTTTATCAGTTTATCGGTTTATCTGTTAACCGGTTTATCAGTTTACTGGTTTATATGTTCACAAGCTTATCTATTTACCGGTTTATACGTTTACCTGTTTATCATTTTACCGGTTTATATGTTTACCGTTTTATCTGTCTACCGGAATATATTGTTGCAGGTTTACCGGTTTATATGTTTATCGGTTTGCCAGTTTATTTGGTTAAAGGTTAACTAGTTTATCTGTTAACCGGTTTATTTGTTTAAAAACGTACCATCAGTAATTAGCGGTAGTAATTTAGTGCAATATTTAATTTAGTGCATATGTTACCGTTTGTCCTAACGCCAATCCCGCAACGCCATTTTTTTAATCGCTTTGTCCATGAACAAAGCAAAAAATCTTACTTCGTCTATGAAATTTAACATATGGTGGTGTGTAACCACCATTTAGTGTAGGTGAATCATATGTGCATCATTTAACGTCTTCCATCAAATATAACAATTAACGTATCTTTTGACATTATCTGACGTGTCATTATTTGACGTATCTATGTATAAGGCATTGAAATTTCCATGGCAAAAACATTTGGAAATTTTGACATTTGATCGAAAAAGATTTGCCACCACTGTCGTAAGGCACGTTAACTGTTAAATTTAACAAAGGACGTTAAATGATGCGCCTATACTAAATTACGCTTATACATCAATAAGATAAATCAATAGTTATTATTAAATTTCGTAGACAAAGCAAGATTATTTGTTTCGTCCATAGATGAAGCTATTACACTAATGTTTATTTTTATACACGAAGCTTTTAAGATTCAGTTTCTATAGACAATGAAGCTATTACACAAACGTTTATGTTTATACATGAATTTAATAAGATTCAGTTTCTATAAACAATAAAGTTATTGCACAAATATTTATTTTCATACATGAATTTTATAAGATTCGTTTTCTAAAGACAAACTCCACGATCGAACTTGTCACATCGACACAACAAAACACCAATCACGATTTTTCCACATCGACATCGAACACACACCGTTTTCGAAAATCAAAAATATCGAACACGCGATTCGATTCGATACTTATTTGTTCGCGTAGTGTCGAAAGCTCCGAGCGACAGCTTCGCATTCCGACAGTCGAAAACAATGTTCGACCAGATCCGGGCGGAAAAGTGGGCGGTGGGCGAAGTGGGTGGGTGGGTGGATGGGTGGGGAACGATCAGTGACAGGGGAATGCGACGAGTTATACTGGCACGTCGGCTATTATCAACCTGTGGTTCGCGCGAGGGTTAGTTTTGCGATTTTTGAATTGTGATTTGCTGTGGAGAAAGTGCCGATATGTCGTTTTGGTATAGTTGAGCGGTTCTGTTGAAGTTGAGCGACACATTTTGGGGTTTGAAGATGGATGTTATTATGTACTGATCTGGAAAAAATGGCCTGTGTTTAACCGATCAGTTAAAAAATTCCGATTTTGATCAGTAAAAAATAATCAATGGTTGGTAAACTTAATTAACTAGTTCGTGAATAATAAATGATCAGTTTTCAGTGATCAGTTGCCGTGCGATCAGATGCCATGCGATCAGTGTGAATAATAAATGATCAGTTTTCGGTGATCAGTTGCCATGCGATCAGTTCTTAAAGGCGTGTATTTTACGGGTCAGAATTTTAATACGTTTTGGTCAGAATTTTTAATTCATTTATCAGAATTTTTAATACATTGGTCAGAATTTATATTATATTGGTCAGAATTTATATTATATTGGTCAGAATTTATATTACATTGGTCAGAATTTATATTATTTTGGTCAGAATTTATATTACATATATTGGTTAGAATACATGGGTCAGAATTTTGTGGTCGGAATAAATATTAAATGGTCAGAATTTATATTATATTGGTCAGAATACATGGGTCAGAATTTGATAAAGGTGATCTTTAGCATATATACGAATTTAAGTTGGCATCTCAGAAACATGTTTATACAGGTACATGCACCAATACTTATTCGCAGTTTGGCAGCTGGTTGGAAACTTTTACGATAGAGACTTATAAAATATTTTCGATCTGAATATCTGATTGAATAAGATACGTTCAGTAAATGTGACGCAAAAAACGCTAATCTAACCTAACCTAAACACGCGTTTAGTAATAAATACGTTAAGACTTTTGACTGAGACATGCGGCATTAAGTAAGTGCGTTTAGTTTTCCCTGACTGAGAAATGCGGCGTTTGGCCCAACCCCCACGTTCAGTTTTTCTGTAAGGATTGTAATTTTCTTTAATTTTGAACATTTATCGACTGTCACATTCTGACCATTTAACATTTTATTCTGACCATTTAACATTTTATTCTGACCGTTGACTCATTTTTATTCAGACTGTTAAATAATTTTATTCTGACCAAACTATGAATTAAATTCTGACCAAATAATTTGTTGCCGTTCTTAAATAGAATTATCAAATGAATAGTATTGGCATAAATAATTTTAGCGACTCGAGTAGTTTGAGTAAAAAATTCTGTAGTCTGAAGATGGGTGTTAGTACGTAGAATTGATCTGAAACAAAAAAAATCAGTAAAATTTCGAATTAAAAGTCTGAACAGTAAATGAATAAGCATTGGTATAGTATTTAGTGATTCGGGTGATTTGAACAACAACTTTCAGTGTGTATATGGGTGCTATTATAATATAATAAATAACATAGCATTAATTTAAGAATATTTAGAAGATATAGGTTTTAATTTTCACATTGAAAGTCAGAACCGTAAATAAGTGGCATCGGTACTAGGGGTTTTATCAGCTCAAGAAATTTGAGCGACAATTTCTATAGTCTATAAATGAGCGCTAATCCGTATCAATGACCTAAGAATATCCAAAAGTAATTTGTTTTAATTTTCGAATCAAAAGCCTGAACATCAAATGAGTGGCAGTGATATTATTGACTTTAGCTACTTAAGCGATTTTGGCGACTTAAGCGATTTGAACGACTTACAGTACAGCTTTCTAATGCATCAACAATAGTATAATATTGATCCATACATATCATTTATTCAGAATAAACATATTTTCAAATCATCATGATATTAAATCAATATTTCGCATCACATTTTGTTTTCTTGGCATCATTACATAGTGAAATCAGAGTGAACACAAAAATATCATATTTCAACACACAATCATCAAAATGTTGAGAAACCCCATAACATATCCAAGTTCGCCGATTTCTGACGTAAACTATGGATAAGTATGCAGTAGCAGTTACTTTCACACTATGTGACGTCTGAAAATTTGCCGTTTTAAAAAGTAACCGGATCCGGATATTCACCGGATTTGTATGTCATAGAGAAATGTCGAAGAATTCGAATCCGACTTTTCGGCGCTAAACTTTAAACTCATTCTTTTGGCTGCGATTCAGTGCTTCGCTTTTTCAATCAACTTTTATATTATTTTCATTCTGAAAACTCAAATAGAACACAAAAGAAAAAGCACATTAATCTGCAAAATAACATTATATAATATGTGCCCACAATTATGAAAGTGGTCTAAGTCACAAAAATGAAAAAAAAAAAATGAGTTTTTTTATTATTTCGCGACACGTAATTTTAAACTAATTTAATATGAAAAAAAAAATAAATGAAAATTGGAAAAGTTATATTCAGTGAAATATATGTTGTTCATGATTTTGTGCCATAATATTGATTCTGCTGTCATTTTTAACACACTCAACTGAATTAATTAATTTAGAATAAAATTTTACATAATGAGCTTTTTTAATATTACATTACTGCCACGATTCCCAAATGGGAATTGACAAAACGTCAATATCTTTGGTTAGTTTTTTTTTTTCTAATAACCGATAACTAGCAGTTACTATAGCTCATAAACTAGCTATTTACTAAATATCAACTTATAATTTGAAGAAACAATACAATAAAAATAGTTTTGAATAATCGCATTTTTCCATTTTATGATTTTTCTAAAAATTTTCACTTTTTTCGTTTAGTACCTCAAATTTACAAAATAAACCTGGATTTTGTTATTTTGAAAATACATTTTAGAGTTTTCTAAACCTAAATATGTTATCATTTTTTATATTTTACCAAACACAACAATTGTAGAGCAAAATAGTCAATTTTCCTAATTGAGAATTGTGGCAAGAAATAGGTTAAAATTTTGTATTTCCTTATAAGCCACATGGCCAAATTTATATGTCAAAAAAAATATAAATCTACTAAATTAAATAAATTGTAAAACATAGTATCGTGTAGTAGAAAAACAATTTTTAATCACTTCAAACTCAAACCTTTAAATATTTCGAAATGATCGGACGTGGTCTTAGACCACTATCATAATTAAAGGCACATATACAATAGTGATTCATATCGAAAAATGAAAAATTTCAGAGTGTGGTATTTTGATCAAACACGCATCGGTTTTTCATCGAAAAATAAACTGAAAATGTTTGATAACTTCAAATCTGATTGACGTTTTGTCGATACAAATCTCGTCGACCGTTAATTTCAGCGATTCGAATTAAACCTTTGCAAAATGTGCGTGCGATGAAATGAAACGGTTTTCAGGGGGAAGCGATTTTTCATCGGTTTTAATAAATTATATGAAAAATGAAAGAATATTTTGTCGGGTACGTTTTGTTTATTTATTTGTCGCATAATATATTTGCGATAATCGAATGCGATTTATTCACAGAATTGGTTTTCCGTTTCGTTTGTTGCGTGTTCATATTGGTGTCTATTAATCAAAATAATAATATATGTGTCGTTATATTGTATATGAAAGTGGTGTAAGCGCCATTTAAAAAAAATGGGTAAAGCTTAGATTTTTGTTAACATGGATATCTTCTTTGGATGTTTATAATTAAAAAAAACAAATTATTGCATATCTGTATATTGTATTTGAAAATGACGTATTTCCACTTAATATTTACTATTATGACTATGCACTATTATTATTATTATCAATTACAATTTTTTTTATTATAAATATTATTTTCCATTATATAATTACTCGGATTTGTTCTAATCTGTACGAAAATCATTAAAAATATAATATTTTACAGCGAAATATATTTCGTTCATTACAAGGGGATGTTATATTGTGTTAACTTTTTTTATTAGAAAAATTAAATTTAAGCTTAACTCTTTTTTTTCAAAATTGGCGTTTATGCCAATTTCATATATAGGAGTGGTTAATGAAACCTTGAAAATTTTATATTTTTAGAAATTATAAATTGATTTCAATGTTTAAAAATTACAAAAATGACTCAATTTTCAATTCCAAAAACACTGTTTCAGTAATACTTAATCCAAAATTTTAATTACTTTTTTAATTTTTGATACATCTAAAACCTCAGAAAAGTAAAATAAGTTCATTACAGCTCAATAGTATTTATAAATATTAAAAAACAATACCTTAAAAGTCTTGAAACAAATAAAAATAGAGATAAGCCACTTTCAAATATAACGGCTCATATTTTATATGCAATGAACGAATGTACGTTTTGGTTTCATCCATTCAAAAATTTTAGAAATACAATATTATATATTAAAAACGGTCATAATTTTCATTTTTTAAATCCGCTTAATTTAAATTTCGACTTTACGCAACTTCGCCCGGAATCCAATTAGAGAATATTTGTTCAATTTTTGGATGCAAATTTCGACCTCCCTCTCTCTTCCCGGTTTCAATAATAAGCGAAAAGCGGGAAAACTTTTTCAAAAAAAAAGGAAAACACCTGACCTTTAAAAACCCCATCCTCCAAAATTGTCCACTTTCATACAAAGTGTACTCGCATGTAATAACACGATAAGTTTCTCGATCGTAAACTGTCCAAGTGTCTTATTCGATTACATCGGATTTCCCGATCGTTTTTTTTTCAAGTTTACTTGCGCCTTCCATTATATAGGGTCTTTCAATAGGGATGCTCGAAATTTGATAGGTTATAGCAGCCGTGTTGTTAAAGTGACATCTGTCAAATTTTTTGTCAATTGTTTAGTAGTGTACGATACATCGCTATGGAAAGTTATAGCGTTTTAAACAACGTGTGCAAATAATTAAATTTTATTTTCAAAGTCACTGAAGGGATTTTAAATAAGGAAGCTCGATTTTGAAATGTACATAAAACAAGTTGTGTCTGAGATTTCCACTAATTTTTTTTTTATTTGAAAGTATGTTTTATGATATTAAATGTGGAATAAACGTTGTTCAAATGTCCATCGTAAATGTGGCACGATTTGGAAGGTACAATTTTCAATGACTTTGTCGCATAAATCTAGCTGAATTTTTTGGATGGCGTTTGTTATATTGATTTTGATTGCGTCAATTGTTTGCAATTTAAACAATTGAAAAAAATTGACAAATGTCACTTTAACAATATAGATGCCTAAAAAATTTCGAGCATCTCTATTGAGAGACCCTATATAATATTAATCGTCCTCGATACTTTTCAATTTCAATGACTTTGTCGCATAAATCTGGCTGAATTTGCTGGATGGCGATTGATATATTGGCTTTGATTGCGTCAATTGTTTGCGGTTTAAACAATTTCTAACAAATTTGACAAATGTCACATTACCAACATGGCTGCTATAACCTAACAAATTTCGAGCATGGTTATAGAAAGATACTTCAATGACTTTTAAAATAAAATTTAATGATTTACACACGTTGTTTAACGGTATGGCAATGTACGAGTACTGTACACTACTAAATAATTGACAACAAATTTGACAAATGTCACTTTAACAAAATGGCTTCTATAACTTAAAAAAATTCGAGTATTCTTATTAAAAGAACCTTCAGTGACTTTGAAAATAAAAATTTTGTATACATTGCTCGACGCTATAACCTTCTACAGCGATGTACTCTACACTACTAAACAACTAAGAACAAATTTAACAGATATTACTTTAACAAAATGGCTGCTATAACTTTAAAAAATTCGAGGACCCTTATTAAAAGAACCTTCAGTGACTTTGAAAATAAAATTTAATGATTTACACACGTTGTTTAACGCTATGGCAATGTACTGTACACTACTAAACAATTGACAACAAATTTGACAAATGTCACTTTAACAAAATGGCTTCTATAACTTAAAAAAATTCGAGTATTCTTATTAAAAGAACCTTCAGTGACTTTGAAAATAAAAATTTTGTATACATTGCTCGACGCTATAACCTTCTACAGCGATGGCTCTACACTACTAAACAACTAAGAACAAATTTAACAAAACTTTAACAAAATGGCTGCTATAACTTTAAAAAATTCGAGGACCCTTATTAAAAGAACCTTCAGTGACTTTGAAAATAAAATTTAATGATTTACACACGTTGTTTAACGCTATGGCAATGTACTGTACACTACTAAACAATTGACAACAAATTTGACAAATGTCACTTTAACAAAATGGCGTCTATAACTTAAAAAAAATTCGAGTATTCTTATTAAAAGAACCTTCAGTGACTTTGAAAATAAAAATTTTGTATACATTGCTCGACGCTATAACTTTCTACAGCGATGTACTCTACACTACTAAACAACTAAGAACAAATTTAACAAATCTTACTTTAACCAAATGGCTGCTATAACTTTAAAAAATTCGAGGACCCTTATTAAAAGAACCTTCAGAGACTTTTAAAATAAAATTTAATGATTTACACACGTTGTTTAACGCTATGGCAATGTACTGTACACTACTAAACAATTGACAACAAATTTGACAAATGTCACTTTAACAAAATGGCGTCTATAACTTAAAAAAATTCGAGTATTCTTATTAAAAGAACCTTCAGTAACTTTGAAAATAAAATTTCATGATTTGCATACATTATTCAACGCTATGGCAATGTACTGTACATTTCTAAACAGTTGACAACAAATTTGACAGATATCACTTTAACAAAATGGCTTCTATAACCTAACAAATTTCGAGCGTCCCCATTGAAAGACCCTGCATATAATATTAATCGTCCTCGACACTTTTAAAATCAACCGAGCAAATGTCATTTTGTGTGTAATTCGATCGGACGCGCAGTTGACGGGTGTGAGCATGCGAAGCGCATATTAACATCGAAGGATAAAAAATTATAATTGACGATCGCATTATTATCCTTTTCCATTATTATGGTCCTCGCCTTATCGTGCGTTATTAATCAGCCGAAAGCTTGTGTGCGACGATTCGAAAACAAAGACAAAAAATGTATAATGATGGAAAAAAACTACTCATCCGTTTACATGTGAGAATGGGGTGATCGGGTGACTTCGTGGTAAATTGAATTATATATTTTTTTGTGAAATAAATTGATTTTACTGATTCGAATTTGTAATTAGAGGACGTAGTAATGTATTATAGACGATTTTCGTATATAATATTTGTCTCTGGTAACGCTTGATGCGGTAAAAGCTCAATTTGTTGATTTAAATACAGATTTTGTACTGCACATTCAGCCAAATCGAATTCAACCTTTTTAAAAACAAATTTAAACTTTTCTTCATCAAATTCAACCTTTTGTAAATCAAATTCAAACTTTTTCAAATAAAATTCAACCATCGGAAATGTATTATTATGATCTTTTCTGTAATGATCAGAAAAATATAATCTAATCTTCAATTTGACTTTGATAATCTTGTTTGGTGATTTTTATATACAAACAAGAATATGAACTTTCTTGTATTATGAAAAACCATTTTTCTCTAACTAATACTTATTTCTACATATTGATAATCCATAATCTACAAAAAGAATCTATTGGTAGAAATTTTATTTTGAAAAGTTTGATTTGATTTGAAAATGGTCCAATTTGATTTTTAAAAACTAAATTTTTGGTGTAAAAAGCTGGATTTGAAATGTTAAATCTGTTAGAACTACATTATAATACAATAAATTTCACATTTTATTTTAAATCATTCTCCAAAACAAAAATTCAAAAGAAAGTCGATAATCTGAGAGTGTCGATTTATTATTATAAATAACTTTCATATAAAATAATATTTGACTATCACAATAAATTTAAAAATTCAATCAATTTCGAGCAATGTGATACATAATTTATTCTCTTCGTCATTTCCATAATCTTTAAAAGCAAAAATATTAATTCTCAAAAACCGCGTCACGAAATTAGCCGAGTTTCCCCATCCAGCAGTGATCGATCGACCCACCCGGGATATTTCTAATGAATTAAATTTTCCCGCCTTTTTCCTCCGACACGGCGGGTACAATGAACGTTCATTAGTGCGGCCAGTTGTCACAGGCCTTAGTTGTTACCAACATTTGTATGTACAATATATGTCCACGATATGGGGGCATAGAATCAAAATTCTCCACATCCATCAAATATTCAAATATTTCCTATTTTTTTTTAATATAAATAAAAAAAGTTAGAAAAAGGGAGGTAATTAGTCGCGCTTTAGTTTTGATCATATTCGCTTTGGTGAAAATAATTTGTACCTATAATATTTATGCACTTTATTTTTAATATTATAGTTTGCACTGTGAAATTCAATACATAGATATGGCTATTTATACATATCAGTAAAAAATGGCTGAAATAAAAATTTTTGAAGAAAAATAAATCCCTCTATTTTTTTATATACCATAATTATAGGCAAAAGAAAATATAAATGCATATATGTATGTTCCATACATATTAAAATTTAAAGGAGGGTGGTAAAATGCAAAGTATTAAATTTTATATTGCAAATTATTAAATTTTATAGTGCAAAGTATTTCATTTGAAAGTGAAAATTATTAAATTTTAAAGTGCAAACTATTATAACCAAAGTGCTTTTATATATTTTCCAAATAAAATGTCTATTAAATAATTTTTCATAGCAAGCATAGGTTCATTATGTGGCCTCACCTTTAAATACCCGATCCTCTATTAAGACGAGAAATATGTTTCATAGATTATCGTGTAAAAAATGTATGTTGACCATATAAAAATTGGAGATAGGTTCCATCACTATATTTGGATAGAACTTCCATCCAAATGTACTTTATAAAAAATGTGCAATGTGATAAATTTTCGCTGTATAAATCATCAAAAAACATCGAAATTTTTTATTTAATAACTATAACTACATACATATAATTATACCAGTATATTAGCTTACATCGAATCTTACCATTGTGGCATAATATTATAATACATATTTTTATTATTTTTTTATACCGTGTCAAAGTGAAAATCCGTGTAAAAAAAAAATCGCTTCATCTTCCTTCAACCGTGTTATTTCGAAACCGTGTAAAAAGAGGATTAGATGTATATAAATTTTATAAGGCTGTAATTTTGATGATAGGCAGCAATTTTTTAACTAAATCTATATACGCATATTTAATTTAATTTAATTATTGAGATTGCAGCCTCACCCTTATTATGCTTAATTTATGATTTTTATAAAGCTGTGACTATTTTTTTTTTAATTTAATTTTTAATATTATTTCATATAGAAATATATTGATTCATTATCATATTTGTTAAAATCAATTAATATCGAAAATAAAACCTTAAAAAATCAACATTGGATAAAATCAACGATAAAAATTTTCACTTTTGAGTCAAAAGTTTTGACCCACAAGAAATCTACTCGATCTTTTTTAACCTCAATGAAGATTGCATGATTTGATTCTGCAGCCCTCATATAAAACACAACATAATGGTCGACGGTGCGGTCACGTGCGCGTTTAATTTCAACTCGCACGCGCGTGAAAGCCTCCGAATTTCGATGACGTTTTGAATATTTAGATGAGAATCGAGTGTGCCTACATGTGAAAGCCTTTCGAATTGCTAGACGGACGTTTCGGTGTCGTATCAAATTTTGGACACTGTCAAAACTGACTAAACTGCGGTCGCCGAAATGCTAAAACGACGTTTAAACGTAATGTTATGCAAATTATTAAGTTAAACGATGGGAGTGTTACGTTTTGTGAATTATATGTGATTTTTCGTTTAAAATTTATGTTGATTAATTTTTGGGAAATATTCTGTGGTACATTTATAGAAATAGAACTTTATCATTATTAATTTTTTTAAATTATTTTGCCTTCTGGTTTGCATTACATTTACGTCCCAAAAAAATTTGTTGTCTCAAATATTCGCTATCTAAAAATTCATAAAACGAATGTTCATTCCCGAAAATTGGCCCACAATTTTTTCGTAACGAATTCTCACCTCTATAAGTTAACCCTCACACTTTTTTTCCAACGAAAGTTCACCCCTAAATATAAACCTTCACTCCTTTCCCCTCATCCCCCATGTTTTTTTTCCATGCAGTGTTTTAAAATTGAAACATTTTCACCTCCTAAGTTTTTACCTCCGATTTCTTCACCTCCGATTTCTTCACCTCAGATTTCCTCACCTCCGATTACTTCACCTCCGATTTCTTCACCTTCGATTTCTTCACCTCCGATTTCTATACTATTTCGATTACTATATTTTCACCTCCTAAATTTACATTTAAATTTTCATCTACGAAGATTTCTTTTCAACCAATTGTTCTCAACACTTCATTTATAGATTTTTCTCGTTAAATGAATGATTTTTAAATACTGAATGATGAATCGTTTAATGTCAGTGTTAAATGATCTCTATAGTTGAATACCTATCGGAGAAAAGTCTAGGGAGGGGAACCTAAGAGAGGGAAACCTAGGGGGAGAAAATCTAGGAAGTGAAAACGATGCGAGGAGAGAACTATGGGGATTAAAATTTGTTCTATGAAATTTCTGGCAGTGAACATTTGTGGAATCATAGAAGTTTCACATCAACAAGTATACATTGCTGGCACAACGTTCGAAATGTCGAGGATTAAAAGTTTTTAGCTAACAAGGCTTAAAATAGTAAGCGAATGGCAAACCGAAGATACGTGGATTAAATTTGAATTTTCGCATTTTGCACATTACACCTGTCGATGGTGGTTTTTTTTTTAAATTGTGAATTATGGTGAAACGGTCCTTATGAATTTTTAATAATTCATACGAAAGAGGCTCTGAGAAAAAAGTTTGTTGTGAAAATTCCAAAAGCTCTCTTTAATATTATACAAAAAGCATTCATTGTTTTGGGAGATTTCGAAATCTTTTATGTCCGCGTAATACTTAGGCGATTTTTTTTGTTAATATTCATTGAAATGTGCTTTTCTCGTTTTGAATTTAATGGAAAACGTTTAATAAAAATTGTTTAATGAATGTCGCTTTGTTTGTATGAAAAATTTTAATATTCTGAAAATCTTTATTGATTAACTTTATTTACTTCGAGTTGAGGCATAAATCCTTTATTTACTAAATTGTAAAAGAAATATAATATAATAAGAGTTATTAAAAAATATGATATACATATTTGAAATATTTTATTGACTTAATTTTTCAATATTACTCAGATTTTTCTTTATGATGTATTGGACTAAAATGAATCTGCGAAAATAAGTATTAGTTGCAAGAACAAGTTAAGACAAGAAAGTTCATATTCGTATTGTTTGTATGTAAAACTTTGTAAAAATCACTAAATAAGATTATCAGTCAAATTGAAGAATAGATTTTATTTCAATGGTTACTATGAGAATGATTTTAATGATACATATATCCGATGGTTGAATTTGTTTATTAAAATGCTGAATTTGATTTAAAAAAATTATGTTTGGTTTGAAAAGGGTTGAATTTGATTTGTAAAAGTTTGAATTTGATTTTAAAAAGATTGAATTTAATTTGTAAAAGGTTGTATTTGATGTGAAAAGTATTAATTTGATTTGAAAATGGTTGAATTTCAAATTTGATTATTAAAAGGTTGAATTTGATTTAAAAAAGATTGAATTTAATTTGTAAAAGGTTGAATTTGATCTGAAAATGGTTGAATTTCAAATTTGATTAGTAAAAGGCTGAATTTGATTTGAAAATTTTAAATTTGGAATTTGATACTAATAAAAGGCTTAGTTTGATTTGAAAAATATTGAATTTGAATTGAAAAAGTTTGAATTTGATTTGAAAATGATTGAATTTGATCAGAAAGAGATTGAATTTGATCAGGAATAGATTGAATTTGACCAAAAAAAGATTGAATTTGATCAGAAAAAGATTGAATTTGATAAGAAAATGATTGAATGAAAATTATCTAAACTTGGCCTACAAAAGCCATTCACAAACATCGACTAGACCAGTGGTGGCCAGATGAAATCACTTGGTGGGCCAAATAAAATAATGCATATCTTTGAAGGGCCACTCATAAATATTTTACAACGTAACAACAATATGTTAGTTTTTATATTTAAAATAAAAAAAACGCTGTCTTGCACATTTCAATGAAATGTGCAAGACAGCGCTAGCCGACTGAGCAAGACAGAGAGTGCCACACACTTGCTCAAATACATCGAAGCGCTTTTTTATCTATACGTAGAAAACGTGCCTATAGAAAAAAAATTGTTTACGAATTAGTTCGCTGTTGCCCACAAAAGGGCCCATAAAAACATCAAGTGTGCCACTTGTGGCCCGCGGGCCCGGGTTTGGCCACCATTGGATTAGACCAAACTCCCTCACACCACTAAAACGATTCCACACAACACTACACAACATCCGATAACATCCAACTCCCCAGAATCGATGCATATCAAATTAAACCATTTCGAAACCATCCGAGACCCAAACTCGTTTAAGATTTACATGCATCGCGACCAAAACGGACGTTCAGATTCCATTAGTCATAATGGCATTTGCATAGAACGCGAATCGCATCCGACTCACCATAACCGAATCACGGGCAGAATCGAACGGCTGAAGACTCGGCTGAAAAACGGTGAAAATAATGCCGATATAGGGACGGCGCGAATTATTCGGAAAAGTTAAATTCAATTTCGGCCGAGTGAAAAATGAAACGCTGTAACAAGTTGAGATAGGACGCGGGAAACTTCGGGCCGGCCCGATAAGTATTAAATTCGAAGAGTAATCTCAAAATGAAAAAGTTGGGCGGGAAAGTCGGTTGTGTGTGTGTGTTTGGATTTGGAGATTGTGCGATTTTTTGTGAGAAAAAAATCCGAGTTTTTATAAAGATAATATTTCATATTGTTTTTATTTTGGGTGGTTTTCTGTTCAATTATTCGAATGTGTTTGTTAAATTTTTGTATTATACTTATGCCTACATCGCGATGATTTTATGAATGTTCACTACCATAAAATTCATATTACGAATTTTTGCCTCTGAAAGTAGATTTTCACACTTTTTTTTCTTAACAAACGTTCACTGCTGAATGTTGCCCTCATGTTTTTTTACAACAAAAGTCCCCTCCTTTAATTTCTTCCTAACAAATGTTCAACACTGACAGTTGCCCTCACATTTTTTCTCCTACGAATGTGCTTGTCAAAATTTTCTATTATTTTTTTGCTCACATTCCCATAATTTCACGTATGTTCACTTCTATAAAATTCATATAACGAATTTTTAACTCTGAAATTTGATTTTCACAATTTTTTTTCTTAACAAACGTTCACTGCTGAATGTTGCCCTCATGTTTTTTTACAACAAAAGTCTCCTCCCATACTTTCCTCTTAATAAATGTTCACCCTTGAAAGTTGCCCTAACACTTTTTTTCCTATGAATGTACTTGTTAAAATTTTGTATTATCCTTTTGCTCACATTCCCATGATTTCATGAATTTTCACTACGATAAAAATCATATAATGAATTTTAACTCCCAAAAGATGACCACTATAATTTTTTACCACCAAAAATTGACCCCCGCTTCGTTTTCATCCCGAAAGATTTTCACTCCCGTATCGTTTTTATCCCCTAGATTTCCTCCCTATGGTTTTCACCCCTTGGTTTCTCACTCGAAGAAATCATTTTATAAAATGTATAAACGATTCGTCATTCTACAATCAGTATTCATCAATTCTATGCGCGAAAACTGTAAATGAAGTTCTGAGAATAATTGGTCGAAAAATGATGGTTGAAAATTTAAGAGAGAAAACCTAGAAGGTGAAAATCTTCTGGAGTAAAATCATCGTAGAAGAAAAATGATGGGGAGAAAGTATAGGGAGAAATATGGAGGGAGACTTTTTTCGTAGGTAAACATTCGTTGGGGAAAAAGTGTGAAGGCAACTTTCAGGGATGAACATTCTTTAGAAAAAATGTGTAAGGATAAAAAGTTTTTTAGTAAAACAAATGGGGGAAAGAGGAGTTTTTGTTGGAAAAAAATTTGAAGGCAATATTAAAAAGTGAACATTCAACAAAAAAGGGTATAAGGTAACTTTTGGGGAGGAATATTCGTTGGAGAAAAAGTGTAAGATCAACATTCAGATATGAACATTGGATGTAGGAAAAGTGTGAGGGCAACTTTCAGAGATGAACATTCATTAAGAAAAAATATGGAAAGCAACTTTCGGGGGTAAAAATTCGTTCTATAAAGCAGGGCTTTGGAGCGGAGCGCGAGCTGGAGCGCGGAGCAGTCGGAGCCGTTTTTTACCCGGAGCAAGAGCGGAGCCGGAGCAAAATTTTTTTAGAAAATTTTTAGTGCTCCGTGCTCCGATATATATATTTTTTTAATTTTAATATTTGACATTTTGCATCGTAATGTTTATACATTTAATAAGTATTTACAGATTTTTTAAAAATATTTTGTAATACAAGATCTAAATCAAACTTTGGGACATAACATGTTATATATGTTTTTTGATTTTCTAGGGTTAAACTAGCGAATTTTCAGTATTTATTATAGATAAAATAATAATAATTAACGTTGTTTTCGGAAATTTTACGCTGTTTTTTTTAGAATAAGTCTCATGACATATCAACGAAAAAAATTTCGCTTGCGGCGCTTGTCTGTATTATAAATTAATTTAAAACTTTCATAAGTTATTGTTGAAATTCATAAAAAATATATTTATATTTGTTTATTTTATAATGAGAATTAGTCTTACAATAAGAAAATTTATTAATTACAATAAGACGGTGGGCTGGGTAAATTCGTAGTAGATCTTGAGCTATACACAACTGGTTTAGATCTTAAAAAATATATGAAAAAAAATTTCGCCTGCGGCGCAATTTGTGTCTTTTATATTATATTTCTTATATCCTTATTTTATTTAAATTAACGCTTCATTGGATTTTTTCACTATTCGTAAAAAAAATGGGGGGCTCAAAGTTGAATAGCCTATGGCTTCTTATGGTCTAAATGAGGCCCTGACTATACCACTTTATAAATTTAATATTTTTCCCTGTTTTCTCATTCTCACAGTGATATAATTCTATTTTTAGTTTGTGAGATTATATTCTATAAAAAATTTTATAAACGTATATATTTAATATGCTATATGCTGTTTTCTCTTAATTTTTTATATGTAGGTATACATGTATTTGGGAAAATGGTATACCAATTTTTTAATATTTTTTATCTTTTTCCCCTATTTTCTCTTACTCTTCGGTGAGTTATTATACTCGTATATTATTAGTGTTTAATATGGATTTTTAAATTATAAGTTAATTTTTTTAATAAATTAGTTTACAACTATTTACAATAAACACGTTATTTTTATTTTTACATGAATTTATAGGTATATCAAAAAAAATTAATGAATATAATTTTTATTTAAAATTTTCAACCGGAGCACGGAGCGGAGCGCGGAGCGGAGCGGAGCAAGTACTCGGGTGCCGGAGCGGAGCTGGAGCGGAGCAACTTCAAAAAGTACCCGCTCCAAAGCCCTGCTATAAAGCGAAAATTTTCTACACCCATCACCATGTATCTCACCCTACAATCACAATAATAAAAAAAAATTATAATTCCGAATTAAAGCAATAGTGCGTCGAATAATGAGGCACTGCATCGGATCCCCGGTTGCGTCATTAGTGGAGGGCATTCATTCAGAGGTGAACATTTGTTAAGAAAAAAATATGGAAAGCAACTTTCGGGGTAAAAAAATTCGTTCTATAAAGCGAAAATTTACTACACCCACCACCATGAAACCTCACCCTACAATCACAATAATTAAAAAAATTATAATTCCGAATTAAAGCAATAGTGCGTCGAATAATGAGGCACTGCATCGGATCCTCGGTTGCGTCTTCAGTGGAGGGCATTAATTCAGAGATGAACATTTTTTTTAAGAAAAAATATGGAAAGCAACTTCGGGGGGTAAAAAAAATTCGTTCTATAAAGCGAAAATTTTCTACACCCATCACCATTTAGTCTCACCCTACAATCACAATAATTAAAAAAATTATAATTCCGAATTAAAGCAATAGTGCGTCGAATAATGAGGCACTGCATCGGATCCCCGGTTGCGTCATCAGTGGAGGGCATTCATTCAGAGGTGAACATTTGTTAAGAAAAAAAAAAATATGGAAAGCAACTTTCGGGGGGAAAAATTCGTTCTATAAAGCGAAAATTTACTACACCCATCACCATGTAGTCTCACCCTACAATCACAATAATTAAAAAAATTATAATTCCGAATTAAAGCAATAGTGCGTCGAATAATGAGGCACTGCATCGGATCCTCGGTTGCGTCTTCAGTGGAGGGCATTAATTCAGAGATGAACATTTTTTAAGAAAAAAATATGGAAAGCAACTTTCGGGGGTAAAAATTCGTTCTATAAAGCGAAAATTTTCTACACCCATCACCATTTAGTCTCACCCTACAATCACAATAATTAAAAAAATTATAATTCCGAATTAAAGCAATAGTGCGTCGAATAATGAGGCACTGCATCGGATCCCCGGTTGCGTCATCAGTGGAGGGCATTCATTCAGAGGTGAACATTTGTTAAGAAAAAAATATGGGAAGCAACTTTCGGGGGTAAAAATTCGTTCTATAAAGCGAAAATTTACTACACCCATCACCATGTAGTCTCACCCTACAATCACAATAATTAAAAAAATTATAATTCCGAATTAAAGCAATAGTGCGTCGAATAATGAGGCACTGCATCGGATCCCCGGTTGCGTCATCAGTGGAGGGCATTCATTCAGTGGTGAACATTTGTTAAGAAGAAAATATGGGAAACAACTTTCGGGGGTAAAAATTCGTTCTATAAAACGAAAATTTACTACACCCACCACCATGAAACCTCACCCTACAATCACAATAATTAAAAAAATTATAATTCCGAATTAAAGCAATAGTGCGTCGAATAATGAGGCACTGCATCGGATCCCCGGTTGCGTCATCAGTCGTTTGTGCTTTCGGTATCATCGTCAGCGACTTTAATAGCCCACCATTAGTTTTGATACAGATCTTATGCAAATTTGGGCCCTTAAATACGTCTTCGAATGCCCCAGCGAACAATTTCGCAGATAGTGTGTCTCGTTCGACGCCGCGCCGTTCCGCTTTTGATCAATAAATTTCTCATCTGCGACAAACATTACGACGATACGTTTTATCTCCGAAGATATAAAGGTGCCTTCGTGGATGGGAATTGTTGGCGACGCGTGTATTTCAGACAGGTATATACATTTTGTTGTAGACGTATGTCTTGTAATTTTTGAACGTATGTGTGATTGTTTATTGCTCTTTTGTTTGAAATTTTTTCGATCGTTATTAGTATGTAGTAAAGTGTGTATGTGTGTGTATATGTATGTGTATATGTGTGTATATGCGTGTTTATATATGTGCGTATATGTGTATGTGTGTAAGAATTTTTTTTAATTTCCCGGTCAATAAAGTGTACTTTACCGACAGAAGAAGTTTATTTTGGGGATTAATTTCATTTAAAAGAATTTGATCGATTTACTTCATATTTTTATTCTGAAAATTTTTCGAAAGCCGTATTAATAAGATACGACATTTTCGATATTGTCGAAACTGAAAAGACAAAATTTCATGATGAATATCTAGTAATAATTATAGTAACACATGTGTTCCGTCTAAGTACACCTTATCCTCTTTTTACACGGTTCCGAAATAATAAGGTTCAAGGAAGATGAACCGATTACTTTTTTTACACGGATTTTTCACTTTAGCACGGTATAAATATAGCAAAAATATTTATTATTATTATTATTATGCCACAATGGTAAGATTCGATGCAGGCAGTATACTGGTAAATTCATACGATATGTATGTAATTATAATTAAAAAAAAAAAAACTTCGATGCTTTTTGATGATTATTCACGGCGAAAATTTTTCACATTGCACATTTTTTATAATGTACGTTTAGATGGAAGTTCTATCCAAATACTCGTATAATGATGGAACCTATCTCCAATTTTTGTATGATCACCATACGTTTTTTTACACGGTTGTCTCTGGAACCTATCCCCCGTGTAAAAAGAGGATCGGGTATTCTAATTCTAAGTACGATTCCATAAAATCTTCCCCTTATTGTAAAAATTATGATATTCTATAAATTTTAGCTAAGCTATAATTATAGATTTTTATTACACTAAGCCCTTTATTTAAGAGGACAATTCTTTATTTTTCTTCTCTATATTTTAGATTTTTTTTATTTTCTCAAATCGCCCTTTTATCATTTATTTTGTACATAACATATTTTATAAACTTCTATAATATTTTCAATAAATAAATAATATTTTGAAAATGGTTTTTACTCAAATAGTATGCCACTTATTTTTATTGTATAATTTTCTATGAAAGAATATTACTCGATAATAATCAATTTGAATCAAACAGAATAAATTAGAAGAAAGTGCAGAATTCGCTTTAATTATAATATAATATATTCTTATTCCGATGAAAAATCCTCGATTTTTTTTTAATATGGTCACTTTAACCATAATACATATATGTATATGGCAATGAAAAAAAGTGGGGACCGCTTTAAGTGTCTCCGAAAATAGTAAGAACCCCGAATCGATATTAAACAAAGCGATTTCTTAAAATAGACGATCCGTTCTCTCGATCGGGTATAGACTCGAGAAAAAAAGTGCAAAATACTTTTCATATGGGAAACATTCGGAACTCGAAACGGCCAATACAAATCACGCTGAATAACCGCCTTTTTAAATCCGGGACCCCACCATATATGGAATCAGGGGTCGCGATCCCACCGTAAAAACCCCAAAAGACCCCATACACTCAGACATGTATAAGGGACGAAGAACCAAAAGCCGCAATACCCTTAGATTGTTAGATGACCGAATTTTTATATGTATATTCCATGATTCCATTCCATATCTCAAAAGTGTATGTGTTAAACTACATTTGTGTAATTGTTTTGTTCATGGATGAAGCAGAAAATTCTGCTTTGTGTATGAAATTTAACAACATCTGATGGTATATAGGCGTTATCTAGTGTAAACGCATCATAAGTGCATCATTCAATATCTTCTGTCAAATATGACAGTTAACTTATCTTACAACTGTAGAGGCTAACCTTTTTTTTTGTTAAATTTCCTAAATTTTCAATTTTTTTAGTATCAAACATGTCAAAGAAATTTTAATGCTTTCCATAAATATCTTGTAACATACGTCAACTGTCATATTTAACAGAAGAAATTAAATGATGCGTCTATATACTAATAGATATTGTAAAATTAATTAACTAAGCAAAATTCTTCGCTTCATCTCCATGAAAGAAACAAATAATTTTGTTTTGCCTATGAAATTTAACAACATCTAGTGGTATATACGAGTAGGTGTTATTTAGCATAGGCATATAATAGAGGCATCATTTAATGTCTTCTGTCAAATATATCAGTTGACATACGTTATGGCAGTGTTATTGAACCATTTTTCGTTCATTTGCCTAAATTTCCAATTTTTTTACTGACAAATCAGGTATGTCAAAGAAATTTTAATCCCTCCCATAAGTATTTTGTAAGACACGTCAACTGTTATATTTGACAGAAGATATTAATTGATGCACCCATACACTACCACATGTTATTAAATTTCATAGACAAAACAAGATTCTTTATTTTGTAAAAGACGTCATAATCCAATTTCCTTATACGTTTTTTTTCCATATACTGATTGTTCAAGTATTGAACGACTATAAATTTTCACGCATTTCACATAGATTCACTTTGCGTGTTTTGTATCTGTGCCCCTCATACATATACAACTAGTGTGATACACTATAAAGTGTATAAAGCACAAAGTGGCTATCCGTCCCTTTTTCAGCTGTAAAATCTGAGGAAATTTTAATAATACCCCATCGACTAGCCAAAAGAGCAAAAGGACGAAAATGAAAAAAATGTATATATGTGTGGGAAATGGTAGTGCTTCGGATCTGGATGGCTTTCGCGAACAAAGAGCCCGCCTAAATAGAAAGTTTATATTCTGCTTGAGTCGACTTCGGATGATCCGAAAAGATTCGACGTTTTAATAGATTTGAGGTTTTTCATATTGGCGCGAACTGTTTTTTTCAGAAATAAATAATTCATCGTTCACTTTCCACAAAAGGCTCGCGAGTGTAAATAATTGCATGCGACACGCAACAAATACCAAATTTACATATGAAAATAATAGCATTATGCCGCCCGCTTCTTATCGGGAGATCGTAGATAGTTTTGATAGTCGAATTTGATAACTTGAGCGTTTTTGTCGAATGGTAAATAATTGAAAACGTCCCGAAATCGAAGTGAATGAATGTCGAGCGCCTAACTTTCGGTCGAACTAAATTTGGAAGAAATACCGAATGAATAATGGAAATCGCAGATAGCTTTGATAGTCAATTTTGATAACTTGAGCGTTTTGTCGAATGGTAAATAATTAAAACGTCCTGAAATCGAAACGAACGATGTTACTTTGTCGAACTTAATTTGGAAGCAATTAAATATTTGCAATAAATGAATTTACATATGAATAATGGAGATTCTTATTGGGAGATCGCAGATAGCTTTGATAGTCAAATTTGATAACTTGAGCGTTTTTGTCGAATGGTAAATAATTGAAAACGTCCCGAAATCGAAACGAACGAATGTCGAGCGCCTAACTTTCGGCCGAACTTAATTTGGAAGCAATGAAATATTTGCAATAAATACCGAATTTACATATGAAAATAATGGCATTATGTCACTAGCTTCTTATTGGGAGATCACAGATAGTTTTGATAGTCAAATTTGATAACTTGAGCGTTTTTGTCGAATGGGAAATAATTGAAAACGTTCCGAAATCGAAACGAACGAATGTCGAGCGTCTAACTTTCGGCCGAACTTAGTTTGGAAGCAGTGAAATATTCGCGGAAAACTTCGAATATTGTTATGTATATGAGTTTTGTGCAAGTACAGAATGTTTCGAGATTTGTTTGATTAATGTGGGATGGAAATGTATTATTTGATTTGTATGGAAATTTGAATTGGTTTTTTG